>ML685764.1:41655494-41685707 GCA_007922175.1 Pelusios castaneus
TATTTGCAAATCATTTAAAAATACATACAACATTTTCCATTATAAAGAGATATCATTTGGAAAATGAAATAAACAAGATGTCTTTTTATCAGTAGTTAATATATCAGTGCAGAGCCAGATGTTTTGGACTAACACCATCTCACAGAATATGCCTTCACACACAGCTTTATGTTTTTGATGTTTTGTTTGCTCACTTGCAAACCACAACTTGCTTTCCTGTCAACTCAGCCCTTTAAATTAACCCCTACTCTGGAAACCTCTCTAATTCCTTTCCTCTCTGCTTTCCGTATCATTGTTACAAAACAGAGAGATAAACCCACCCTAATTCCTTGTTATTTGTGAATGACACAGGATTAAGCAGATGGAAACAGAAACCTGGTTTTACAAAGCCAATTGATCTTTAAACTGTATGAGATATAAACAACTTGCTTTGGCCAATGCATGTGTGCTTGTGAATGTGTGTACCAACAAACTGTGAGATCACCTAGTTATGCGAAAGCTGGAGCTGTAAATTCTGGTCACAAAGGTTGATAACTTTGCAAAGGAGAATACCTTTTAGGCTGAAAGTTCATGAAAGAGATGATTAGAGGCCAAAATAGGTTGAAAAGTCCAATGAATATAATCCCAGCTGGGTTTTGTAAAAAGAAATGGTGTACATCAGACTTGCAAACATATCCTCATTCTTCTTTTGTATTCGCTTTCACAAACATTCAAGTGATTGAGTTTTACTAGCACAAGTGTTGGTGGAAAGTGAATTTCAAAGCTGCATGCATGAGTATCCATGGAAACTGAATTTTAAATTTGTACATGCAAGTATTTGTATCAGAAGTGCTTGGCATGGTCATCCAATCAGAGAGCAGAAAAAAACACCATGGCCAACTGACCAATCACAACTAAGAAACACAGCTTGAATTTCAAATATCGCCGACTTACAGCAAACATCAATCCACGGAGTGAAAAAAAGAAATGTAAAAAACTTGCATCAAATCGCCATCTGCTTGTGAATATTCCACAATTAGCAAATGAGTCAGAGTCAATGGATACATTATTCATTGTGGATTATTCACTTGGCTGTAATGGAGGTACAGCTTTAGACATTTAGGTATCTTGATGACAAAGAAGTTCAGAAATAGAATGTATATATATAGGTACCACATGAGCATCCCTCAAAGAGAGACACAGGACACACAGGACTCTGTGGGGATGGTGTCATGGAATAAACCCCTTTGTTCTGCACCCATAAGAAAAGCTGGGGAATCCTGGGACACATCACATTTATTTTGCCTCTTTCACTGTAGCATTCATCCCCTGCCCTAATCTGCTTCACTCTGGTCTTGTGCTAATGTTCCAACCTGAGAGCTGCTTCCTAATAGCTGACATGTAACTGACAAGGATAGCGCCAGTTCCTCCCCTGCCCACAGGAAGGATTCAGTAATATAGAGAGGCCAGGGAAGGCTGGCCAGGACAGACTGCTCTCAGATCATCGCAGTTGTGTTCCCAGCTGTAACGCAGGCCTCCTGGAGCTAGTAAGTTACAAAGACGAAATTAATCAGAAGGGACCTGTGATTCTGGCTTTGGAGTACCAAAATGGGCACCCAAAAATGAAGATTCCCCAGCTGAGCGGGGACCTTCAAAAATTCCCCTGGAGGCACGCACTTGAGGTGCCAGGGGTGGAGGAACAAAGGATCTCCCACCCCATGGGGATATGCACAACCCTGCAGAACTCGAACTTATATGCAAATTTCACTCAGTTGCCTTGGGGTTAAACAGAGACTATGGATTTTTCTCTCATTACAACAAGTGATTTGACCTCATCTTCCTCTATGTGCTGTTCCCCAGTGTTTGAATCCTAACACCTGTTTTGATTTGCTGTTACAGCCTGACCAGATCCTATGTCATACACTCCCCTGCATTTAATTTCCTCCCATTCTGTAAGTTTCCCATCTTCAAAGCGTCTCACGAAGTGGGATTTTCTCCCACGAAAACTCATGCGATAAATAAATCTGTTAGTCTTTAAAAGTGCCACAGGACTCTGCTGTTTTTCTACAATAGATTAACACGGCTACCCCTTTGGAATTCCCCTACTACTGTGGGTCTTGGGGAGTGGTCCTTTCAGGCTTTCTTAATGGGAAACCAGAGAGAAACAAGAAAGAAGACAAATACGACAAAGGAAAAACTCGAAGTAGTGAGGTACGGAGTTGTGCAACTGGGCTTTGTTCAGCTCTGTACCAACGTTACCTCTGTCCATGCACAAACAACCCACCTCCGGTGTTGCAGACTTGCGCAAATGTGGTTTGTGCAATCCACACTGCTGCCAGCCATTGCTCAACTCAAACCTGAGTTGAAATCCTGTACTGTCAAAACAGCCCAGGGTCTGATCCAGAAGCAGCACAGGCACCAAGCAGGCCAGAATGAGGGGCTTTCAGCCCCCAAAATCACAGGCCCACACCAGTGGAGAGGCAGCTTGGCTGTGTAAGTGAAGCAAGATGTACAACCACTGGGATGAGCCACCAGGAGACACGAGCTCCCCAGAGGCCAGTGTTTACGCGGACTCCTGGGTATTAGATGAACTTGCCTCAGTGTTTAAGGCCTATTAGAATTTGAGGTTTGGGAGCGTGTGCAGAAATTTCAATTTGACCCCTTTCATGCCCCCTCCTTCCCATCAGAGCTACCAGCTCTGACTGGAGCTTAGTCTCCCCTCCTCCCCCGACAGGCATTCACTCATCCCTCCTTCCCCCTGCCCTGGCCAGAGTTTGTCTGTCCCCCCACCCCGCCCTTGTTCATGCCCTGTCAAGGCCCTTTTTGTAATGAGCCATGGCCACAGACACTTGGGCCAGTTGTCTGCGGAGGAATATGTCAAACACTGGCCTACTGTGTGACCACAGAAGCCGCCCTTTCCCCTTCTATCCCCCAGCAATCACACAGTCTGCTACTACCACCTTGTAGGCTCTGGCGCTTTCCTGGGTGCAACCTCTAGACCCCTGCACTTCTGGGGCTGAAGGCAGGGGTCCAATCCCCTGAACAGGGCACTATCCATGTGTGCAGCTGACCTCCATGCAGGCTGAATTTCATAGAATCATAGGGACGGAAGGGACCTCACGAGGTCATCTAGTCCAACCCCCTGCTAAAAAGCAGGACCACTCCCACTAAATCACCCCAGCCAGGGTTTTGTCTAACCGGGCCTTAAATATCTCCAAAGATGGAGATTCTACCACCTCCCTAGATAGCCCATTCCAATGCTTCAACACCCTCCTAGTGAGAAAGTTTTTCCTAATATCCAACCTTGACCGCCCCAGCTGTAATTTGAAACCATTGCTCCTTGTTCTATCCTCTGTTACCCTCGAGAACAGCCTACCTCCCTCTTCTCTGGCGCACCCCTTCAAGTAGTTGAAGGTTGCTATCAAATCTCCCCTCAGTCTTCTCTTCTGTAGACTAAATAAGCCTAGTTCCTTCAGTCTCTCCTCATAAGTCATGTGCCCCAGCCCCCTAATCATTTTTGTTGCCCGCCGCTGGACTCTTTCTAATTTGTCCACATCCTTTCAGTAGTGGCGAGCCCAAAACTGGACACAATATTCCAGATGCGGCCTGATCAGTGTCAAATAGAGGGGAATTATCACATCCCTCCATTTGCTGGCAATACTCCTACTGATGCAGCCTAATATGCCATTGGCCTTTTTGGCAACAAGGGCACACTGTTGGCTCATATTCATCTTCCCGTCCACCATAACCCCCAGGTCCTTTTCTACAGCGCTGCTACTTAGCCGATCGGTCCCCAGCCTGTAGCAGTGCATGGGCTATTTTTGTCCTAAGTGCAGGACTTTGCACTTGTCTTTGTTGAACCTCATGAGGTTTCTTTCGGCCCAGTGTTCCAATTTGTCCAAGTCTCCCTGGATCCTGTCCCTGCCCTCCAGAGTATCTACCATTCCCCCCAACTTGGCGTCATCCGCGAACTTACTAAGCACGCAGTCTATTCCATCATCAAGATCATTAATAAAGATGTTGAATAGAACCGGCCCCAGGACCGACCCCTGGGGCACTCCACTCGTTACTGGTTGCCAACCAGACATCGAGCCATTGATTCCTACCCGCTGAGCCCATTGATCTAGCCAGTTTTCGATCCGCCTTATGGTCCATTCGTCCAACCCATACTTCCTTAACTTGCCGACGAGAATGCTGTGGGAAACCGTATCAAAAGCCTTGCTAAAGTCAAGGTATACCACGTCAACAGCTCTTCCCTCATCCACAAATCCAGTCATCTCATCATAGAAGGAAATCAGGTTTGTCAGGCACGATTTGCCCTTGGTGAATCCATGTTGACTGTTCCTGATCACTCTATTTTCCTCCAAGTGTTTCAGGATGGATTCTTTGAGGACCTGCTCCATGATTTTCCCAGGGATTGAGGTGAGGCTGACCGGTCTGTAGTTCCCCGGATCCTCCTTTTTCCCTTTCTTAAAGATAGGTACTATATTTACCTTTTTCCAATCCTCTGGGACCTCTCCCGTTCGCCACGAGTTCTCAAAGATAATGGCCAGCGGCTCTGCAATCACTTCCCCCAACTCCCTCAGCACCCTTGGATGCAGTTCATCTGGCCCCATGGACTTGTGCACATCCAATTTCTTTAAATGTTCCCTAATCTGACTTTCCATCACCAAGGGCCGCTCTCCTCTCCATTCCGCGTTACCCCATCTAGTAGCCTGGGATCTGGCCCTCCCTGTGAAGACTGAAGTAAAAAAAGCATTGAGTACTTCAGCCTTTTCCGCATCATCCACCACAAGGATGCCTGCCCCATTCAGTAAGGGACCTACACCACCTCTGATCCTTTTCTTGTTGCTGATTTACTTATAGAACCCCTTTCTGTTATCCTTCTCATCTCTTGCTAGCTGCAACTCCAATTGTCCTTTGGCCTTTCTGATTTTATCCCTGCAGTTCCGAGCAATATCTTTATACGCCTCCCTTGTCATCTGTCCAAGCTTCCACTTCTTGTAAGCTTCCCTTTTATGTTTCAGCTCCCCGCAGACTTCCCTGCTAAGCCATGCTGGTCGCCGTCCACATTTGCTGTTCTTTCTGCACATCAGAATGTTATCTTCCTGTGCCTTTAACAGGGTTTCTTTAAAATACAGTCAGCTGTCTTGGACACATTTCCCCTTCAGATCAGCCTCCCAAGGGATCTTGCCCATCAGCTCCCTAAGGGAGCCAAAATCTGCTTTTCTGAAGTCCGGGGTGTGTGTTCTGCTTCTTTCCTTCCTTCCATTGATCAGGATCCTGAACTCTACTATCTCATCGTCGCTGCTTCCCAGGTTGCCATTTACTTCTACTTCCCCAATCAATTCTTCTCTGTTTGTGAGCAATAGGTCTAGAGTTGCAAGGCCCCTAGTTGGTTCCTCTAGCATTTGTACTAGGAAGTTGTCCTCAATATTCTCCAAAAACTTCCTAGATTGCCTGTGCACTGCTGTATTATCTTCCCAGCAGATGTCAGGATAATTGAAGTCCCCCATAAGAACCAGGGCCTGCGATGATCTGGAAAATTCTGTTAGTTGTCCATAGAACGCCTCATCCACCTCCTCTTTCTGGTCTGGCGGTCTGTAGCAGACACCCACCACAACATCCCCCTTGTTGCATTCTCCCCTAAACTTAACCCATAGACTTTCAACCATCTTGTTTCCACTTGCATAGTGGAGCTCCGAGCAGTCATACAGCTCTTTTACATATAGCGCTACTCCTCCCCCCCTTCTTCCCTGCCTGCCCTTCCTGAACAATTTATATCCATCCATGGCAGTGCTCCAGTCATGCAAGTTATCCCATCACGTTTCTGTTATTCCAATTATATCATAGTTCCTTGTCTGTGCCAGTACTACCAATTCTTCCTGCTTGTTTCCCAGGCTCTTCGCATTTGTGTACAGGCACCTAAGATACCGGGCCCATTGCCCTATTTTGCCCTGTCGATTCTCCCTCCTGTAGCATCTTCCTCCTTGCAATTTCTCCTGGTGTCCTCCTTCCCCACTTGCCTGAGGTATTATGACTTCATTAGGAAATAAAAAACAATTATTTGATCCCCCCCAGTCCCAGCTACCCTTTCTTTTATTCCTGCTGTTACAGCCCCAGCACTGCCCAAGTTCCATCCCTTCCGCCAGGTTTCCCTCAGTTTCACTTACCTGTGGGCTTTGGTCACCTTCCCCCTTCAAACCTAGTTTAAAGCTCTCCTCACCAGGTTAGCCAGTCTGCTTCCAAATACGCCCTTCCCCTTCCTGGATAGGTGGAGGCCATCTCTGCCGAGCAGTCCTTCTTCCTGAAACAGCACCCCATGGTCGAGGAAGCCAAAGCCCTCCTGGTAACACCATCTCCGCAGCCAGGCATTCACCTCCAGGATGCATTTGTCTTCTAGTCACTCACTTTATGTATCCTAATCATTTAGCAAAGCCCTCAGTCAGCACAGAAGGGTAGTGAGGTGCCAGTCTCCTACTGAAATAAAAGACACTGCCTGGCTATTAGCATCACCCTTACCGGCACCTTACTGCCTTGGCATGGAGAGCCGAGAATCTGGGATGGGAGGGGATATTACAGGGTTTCCAAAGAGTTTACTCCCTGCTTCCCAGTAAGATTTCCAGATGGTCATGGTTCAGTGGGCACAAAAGGGGAAGTCTCCTAAATACAAGGGCCTGGCTGTCCTCTCCCGCATACTGGGTAACTCAGAGTGAGTCAAGAGAAGTCAGTAGAGTTACCAAGGTGCTAAGCAGGTTTGAGCAAGAGGGGAATCAGGTCTGAGATTCTTCTTAGAAATCTTCCTAGATAGTGACATCATGGGCACAGATTTTATCAGAAGTGGAGTTAACAGAGGACCAGCTCATCTACCTTGGGGAGGATTCTCCATTAGACTCTCAGGCTATGTCTACACTTGCTAAAATTAGTTCGAATTAGTTAGTTCAAACTAACTAATTCGAACTAATTTTAGTTCGTTCGAATTAGCTTAATTTGAACTAGCATGGCCACACTGGAACGTTAGATCGAACTAAGCGAGCACTTGCTTAGTTCGAATTAGCGATCCCCATTCATTTCAATGGCCAGTTAATTCGAACTAAGAAATTAGTTCGAATTAACATGGACACATTGGTTAATTCAAACTAGTTAGTTCAAATTAACCCCTTATTTCAAATACCCTTTTTGAATTTATTAGTTTGAATTAAGGAAGCCCTTAATTCGAACTAACTAAAGCCTAGTGTAGCCATGGCTTTAGTTAGCTCGAATTAAGCCTCCTTAATTCGAACTAACTTGCCAGTGTAGACATAGCCTCCAAGTCTATGAAACCTTTGTCTTGGCCTCTCCCAAAGCAACATTGAAATCCCAGCAACCCCTCCACAGAGTATTCAGAGTCCAGCCTTCCCACTGATTCCATACCACTTGCTGGCTCCATGCAGGTGAGAGGACTCAGCAGCCCAAAGGGAACAAGTCTCAGTATGAGGGAAGTGGAATAGACTGCAGGCCAGTGGCAATAGAAAAGGGACTCCAGTACCCAAGGGACAGAGTGGCTACCACATCTGACTGTGGGCTCCCAGATTGACCCCTGGCACATTTGCTGAGCAGACACAGACATTTTCTTAATGTAACCAATGACATTTCAACACTGACTTTGCTCACAGCAGGCAGAGTGAGATTAAGCACCACAGAATGGCAATAACTGCAGAAAGTGCCTTGCTTGCTGTGGGTGCTGCACAAACAAATACAGATCATTACACTGGATTAGCCAGCTTCAGCCACTACTCTGAGACCTATGCTGGTTAACAGTGCAGGGACCCTCCTCCAACACTCATTCTCTCTCTCAGCCCCACCAGATACCCCTCTGCATTGAATATATACACACACAAACCCCCCTCCTCTGTGCCCCCACACACACCTGAAATAACTTTTTGAGGTTAGTTTTATGGACAATTCTCCAGCTAATTTACAATCCTAAACACACAAACATGCTGTTCAGTTCCACTCATGTCTAAGCCTGGCTTAGCTTTCCTTCACCCAGATGTAAATCAGGAATCAGTCCATTGGAGTTATACTGCTGTGGGACCAGGGCTCTGACTGTATGGGCCAACCTGCCCGTTGGTGCAGGACAGGAGAGCAGTCAGAAGGATCGAGATGGTGAAATCCATCACTTTTGGTGCCATCCCCTGCCCTCGTTATCCAGAAATAAAGCCTTGCTTTTATGAAGACAGATAGAGCAAAAATGACTTCCAGTCCACCTACCCCACTGGAAGAGTCCATGAGAAGCACATTAGCAGAAGGGTTTAGGCTAGACAAAGCAGCCAGAGCTCTGGCTTCCAGGAGACCTGAGTTGGTCATTTCCTGTTGTTGGCTCTTGTCTCCTATTTCTGCATTTATTCTGTGCTTTACCCTGCTGCACAGGCGAGGAACATGTTTGATTTCAGGTGTCGGGCTCGGCCCTGCTCTGGAGCTTTGCCAACCCAAGGGTGCTAACTGCCCTGGCATCCAGCCCACAACCACTCATCCAGTCATTTAGCACAGGGGAGCAACCATGGTGCCAATCACTTGTTTCGGTGGCCAGCTGTAGCTAACCATAGACCTGGCTACACCCAGACACAGCAAGGACTGGTAGGGCACCTAGGGGCCTGAACTTCAGGACATAGGCAGACAACGATCAGAAGGTTGTCTCTAAGGCCTTGGTCTGAAGAATGATGCAAAGACCTCCTGGCTCCACCTCCTATTGTCCCGTCGTGGTGCACAGAGACCATCTGAAGACTCAGAGATGACAGGGCCAGAAGGGAGCACTGTGCTCATCTAGCTAACCTCTACATAAGGCAGGCCAGTGAATTGATTGCTGAGTGACCTGTCAGAGCATGTTTTTAGAAAAAATATCCAATCTCAACTCCACCGCCCCAGTAAACGGTTCCAAAGTTGTTCCTATAAAATGCATTTTCTATAGCCCATGACCCTCAGGGCCTTCCCTTCCTTACCTGGAGGACCCAGACAAGAGCACTAGACCTGAATAGTGATGTCACACAGGGCTGAGCTGCAGCACCACTCCCAGAGGCTGGGGCCAGATAGGACGCAGAGACTCCTGGTCTGCCTCTATGGTACAGAAATGACCCATTACTAGCAACAGGTAGAGGCCACTGGTGCAGCTGTACTGGACAGTATTATTGAGCTACAAACCACGACAGAGCATGTTCTGTATGGTTTCAACCCAGTTACTGAGATGGTGCTGAACACTACAGCTGGTGGAAAACTAATGAGAGAACAGTTTTCCATCAGAAAAGGCAGTTTTGTCCAAACCAAAATGTTTCATGGGAACATATCTGTTCAATGACATTTTTGACTGGAAAGAGACAGAATCAAATCTTTTGATTTTATCTTTTCAATTCAGTTCATTTGAACTTTTTAGTCTATTGAATATCAACATATTTATATAACATTTCATCTAATATACAGTGTATTACCTTTGATCTTTCAGTGTAATATAAACAGGGATTAACGTAAGCAGTACTCAGGTACTCATGAGCACCTAACCTTTCAAAAAGCATACTGAAAACTTCCCCCAAAGGCTCACATGCATACCAGCAGCATACTCTGCAGAGCCGCAGGCTGACCCACTCTGCCCCTTGCCCGAAACCACACACCCCTTACCATGCTCCCAGCTCTTGCTGCCGGTGGCCCAGCTCCCGGGCTGGATCTGGCTCCTAGCCCCTGCTGCCACCACTGGCCCCAGGCCAGATCCAGCCCCCACCACTGGCCCCGGCTCCCAGGCCGGATCTGGCTCCCGGCCTCTGCTGCCACCACCACCACAACCACCACCACCTGGTGGCCCCAGGCTGGCTCCTGCCTTCAACCCCGCCAATCCCAGGCTGGCTCCTGCCTTCAGCCCTGCCAGTCCCTGGCTGGGGCCAGATGCTGTGACCAACCTATTCCCCCCACCCACCCACCCACCCACCCAGGTAGGGGGCCAGCCGCTGCGGGCCCTGACCCGGGGCAGCCACTGCCCCCCACCGCCTATCTGAGAGGAGGGATTTAACTTTCCCTCCTCTTCTCCTGCTCTGCACCACATGCCTCAGCTACATGCTGCAGAGCAGACTTAAAAGAGCCAGAGCACCCTTTTGTGCCTGCGTTGCTGGCTCGGGATTCAGGCACTGTCTCTTTTAAGTCTCCTGCTCTGCAGCATGTAGCCCCCTGTGCTCAGCACCAGCAACACCCCTGGAGTAAACCCTGAGGCCTGTCCATGTTTGAGGCCAAGGAAGGTATTTAATACCCAACCCAGAGCCATTATAAGAGAGACACTGAATGATGCCCAGGAAGAGGGTGGTAGAGGTGGTGAGGCTTCCCCATTCCAGCTGGAACCGGGCTGCAGAGGACCATCAGCTGCCGTGCACTGGGTAACTGCAGGAGAGAGGAACTGCAAGGGGAGGGGGGATTTGCATTCCCCAGCCTCCCATCCCCCCTGCAGGTGCAAACCCCTCTCCCCAGAGCAGGTGGGCAGTGGGACTGGAATTCCTCCTCCCCCCCCCCCCAGAGGGGGAGGAGGCATGAGGGGGCGCAAAAGTGACATCTGATAGCTGAGTACCAAACAATTTCTGCTGGTACTCATTGGAGAACCTGATCTGAAAAATTACGTCAACCCCTGAATATAAAAGTAAATGGACGTCATCAATGTTATCAAAACAATGCATTTTTACCATCTTGGAATGAAACATTTTGACATTTTCTAAACAAATCAACTTTTTATAGAATTTTCTTTTCACGGAAATTTCAAACATACCTGGATCACTTCCCCCCCAGTGGCAGATTTCCCACAGAACAGAAATTCTGGTTGTGAGTAGCTCCACAAACTTTGCTGAGATCTGCACTTACACCTTCAGTGTAGTCAGCACTTATCCCTGTGGTCTGCCACAACGGCTGTGCATTACATAGACACAAGCCATCTCATTGGGTGGGCAGGAGGCCATTGCTGAGCCTTGTATGACTCCACTCTCTAAAGAGTCCTCCAGAGAAGCAAAGCAAATGAGGGCCAGAAAACTAGAGTCCATTAAGGCAACAGAGGGACCAGGAATTGAAAATTTTGAAACTGCTTTTCGATGAAAAAAGCAAGAACGTTCTTCTCCTTTGATGTGTAGCTCATTCCTGGCGCCAGGCCAATTCATCCCAATGTTCCCCGAGAGGATTTCCTTACAGGAAGCTGTTCAGATCAAGAAGGACATGCCATTCCCAGCCCTCAGTCCTGCAAACACTGCTGCTGATGACTAATTGTATGCACATCACATAACTTCACTTGAGTCTTCTTCACTTCACTGGGAATTCATAGAACCATGGAAGGTTCAGAAAGGACCTCAGGAGGTATCTAGTCCAACCCCCTGCTCAAAGCGGAACCAACCCCAACTAAATCAATTGCTTGTGTAAGTAAGTATTCGCAGGACCCTGGCTGAAGTCTGTATTGGGACTGCTCTTAATTAACCAAGGCCTGATCTATACTTAAAACTGAGAATGACATGACAACACCACTGGAACAGCTTACCAAGGGTCATGCTGGATTCTCCATCATTGACTGGATGGTTTTCTAAAAGATCTGCTCTAGGAATTATTACTTTGGGGCAGTTATCAGCCAGGGTTATATAGGAGGTCAGACTACCTGATTACAATGGTTCTTTCTGACCTTGGACTGTAGGAATCTGTGAATGGGGCCATGGTGGGGGCCTCAAGGCATTACCATACCACACTAGCCACATAATTACAGCAGTGACTCAGCTTCCATCGGGTTGCCAAAGCTCTCCTTTGGGGCTGACGCTTTCCATGCGGATCTCGACTCTCAGGTTCTTTTCGCTTTAAATGTGCAGGAAAAGCCAGTCAAGTGAGCAAGAAAATAATTAACTTTTCTCATTAAAAAACCACAAACATTAAGATGTGCAAATGAATTACTCGGAAATGGCTGAACTTTCAGAACCTGAATGGGTAACTTTAGAATAAAGTTATTCATCATTAGAAATTAGCTTGGGATCAGCACAGCCTGCCCCCGGCAAAAGTTTGGAGTTATACTATGGCAGGGCTCTGGACTCATTCTGAAGAAGCCATTCTCCCACCCCTGGTGGCAGGGCAAAGGGATGAGCTGATAAAAGCAGGATATTTGTGTTTGCTTCTGACTTCTCTGCAGATTTCCTCTGGGACCAAACTTTCCCCTGCAGGATTCAACTGGATGGTGACTTTATGGGCAAGAGGAGTGTGAACAAAATACAGTTTGCAGTTAATCCAAAGGAGCTGCTGGATTCAGGTGTCAAAGATCAGACTTGGCCCATAGCAGCCCCCTGGGAGCAGACTCTGGGAGGGCTGAGAATTGAAACAAGCCAACAAAAAAAGCCAGTAACAGCTATTAAAGCTCAATTTAGGATGGGCACAATCCAGGTGCGACAGCAGGGCCCTGGGACTGAGAGGTAGGTGGGGAGGGGCACTAGCAGAGCTAGTGGGATGAGCTGGGAGAGCAGCTGGGGGCTGCACAGCAGGTTAGGAGCCCTGGCAGAGCTATGGATGGAGAGGCAGGACGTGGGTTGTGTGGACATCACCCCATCAGCAGAACCCGCCGCCTGCCCACCGGACCCCAGCCAAACTCAGCCGGGCCTGGGAGTCAGAGCCCACTATCTCATCAGGCACCTTCTATTCTGTGGCTGATTAAGGAGGCTGAAAAGGAAGGCCCCCTCCCCCAGCCCGGGCCAGCCCCCTCACCAGCACCTCCTGCACGCACTCATATTATCTCTTTCAAGCACATTTTTATGTAAATGCTTTAAACATTCCTTTCAGAGGCACAATGCAGCCCGGCTAAGCCCCTGCATGGAAACGCACATTTCTCCTGCTTCAGCTGCTCCTCCAGACAAGCCAAAGTGTGGCTCTTGACAAAGGGATATGGTAATTCGGAGCCATCTGAGGGTGGGGGAGGGGACCAGCGGGCCAAGGATCTCCTGGCAGCACCAGGAGGAGTCAAGGAGGAGAAAGGCTCCGCAGCTGGATCAAGGGAAGTCACCACCAGCAGTCAGAGTGCACATCATTCACCACATCATTCACACCAAAGCACTGATTCTGGGCTACGCTGAGATTCACTGTGGTGGGGGCCTTTGGTTGGGGGCTTCCCCAGATAAGCAGAGGATTGAAAATGGATTTACACTGAAAGAACAGGCACTTGGCTGCAAAGTCAAGTGCTTCAACTCAAATAAATGTCAGAGCGAAGGCTGACTGCGCCCCCTTAGATCAGACTCCTGGTGCGTACGTGTTACAGATCCTGTTTTTTCCACATTCTCTGAGTGTCCCCCTCATGGTCAGGCCACAAACCTTTCTCTTTGGGATGGGAGATTTCACAATTATCCCCTCTTAGACCGAGCCCTAGGCTGCAGCACCTATACTCACCCATCAGGTCCAACAGGCTTTGGCACCTGTCGAGCTCCCTTCAGAAATCCATGCACAGTGAACACGGAGACTGCCCGTGGCCTTCTTACACAAAATATTGTTTCATTTTAACAGTAGGGACAAAGTGTTGGGAGAAAAGGATTTGAAACAGTCTCCAGGCCTGTCTATCTTATTTAGAGACCTACCATCCGGCCTTGGTGGACCACGCAACCTCACTACTTTAAACATCCTAATGGATCCTGGGTGTCTGCTCTGGCCGCGAAACAGAGGGATTTTGGGTAGCTATTTATGGGCCTTTGGATCTGCTGGCTCCCAGCATTGGTCCTGCATGGCGAAACAAGTTTGTAACTGGGCTGGAGCATGGAGGTGAGTGCTTCACAGTGATTCACTCAAGCATTGTCTCTTAACAACCCTGAGGTGGTTACTTGAGCCATTCTTCCTGCTTCTTTTCCTAAAAGCCCAATATCAAATTAAACCAACACAATCATACAGCAAACATCCCAATAACCTGGACACAGACAGTACTCATCAATTAGTACGAGGGTGACCAGATAGCTAATGAAAACAGTCGGGATGGGGTAGGGGATACTAGGCACCTATATAAGATACATCTCCAAGTATTAGGGCTGTCTCTATAAAATTGAGACCTCTGGTCACCCTAATTAGTATAGATCAGGCCCCGTCTCTCACATTCACATATGGGTTTCCCCACAGGACCCCTGCCTCACTCACGCCTAGACTGCTCAAGGAATGAATCGGGTGGTGCAAAGGAGGCTGCTGTCTGCATGGCTCCTGGCTCACTTGTTGCAGAAATGGGAAGGTGAGTAGTGAATGAGGCAGAGACTTGGAGGGAGCAAGAGGCTGGTCTCAAGGTTGAGTGATATCCTGAACAATTGGATTCTATTCCTGCCTCTGTAACAGAGTTCCTGTGTGATAGTGGCTAGGTCGTTTAAAGCCAACTTTACACAGGTGGACAGACCCCTTTGCGTGTTTCTTGTTTTCTGGGTGCCCAACCTGAGACCTTGAGTCTGGTTTTCAAAGGACTGAACATTGCAGCTGAGACTGACATCAATGGCGAGCTGTACTGTGACTGTGAGCACAGGAAGTGCCAAGTGCTCTGAAAAACCAGGCATCTCCCACCAGACACCCACACTTAGTGGATACTTTTGACCTTAACCTCTGTGCCTCAGCACCCCATTTGTGAAACGTCGAGGCCCCTCACCTTCTGGCGGCGTTGTGCAGATAAATTCCTTCCTATTGAAGAAGCACTCAGATCCTATAGTGATGAGTACCACAGAAAGGGTCGGGGGGCAATGAATGAGTCTCTCTTCGGAGCAGGGTTTGAGCAGTATGCAGTAAATAAGCCATTGAGCCACACAGCGCACGGGGCACGTAGACATGCAATGGAAGAGGGCACTTTGTAGAAAAGCCGCAGAGTCCGGCTCTGCACTGGGGACTTGCCAGCTGAGCTGAGCAGCCCTTGAAGAACCGTGTAAACCGTCAAACCATGGCACCAGGCTCCAAGAAAGCAAAATGCTCACTCTTCCTCTCCCAAACTAAACTGACGCAGACTCAGGAGTCCTGCAGTATTCCCTGCTCCTGGCTCCCTGACTGAGTCCTGCAGGTTGTACCATTGAAAGATGCTCAGAGTTTTTCACTGGCAAGTTCAAGCCCTGATTGGGAGTTGCCTATTGTCTTTCTCCACTTTGGATCTTTTGTCTCTCCTCCTTCTCTTCTCCTCCTCCTCATTTGCATGGGTGGATCTGAATCCCCTCCCTTATTCATCCTTCCTCCCTTCCCCTGGAGCTAGGGACTCCTCCTCCTCCTCTTTGGTGCCTCTTTCCTTTCAGCTTTTCCAGTAAGCACCTGAGGAAGCTCTCCCAGCATGCTTGGATGTGAGTTACTGGGGCAGGAAGGATCCAATGTGCAAGGAAAGAGGCTAATCAGTGCCTCCTGTGCATGAATGGAAAAGGCAGGAGCCTGTGCTCTGCACCACTCAGCCCATGTCGACAGTCATACCCCATCTGTTTGCCTACATGCCCCTTTTGGCTTCCCCAGCTCTGCAGCCGGAGAATATCCTGCATCGCACACCTCGCAGCCAGAGAGTACCCCATATTGCACCCCTCACAGCCAGCCAAGGGTACCCCACATCACATCCTCACACCCAGCCATGGTGGCTCCTGGCCAGAGTGCTGGGCTCACATAGGAGAGAGGGCAGGGTTAAGGGGCGTGGCCAAGAGGGAGAGTGCCGCCACGCTGCTTGCAGGCCAGCGCCAGAGGGGCTCCTGACCAACCACTGTGTGTGTTTGTCCAGGGCAAGGAAGGGAAAGGACAGTTTGGTCAGGTCGCCCTGGGCACTTGGGGGCTGCTTCACTCTGCCCGTACATGGCCGAGCGCCACTGGAAGCTTTGCGGCCGGTCTCCCAGCAGCACAGATATTGGTGGAGCTGGGCCCACGTTGCTGATTATTGGTGGAACATGGGCAGCACAGGCCCATAGAACTCGCCGCCTGTGGCAGTGGTGGGTGTCAGCTCGCCCTGCTGTATAGCACATGGCAGCAGAGTGGTGCTGGGATCACAGACAATCTGAACCCTGGATTCTCTCCTGGCAACTTCCGGTTGCAGAACCAGATGCCGCCAGCTTAGCTGAGTTCTAAAATAAGCTGTGCGGTTGCAAATGACCCTTCTCCTTCATTGCCTCGAAATGTTTTCCTGGCCGATGAGCAATCTCAGCCCGCCCAGCAGCCTGCCAGTGGCATACAGACTAGCCCCAAGCCACGCTCAGCCCTACCCTGGAATGTGGGCTTTGCAATGAACAACTCTGAGAACTGCCCGGAACAACAAGACATGGCAAACTGAGTCATGGCCATATGTGAAGCAAATCCAAGCAGAGACTTGTTCAGGCCCAGTGGCCTCTCTCACGCCACTTGCCCCTCAGGGCTTTTAGGGAGGCCTTGGAGCATCTGAACTCTGCATCCACTGTACACAGCCACACCAGAGCTCCCGTTGGAGCTATGTCAGAGCGTCTGTCCGGGTGGCCAAGTAGGCAGCAGTTACCTTTTCACCTAATGCCACACGCCAGGGAAAGGAGAGAAGGTGAGGGATTCCAGTGGCCCCCAGGAGATATTGGCTACAGCATGAACCAACGTAGGGGTGCCCTGGCCCCAGAAGTAGGGACACCTGCCGCAAGGGGTGGGGTGAAGGGGGTCTGGATTAGGACATCCCCAGGAGCAGTGGTGCACCTCCTCGCAGGACAGCACCTGCTCCACAGGGACTTCCCCTGGGGGGCAGGGCATGAGTGGGACACTCCACACACCCCCAGGAAGGAGACAAGTTAAGCAGCCTCACTTCACCTCTTCTCTCCAGCTAGATATCTCCACAGTAGTCCAGCCTGTACACTGGAGGTGGAATGTGTCCCTTAGTCAGGCCCCATCAGCCTCCTGGCTCTAGCACTACCCTATGTGCAAATCCACCCTCTCTTGCTTGGCAGTCAGTTCTCTTTTGTCAGATGGCAAAGGCCTCGGGTCCCTGCTGTACTCCAATCAGACAGGAATCTTGTCTTCTGCATGCCAGCCAGGTCAAATCCTCCATCTATGCAGAACTCTCCCAGCCCTTTCCATCACTCACACAGGGCAGAAGAGATTTTGCTCCAACTTGCCATAAAATTTCATCTCTGGGCTGACGTCCAGAAAGGAAAATTTCAGCTCCAATGAAGAGAGATTCAGAAAATTTATAACCAGGGGTTAGAACTACAGTTGCTGATTTACTCAGTCTATACAGGCTGCGTTGTCTGGCCACTATAATATACACCAAAGCTATGTTAATATAACCCATATTCCAGGTGGAGTTGGCAGCAACAAGGGGATTCCTCTTAACAGTACAAAACAGAACCGACTCAAGCCCCTACCAAGTAATCTGGAAAAATTAAACACTGCCACTGGGGACCTCTAAGAAGCACTGAGTCTGTGTATATCAAAGAAAATGTCTAATAAAGGGGAAAAGGATCCCGGCACTAATTTAGGAAAACAGCACGGCTGTGTTTCAAAAGTATGTAACCACAAGCAAACACCTACCTCCTGAGGCTATGTCTACACTTGTAAAGTTAAGTCGACTCTGTTGTCAACTTAACAGGGTCAAGTTTATGTCGACTTAAAATCGACCTTATTAAGTCGACTTAACAGAGTGGCTACACTTTGTCGACTTAAGTCAATCTTGTTAAGTCTACTTAACAGTAGACATAGCCGTCCACACTGGCTTTCAGTCAACTTAATAAGGTCGACTTAGTGCTATTCCCTGTCCACACTGGCTTTAAGTCAACTTAAGAAGTCGACTTAAGGCTTAAGTTGACGTTCAGAGGTGGTGTTATTAAGTTGACTTAAGCTGTTATTAAGTCAACTTAAGGAAGCTCTTAAGTCAACTTAATAAAAGCCCAGTGTGGACGGGGTTTTATGTAGGTCGACTTAAGCGTCCTTAAGTCGACCTGCGTTGCCAGTGTAGATGCACCCTGAGTACTTCGGGCAGTGTCCTGTATCTCAGATTCTCACCTTGCTGTGTGAAAGTCTGGCAGACAAATGTTCCTTTTGCACACCTCTCCCCCCACTGCATCTCAAACACAGCTGCTGCCCTTGACCAGAGGAGACCCAAAGTTCAGAGGTGCATTCAGGAGTTCAACTCCCTCCCCAGAGCTGTGGGAGGAATATTGAGCAACCCCTCAACTGTTGTGTCCACCACTTCAAATAACTCACAAGTGCCACCATTCATTCTGCCACACACCCACTACACTGCCATTACTGTCTCTCTACTACAACCTCACATTCTGAGCTCCCAGCCTCTGCTTAGTGAGTGAGGTTACGCTCAGAGAGACCCACTCATTCACGTCTGCTGCCCTATGCTTGTGCAATAAGGATAGCAGCACCATTTCATTACCCCTGCACTCAACTCACGAAAGTGAATTGTAACCCACCACCAGCCAGAAGTGATGACTTTGGCAAAGCATCTTTATCTGCTGCACACCTAGCAAAAGTAGGTGTGTCTATGCAAATGTGGTCTGCTCCTGAAGGCTTTTTTCCCAGCTCATCACTAGATGTCAGGGGAGAGCCCATTCAGACCCAGCTTACATTAATGCCTATTTAAAATCCAGGTCTAACCTGGTAAAGGACAATGAAAAAATAGCCTTTCTTACTCAGTAGATTGCCCCCTGGTTGTTTTCAGTTGTTTGCTTTTTTCTAGTAACAAAGATGTTTCCTGCTTGTTACCCAACAAAGCTCATGTAGAGTTTGAGGGGCATTCTACTCCTTCTTGTGCATCAACAACATAATTGTTGACTAAGCTCCAGTTGCAGGAGTGAACAATGGAACATGTGCAATCAGCTGAAGGCCCTGAAATTGTACTGTTGTCACCGAGGCCATGAGCCAAAGACAAGGGTATTACATGTGTGCAGGTAAGTAATGGACTAATCTGTCCCACAGAATCTTTCTTCCTGATGACAGTGCACAGGGTGCAAATGCCCCAGCTTGACTCTCAGAGCCCAGGTTGAGTTTTCAGGGGTTTCATCTTCTTTTCTCATTAATTGACTATGTTTGATACAGAGTCACTGAGGGTGCATCTAGACTTACAAATTAAGTCAACTTAAGGAGGCTTAAATCAACTTAAAATACTCCGCGTCTACACGGGGCTTTCCTTAAATCAACTTAAGCTGCTCCTTAAGTCGAATTAAGGAAAAGTTAGTTTGAATTAATAACACCTCGTTTTAATTCAAACTAGCACTTAAGTCAACTTTATTAAGTCGACTTAAACCACTGGAGATGGGAATTAGCACCTTGATGGCGCTTATTAAGTCGACTTAAAACAATGAGTCAACTTAATAAGGTCGAAAAGGGGCCACACCTACACTTGAAAAGTTATGTCGACTTTTGTTAAGTCGACTTAATAAGGTCCACTTTAAGTTGACTTAAAGTCGACCTTATTAAGTCGACTTCATGAAGTCGACATAACTTTTCAAGTGTAGACATAGCCTGAGAGACCACAACAGTTCTAGTCTGATTTCATTTTAAAAGAGCTGGCCAGCTCCCTGAACCATTGATCAGTAAGTCCAGGAACGCTGGGGAATTTCCAAAAGACTGGAACAAAGCTAATTTTATGCTAGTATTTATGACCTGAGTACCTGTAGGCTTGTCAGTGTGACTTTCATTCCAGCCAAAATAATTAACTGACGGAACAACTCACTAAGGCTATGTCTACACTTGTTAATTTAGGCTAACTTAGCACGTCCACACTTAAATTTTAAGTCGACTTAGAGGACCCTACAAAATCGACCTAGAGCGTCCACACTGGACTCCTAGGTCGACTTGTAGGGGCTAGGTGGACCTGGGACAGGTCCACGGTGGCGGGGGGGGTACCCCTTGCCAAGTGACAGGGGACTCAGCCTTTGCCCCATTGTACATTTGTGCCAGCCACCCTGGCAGGGAGGGCAGTGGGGAAGCCCTGGAGCCTCCTAAGTCGACTTAAAGTCGACTTAGGGCTACTCCACATCTACACTGGCTTAAGTCGACTTTCTAAAGTCGATTTAAGCAGCAAGTCGACTTAAAAGGAGGTTTTACAAAGTCAACTTAATTTTTCCTTAGGTCGACTTAAGCAGCTGTTTAAGGCGACTTAAGGAAAGTGTAGAGTAGACGCAGAGTAAATTAAGTCGACTTAAGCAAGTTTAAGTCGACTTAATTTACAAGTGTAGATGCACCCTAAGAGTTATGGTGACTTCTCCATCACTGGCAAAGTTTAAATCAAGAGTAGTCTATTCTATATAGGCTTTTATACCATGCTCACCACCATTAACTCTGAGCACCTTCCAGGGATGCATTAAGTAACATGACTACACCTGTGTCACATGTTTGTTTTCTCATCCTCTCCTAGAAGGAGAAATGTATGCCATGACATGTCTTGGCTGGACCAGTGTTTTTTCTTTTTTAAATTAAATAAATGGCAGGTCAAAGAAATGTACTTTGCACTTGAAGCAGAAGGTGGTACAGTTTGTGATGGCCATTTGTTCCTGCCTAAGACCAGAACCTGGAGAAAGTTCTGTCTCCAGCATGGACTAGTTTTACTCTTATTAATGAGCATTCCAATGCGCCAGAGGAGAGCAGCTGTCTACCACAGTCTTCATCCCGGAGCTTCAGAGGATCTTTTTGATACTCTGTGCACAGGCTTTAAAATAAGGACCGAGACCTTGAATATGATTCAAAATTCTAAGGGTAGCTCTGTGTTGAGCTAATAGAGAGCAGTTCACAGTAGCCTGTGTTGCTGAGGAGACATGTTGCAGCATTCTCAACATGCAGAAGGATTGATGCCCAGGTATAGCACATCACTGTAGTCCAGGCAAGAGATGATGAAGGCCTGAATAACTGAGTCCAAGTCATTGGACACACTAGCCACAGTGTTGGACCTGGTTCTCAGTGTCAGTGTAGGAGAAAGCTCAGAGGTTCTCACTTCATCCAGCCCTGTTCACTCCACATACAGTATGAGGGTTCAAAGCCGGTTCAGTGCTGGAGATGGAGCTCTGGATTTTCCACTAGCCCTCCTTGTGTTTGCAGAGATGCTGCATCGGCAGAGGACAGCTGCCCTTTGAGCTAATGGAAAGTACAAGCCAATGAATTTTTAAGAGGATGCATGAAGGATTCATGTTGCTGTGGCAAAGAGGAAAGTGCTAGATAATGAATGCAGGGCAAGACAGAATAGTTAGGGACAACCCCTCCAAAATCTTTCCATTCTTGAGGAGCAAATAAAAAGTCGTTCCTCACAGCTGCTGTTCTGGGCTGACTATAGATAGAGCATCCTTCAGTGGAATCAGAATGATTCTTGGGGCAATCTCAGTTTTGATTTAGGATGATATCGGAAGTGCTCTGAGCTGATCCAGACTGCTCTCTGGGACTGATCCTTGGATGAGTCTGTTTGATCTCCATGGTGATATAAAGGATTTTCCAAAGAAATCTAGGGCTATGTCTACACTTGTAATTTTAAGTTGACTTTAGCTAAAGTCTTAGTTAAGTTGACTTAGCATGTCCACACTTAAATTTAAAGTTGACTTAGGGGGGAACTTACAAAGTCGACCTAGAGCGTCCACACTGGACACCTAGGTCGACTTCTAGGGGCTAGGGGGACTTTGGGCGGGTCCACGGTGCCATGGGGGGCACCTCTTGCCCAGTGCCAGGGGGCTCAGCCTTTGCTGATGGGCACTGAATAAATATAGAAGATGCGACAGAGAAAGGGCCAGTAAGAAGTTTCTTCCTTTCTCAAGCCATGAAGGAGCAGTGAGTGAGTCTACCAGACAGTTGCTCCTCCAGCCTTCTTGGCCCTTGGTAGTCCCCTGCAGTCACCAATGAACTGTGGTGCTGCCCCACCATCCCATCCTGTCCCAAAGAGCTCTCTGGGGCAACCAGTTTGGGAGTTCCTGCTCCAATCCTGTCTGCACAAATCCCCTGATAAAAGAGACACTTGTATCCTCCTCACACCAAATTCACCTTGAGATTTCACTGGAGAAACCCCTTTGATTAATCTGAATGAGTGAGGGGAGCTCTCATAAGAGGAGAGACTGAGAAGTCACGAAGGACATGATGGAGGGACACCAAATAAATGCTCTAGAGAAGGTAAATCAGGGGCTTCTATTCACTCTGTCTCTCAATACAGAAACAAGGGCACATTCAAGGAAATTGAAAGACAGCAAGATGAAAAGTGATCAAAGGAAATACATTTCCACAAAATGCACAGCGAGCTTGTAATATTCACTGCCACAAAATTGCATCAAGGCCAGGTGCACAGCACAATTCAACAAGGGATTCAATAACGGGAGATTTTCAAAGACAGACCACAACTGAAAATCAGCAGGAGACAGGTGCTTACCTGCTACTTCTGCCTTTGAAAATCTCCCCCCAACCAGAATATCCAGCACTGTAGGAGTAAATGGTCAGGAAGAAACCACCGACTGTCAGTAACTAGCCAACCAACCAACTTCTGCGTATGGGAGTGGAGCAAGAAAGTGCTCCTGGGATATAATGTCCTGTCACTGCCTGCTGCAAGGGCTCTCATGCCTTCCTCTGAAGCACAGGGGACAGGACAGTGCCGGGGACAGGACAGTGGGCTAGTTTCCTTCAGGACACAACCCTCTTGCTCCAGAAACTGCAACGTTAACAGCCTATCTCAGAATACCATCCTTGCCTCCACGGGTGTATACTCCCTATACTCCAACATCGCTCACCACTGGTGCCTGCCTCTAATAACCGCAAGATCATGGACAACCCTCAGATATCCATCACCAAACTCACCCACTTCATCCTCACCCATAACAAATTTACCCTCGACACATGGGAACAGTCATGGGTACTAGAATGGCTCCCTCATATGCCAGCCTGGAGGAAAACCTTCTGGGCAAATGTACCACAAGCCACTGATATACCTGAGATACATCAATGTTATCTGCAACCACTAGACAGATGACCTAAATTCCCTCATAGATTTCCACCACAACTTCAACAATAATCAAAGTGTCTAAAACACTCCCACACCAGGATCCTCTTATGGTCATCATGATCAGCATCAACATGTAACTTACAGACTACCATATATGAAAAATCATATACATTTACCTTCACAGATCCAGTGACCATCTCAAACACACCTGAAAATCTGTTATCTACAGCCAGGCACTCAGATACAACAGAAAGTCAAGAGGACAAAGTCAGGAATACACACCTTAGAATCATAGACATATAGTATTGGAAGGGACCTCAAGAGGTCTTCTAATCCAGTCCCCTGCATTCAAGGTAGGACTAATAGCTAGACCATTCCTAAGAAGTGTTTGTCTAACCTGCTCTTAAAAACATACAGTGACAGCAGGGACAGATTATCAAAGGGGCTTTAGGGGCTTAAGCCCCGGGCCCCAGCCTAAAGGGGGCCCCAGGCTTGATCCTCTAAAACTCCTTTAATAATCCAGTCCAGAGACCCTCAGTGCCGACAGGGCAGGAGCGCAAAAAGCATTGTACCTGGGTACAATGGGGGCTGAGCAGGACAGGGACACTGGCAGGGCATAGGAGCAGGGTGGGCAGGACTCTGTCCTGCCCTGTGGGGGGGCACACCAGGCTCTTCCTGTGCCAGCCACCCTAGCAGGGAGGGCAGTAGGGGAGCCCTGAAGCCCTTTAAGTCGACTTAAAGTCGATTTAGGGCTAATCCGCATCTACACTGTCTTAAGTCGAGTTAATAAAGTCGACTTAAGCGCTAGTTCGAATTAAAACGAGATGTTATTAATTCAAACTAACTTTTCTTTAATTCGATTTAAGGAACAGCTTAAATCAAATTAAGGAAAATGTATTGTAGACGCAGATTAAATTAAGTCGATTTAAGCAAGCTTAAATCGACTTAATTTGTAAGTGTAGACACACCCAAGGACACTCCACAGAGAAGTAAATTGCGTCATAGAACGGGCCCCAAACAACCTGAGAGGGCCTGCCTGCCTTTGTTATGGGCAAACAAAAGAAACCACACACCCGACACTCTGACCACACACCCGTAGTTGTCACCTAGCACCCCTTCATTGGAGCCCAACTAACAGTTACAATCCTCAGTCGATGGGGACCACATCCTGAGAGAAATCTTTTCCAAACTCCCTCTTCTGGCCTTCAAACAAGCCCCCACCCGCATTAGGCTCATCACTGGAAGCAAGCGCCACACAGGCCAGGAACCAGAGACTGAAAGCAGCACCGGGCCCTGCCAAAGCAACAAGAGCTAAAGCTGTAGACATATCTCCACTGCTAGACTGATCCACCCTCCTCCACAGCACACCTTTCAGGATCTGTGGATCCTACACCTGCCTGTCACCCAACATGTTGTGTACTTCATCCCATGCATTCAATGCCCCAATAACTACATGAGTCTGTAGTAGGAAGACCCAATGACTAGCTGGCCTAATGGTCAGCTCATGTCCTCATGGCTTCTACTGGCCTAGTCATCCCAGTGGGAGCCCCTGCTGTGGCTTCTCATGCTCCAAGTGCTTCCCCAGTCACAACAGAGGAGTGAGGCAGGTCATCTGGTCTGGACACTTAGATTAACCCCAAGGGCTCTGGGTTGGGACCTGGAGACCCAGGCCCACACACTCCATCAGGTCCCAACCCAGAGCCCTCAGGGTTAATCAAAGTGTCCAGACCAGATGAGCTGCCCCATGTTATGTTTTCACTTCTTACCGGCCTTGAGCACCTCAGGTGAGCCCATGGCTGATTTCACAGCAGGAACCAGCCATCGCCTCCCCCACAGAGAGAGACTAAAACACCAGGGGAGCTGTCAAATCCCCTGGCATTAATTGTCCTAGAATTCACCTGGCAGGTGGTCTTCAGAAACATCCGACTCCACCTTCCCTTCTGAGATGTGTTACTTACCCACAGTTTCACTGCAGCTTTTCCCCTCTCTACACCCGGTGACCCAGGGGTAGGAGCAGTTCACAGAGAAGGGGCAGCAGCTCAAAGCGTGCATCCTAGACACTAGTCAGGGCTCTCACTTCCTGATTCCTGTGAGTGTCCCATTCTAGTGCTGGGCACATGGCCCAAAGCCTCACAGATATTTAGTGGCCTATAGTGAGGTGGTGTGGGTTCCCTCCAAACCAGAGGGGGAGGGGCCACCTTTCCTACCTGGGTGGGTGGAGCCAGAACTCCCCCGCCCCCTCCCACCGGAAGTGGGTAGGCGGGCAGGAAGTATAAGAAGCAGGGCCTCTGGCTCAGTTGGGGCTCAGACAGCAAGAGAGATGGATGTATCTCATTTGGTCCAAGCTGCTGCTCAACCCAAAAGCTCACTGCCCATCCAGGAGCCTCTGCATAGCAGAGACCTGCTGGGCCTGCCACTAGCCTCGTACCCCAGGGAGACTAGGGATGCCTCACAGAGCTGGGCCCACCAAAGAAAAGGGCAGGAAGTGGTCCAGGGCAAGCCAACCCAAGTCGCTCTGCTGCGCTGCAAGAGTGACAGTCAGCACATTTTGGTTGGATTCCCACTGGCCCAGTGGGGGAATGCTCCACTGCTGCGAGGGCCCACTGCTGGGATGTGGTGGAGTCAGGAGGGCTCACATCCCTTGCCCCCTGTCACCTCATCTCTGGAGTGGCCGTCACTCCTTACCTCAACTCTAGATTAGTGGGGCTCCATTTCCTACCAGCTGGAGTGATAGACTGCTTGCTGCCCCACCCTACCTGAAAGCTAGGGACAATAGACTGCTTGCCTGCCCAGCCCTGCCTGAGGACCAGTGGGAATTAGGTGCCAATGGGAATCAGGAGTCTAAAAATCTTTGAAGACCTGGGCCTTGGCGTCTTCCTTCAGTAATATGCAGGGAGTGCCTAAACAGATGACATTGATCCAACAGACCCAAGCAACAGTGAAGTTGCCATATGTTTTTGTGGGTGACTAAGGGATCATGTCAATGAGAGACTGAAATGCAGCCATATATGGCAATTCAGCACCTGGCCAGGAAGCCTTGGGATGCTTCTGTTAAGCTGTCAGTGGGCAGGCTCCTGAGACACTTGACCAACTGGAAAAAACCCATTGGCGTCACACCCTGGGCTCCTGGACTGTGATATTCATTTCCAGAGAAAGGGACTTTGTGAATTACAGGGTTGCCAGCAGCTTCCCAAATCACCCACTGCCTGCCCATCTCCTCACAATCTGACATAGACATGGAAATGGGCAAACAGCCTTTCTCCCTCCTAATTAGTTAAAAAAAGCTGGACCCTGAGTCTTGTGTTGATGAGTTTCCTTTTGTAGAAAAATCCCCAGGGCAACTTATAGAAACCCTAGGGCTATGTCTACACTTGAAAGTTAGGTCGACTTAAGGATGCTTAAGTCGACCTAACTTAGTCCCTGTCCACACTAGGCTTTCATTAAGTTGACTTAAGTCAACTTAATAAATACCACCATTTAGGTCGAATTAACAGCTAAGTCGATTTCTTAAGTCGACCTAAACCCAGTGTGGACACACTAGGTCGAATTAGTTCTCTAAGTCGACCTAGGGCTGGGTACAGGGGAGCCATGGCTCCCTTCTCCCCGGGACCCCCACTCCCCGACGGAAGTGAGCCGTGCTCCCTTCTTGCCGGAAAGCCTCGGGGTCCCAACAAGAAGGTAGCCATGCCTGCCATCTCCCAGGGACCCACGGGGGTCCCGGCAAGAAGGCAGCCGCAGCTGCCCTCTCCCTGGCACCCGGGTCCTGGCCAGAACAAAGCCGCAGGCTGCGCTCCCTTCTCTGGGACCCAAGTGGGTCCCGGCCAGAAGGGAGCCACACTCTCTCCTCCCCGGACCCACGCGGGTCTGGGCAAAAAGGGAGCTACTGGCGCTTAGCTGACAGGGGGATCCCTGGAGGTTCCCCTGTCAGCTGACCGCTGGGGAACACAGCTGCCGGGGAGACGAGAGCAGCAACCCGTGGCTCCCTTCTGCCAGGAAGCTGCGGGTCCCAGGAGGAAAGGAGCCACGGATCACAGCAAGAAAGGACCCCTGCGTCCTTTCTGCCGGGGACCGCAGCTCCCTGCAGAGGGAGCACCCAACTATGTCCACACTTGAAAAGTTAAGTCAACTTGTTAAGTCGACTTAACTTTTTAAGTGTGGACATAGCCTAGAAGTCTCATTCCCATGACAATAATATTTATTTATTAGAGTAGCTTCTTGGTGACCCAGTCATTGACCAGGGGTTCTCTCTGCTGGGCACAGTGCACTGAAAGGCAAACCTTGCCCTGAGGAGCTTACGACACCTCTAAGCAGAGTGGCGCAGGTCAGATGGAAACAGAAGGTAAAAGGAATAAGCCATCATTCGCCTGACACTGATTAGAAAGAGATTTCCCTTCTGGGCAGGATGCCACATAACATTTCACTAAGAGGCTCATTGCACCTTCCTTTAAAGCATTTGGTGCTCCTCGTGTCAGAGATGAGTGACTGGACTAGATGGATGTGGATCTGATCAGGTCTGGTAGTTACTGTGTGGAAATAGTGCTGCTGTGGTACTGAAGCCATGCAATGGGCTGTTTCCCAGAGGAAGCCTGGCCATCCCTATCATTTGGAAGTGAGTCCAGCTGGAATTGCAGGGAGCCACATCGGCAGCCCCATTTTGTCCTTTTCTTCCAGATTATGGTTATGGCATAGATCAGGACTAGCACATGGCAAACATGCTGGATCACTTCATAGCTGGCCACACTGGGAAGCAATGAATCAACACTGGAGTTTCTGAAACCTCCACAGAAAGATGGTTTAGTAGTGAAATAATATTGGCAGTGGCAAATCTAACACTCCACATCATCTTCATTGAGAAAGGGGAGGCTTTCTCTACATTTCCCTATAGAATAGTCATAGATTCATAGGTTTACTTGGTCCTGCCACAACACAAGGGGTGCATCTACACTAGTAAATTAAGTCGACTTAAGCATGCTTAAGTCGACTTAATTTATTCTGCATCCACACTGGCATTTCCTTAAGTCGACTTAAGGAAATTCAAAGTCAACTTTATAACACCTCATATAAAGTTGACTTTGAAGCTTAAGTCGACTTTTTAGGTCGACTTAAGCAGTGTGGACGCCCTAAGTCAACTTAGGGCATGGGGGAAGGGAACTTCCTTCTCCCCGGGACCACTCAAGTCCCGGCAAGAAGGGACTGCGGGGCTCCCTTCTCCCCGGGACCGCTCAGGTCCTGGCAAGAAGGAAGCCCCATGGTCCCGGTAAGATGGAAGCCACGTGCTTCCTTCTCTTCGGGACCCACACTCCAGCAGCATGCACCAGATCCAATCACTGCTATGGAAATCAGCAATAGAGCCAGAGCATCTTCGACACACATTTTGGACTAAACTGTCCCATTAGGAGAGAGGGTCAACAACCCTGCCTCAGTACCTGGAACATTCCTTTTAAACAAGGTCCCAGTGCCTGACATTATCACTGAATAAGGCCCTGCTGTGATGCTGGCAGATCAGGTGCCAGCTCATGCCAAGGCCCCAAGGCCTTACTAAAGACGGACAAATACAGAGCTGGACACCAATCTGGCTCCCCTGTGTGCTGGCATTGTAATAATGTGTCTGTGTCTAGACTTCACGAAATGCTTGTAAGTTGCTGCTTGCCTTCGTTTCATTTTTAACTCCTGTATCCCATGGTATAGGGTAATATAGATGTATAGGGTAATATAGATTAATACTTAAGACAAGAAAGATGCATAAATGAGTGTGAAATATCAGTCTCCAACAGAAAGCGTTATCTTTTGCCCAACAAAGGAGGCCCATTCGTGCCAGATGAACTATTGAGGAACATCAGAGGGCAAGACTTTGTTGACTACTCCCTCCCCAATAAGTCTTGCAAGTGAATTCCTCCCAATGGCTGAATTTGAAACTTAAAACTGGTGGCAGGGAAGGGGATAAAAAGTCCTAGCAAGAGGAACTGTATTTTTATGCTGCTTGGACTATAAGGGGCAAAGATTACTAAGCATAAGCAAAAGATCTACAGTGCTTAGCCTGGACTAGCCCTACAGGACATATAGAGTTTGCTTATCATAAGATTGGAACTCGTTTGTGGGTATATATTTTTACCTGCTTTAACCTTGTAAACAGCTCTCTCATTTTCTTTAGATAGTTTATTAAAGGATTGGCTACAAGTCATCTTTGGTGTGAGATCTAAGGTGCAATTGACCTGGGGTAGGTGACTGGTCCCTTGGGACTGGCGTTAACCTGATTAGTGCTATGAGCTTTGGGGTGAGGTGCCATCTATCTCAAGGCTCCCCTGTGTGGCAGACAGATCGGGATACCCAAGGGCACTGGCTGTAACTCCACGTTAAGGCTGTTATAGAGCCTGAGGAGTTCACACTTGCTAACAGATTGGTGAAATCTAAGTTTAGAACTCACAGTTAATTTGGGGGTTTTGCCCTGCTTCTTCACAATCAGCCCTGAAGCTGGCATTCACACTGCTGAGCCCCTGCAAGACAGCTTGACACCTGCTGTTCAGCTCTTACTCACATAAGAGGCAGTGTGGTGCTTACTCACATGAGGTGTCCCATTTGTTTCAATGACACTCCTAGTGCACGTGCTCACCAACATAAGGGTTGCACAGCAGGGTTCACGGTAAGTGCAAGAGGAAGCATGGTCCAGTGGAAGCCTGAGTGCTGCTCAGAGAACAAACTGGAGAAGGTGGGATGTACGCACACAGGGGCCTCAGTGGCACTGCTCCCTGACAATGTAAGTGTGGCGTGGAAATAAACGAGGTTCAGTCCCGTTAGGAGTCGTTGCCCAGGGGAAGCCAGCCTCTTGCTGTCTTTGCAGCTCATCTCTTTGTCGCACCCTCCTCCAGCTGTAACCTCTGATTGCACCAATTATCTGTTTGCTGAAATTCCTCTGATTGTCTTGTCCCCAGTGCATGGGGAAAATAGTCAAGATTGCATTGCTGCCCAAGTAAGGGGGCCACCGCAGAAATGAGAGGTGGAGAGGCTCAGCATGCCTGGGTAGAGAAAATTAACATTTCAAGGGCCCATTAACAAACGCTAAATCAGAGTTGGGACACTTCTGGAAGTGTGTGTGACTCTCCTATGAATACAGAGCAATTCATTATCATCAGGGCTTCTGCAATGAATAACAGATGAACTAGTTCATTTTCCCGCTTGTCCAGGTGAGGAAGAGTTTGCTATAGAGAGTGGGGCGGGAGAGAGGGGGGATAGGGACAAACCTGGAGCATCTCCATCGACTTCTGGATTTACACACGTCACTGTGACCAGGCTACTTTAGCTGCTGTGGAAAGCGAGTTTCCTCAAATCTGTGTGTGTGTGTGTGTGTGTGTGTGTGTGTGTGTGTGTGTGTGTGT
>ML685764.1:41685717-41766649 GCA_007922175.1 Pelusios castaneus
TGTGTGTGTGTGTGTGTGTGTGTGTGTGTGTGTGTGTGTGTGTGTGTAAGAAGTTAAATTTCATTCTGGATAAGTGATGAAGAAGGCAAGTCCCTAGTCCAGAGCATCAGAGATGGAAAGACAACATCACACATGCACACACACAGCTATTTGTATTGGGAAGGAAAGAAAAAATGCAGGTCATGTATATACTAAATGAAATACCAGAGAAATGAAGAAAAGTCCCAAAGGAGTAACCATGTTAGCCTAGCTCAGCAAAACAAGCAAGGAGTCTAGTGCCGCTCTTAAAGACTAACGAATTTATTTATCACATGAGCTTTCGTGGGGAAAAAATCCCATTTTGTCAGATGCTTGAAGATGGCTCTGTACCAGTTCTGTACTTCCCCATCTTCAAGCATCTGACAAAGTGGGATTTTCTCTCACAAAAGCTCATGCGATAAATAAATTTGTCAGCCTTTAAAAGTTCCACTAGACTCCTTGTTTGTTTTGCAGAGAAATTAAGATGCTGGTCATTTTCCTGTTGAGTCTCAGAGAGTCACTTACAGCACCTACAACCAGACTCAGACTCGGTAAAGCTTTGAACTGGAAATGCAAATATACCTATAATTGATATTCAGGGAGGCAGTTAACATACCATATGTCCAATTGATTCTATAGTAAACTTGCTGAGGATATCCTATGTAACAAATTCTGGATAAGTGATACTGGAGATATCTGTTAAGAACAGTGTGCCCATGGCTGAATGCAGTGCTCTCACTGTGGGAGGAGATGAGGACATGGCCAGGCCTGTATTTGCTTTGGAAACATGCCAGCAGGCAGGACCCAGAGTGTTTGGGAAATCTGATATAATCCATATCAGCTCCAGTTACTGAATGTACCAGCTCTGCTAGTACCAAGAGCAAGGAACAGGACAGGAGAGACATTCTCCTCAGTTAGAATCACTCAGCCTAGGAATTAAGCAGATGAGAAACACTGGCACTTACCCCAAGCTTCAGATGAGCAATGAGTCCTGGACCATGAGTACAGCTGGTAGTTTTCATAGCAATGGGGCACAAGATGGGTTTTCATTTGATTCTTTTGTGAGCTTTGAAACATAGGATGAATGGTGTCTGCAGTGATTCCTAAGGGTGGCCTGTACAGAAGAATAGCCATATTTACTGTCAAACGAACAAGCATCCCTTATCTATCTATCTATCTATCTATCTATCTATCTATCTATCTATCTATCTATCTATCTATGGCAATGTCTACACTGCAGAGGGAAGTTGATCTATTTTAAATCGACTTTCATCCATCGAAATCTGCAAGTCACAGGAGCATGATCACACCACACTTCTTGCATTAGGCTCTTGCATCCCCACTAGTCATTGTTGGGTTAACATTCAAAGCAGTATACCATGGGTAGCTACCCCACAGTGCAAATAAATGCAGTGGCTTGTGGAAAGGTTGTCATCCTCCCATGATGCAACATGCTCCCTCCCTTCTTGTCACAAACAAATGGGAAATGGTTTTGCACGCCTTTTTTCTCTACTGCACACATGCCTTTGCCGGACAGCCATGGAGCCCGTTCAGCCCTGCACTATCATTGTGAGCATTACAAACACTTCATGCCTTATCCTGCAGTACTTTTTATGGCAAACCAGGTGCCGCAGCCTGGAAAATTGTGATGAGGCTGCCCTGCTACAAAAACAGAGCGAGACAATTCCCACTTGCTGAAGGCTGTCACACATCATCTTCAGTCTGTGGAGCTCCGGTTGAAACAAGCACAGATTGGAGGGACTGCATCGTGATGACTGTGTGGGATGATGAGCAGTGGCTACAGAACTTTCCTTGGAGCTGTCCTGGGCACTGAAGTGCATGAGTACTCACTTGAGACCAGCTCTGACAGTGGAAAAGGAAGTGGCCATTGCTCTGTGGAAGCAAGCGACCCCAGGTTGTTACTGGTCAGTTGGAAATCAATTTGAACTTGGGAAATCTTCCATGGGAACTGCTGTGATGAAAGTGTGTTGGGCCATTAATAGACTTCTGCTACGAAGTGTGGTGACATTGGGAAATGTACAGGACATATTGAATGAGTTTGCCACACTGGGGTTCCCAATCTATGGGGGAGGGGGCATAGATGGGATGCATATCCATATTTTAGCTCCGACCACTTTGCCATAGAGTACATAAGCTGCAAGGGGTACTTCTCAATGGTCTTGTAGGCCCATGCTGATCACGAGGGGTGTTTCACCAACATCAGTGTGGGGCGGTTTGGAAAGGTGCATGATGCGTGCATCTTTAGGAACTCCGGTTTGTTCAAAAAAAAATGCATGCTGGCACTTCCTTCCCTGCCCAAAAAATAAATATTGGGGATGTTGCAATGCCACTAGTGAGCCTGGGGGATCCTGACAACACCTGCTCCCCTCACTATCGCAGTCCTACCCCAGTCACCTTGATAGTGATAAGTGTTTCAATAATACGCTCAGCAAGTGCAGAATGGTGGTGGAATGTGCATTTGGGGCATTTAAAAGGGAAGTGGCGATGTCTACTCACTAGTATTGACCTCAGTGAAAAATATATACCAACCATTATCTGTGCTTGCTCTGTGCTCCATAATTTGTGTGAAACACATGGTGAAAAGCTCCCCCAGGGTTGTATAGGCTGGCTGCTAATTTTGAGCAGCCAGATGCAAGTGTTATAGTCTGAGCGACCGTGAAGCATTGCGTGTAAGGGAAGCATTGAAAACCTGTTTTAGCCATGGGGAGCAGTAATGTACATGCCTTCAGCACTGTGGCTATTTCTACACTTTTAAGTTAAGTTGACTCTGTTAAGTCGACTTAACAAGGTCGACTTTAAGTAGACTTAAATCAACCTTGTTAAGTCGACTTAACAGTAGACATAGGCGTCCACACTGGCTTTAAGTTGGCTTAATAAGGTTGACTTAGTGCTATTCCCCATCCACACTGGCTTTAAGTCAACAGAAGAAGTCGACTTAAGGTTTAAGTTGACCTTCAGAGGTGGTGTTATTAAGTCAACTTAAGCTGTTATTAAGTTGACTTAAGGAAGTGCTTAAGTCAACTTAATAAAAGCCCCAGTGTGGACGTGGCTTTGTGTAGGTCGACTTAAGCGTCCTTAAATCAACTACGCTGCCAGTTTAGATGCACCCTGTGTGCTTAATTCCCATCCCCCACTCATGCGCCATCCTCCCCCACCCATTTTTTCCACGCTAACAGAGCCCAGGCTATAAATGAAATAAAGACAGATTTTTTAAAAAACAGTTAAGTTTTATTTGTGACCATTTTCGGGAGGGGCAGGGAAGGAAGGAATCAAAAAGGAATGTAATGGTGCAATTCTTTAAGGGGTCTTTGCCTCTTTCTGCTCACCTTCACTGGAGTGGAGTGCAGCACATACAGCGCCCTACTTAACCGCCGCCTGGAGCACTTGGAGGTGTGGATTTGTATCACAGGCGCCTCAGCATGTCAGACTGATCTCTCATAATATGTAACATCTCCTATTGCATTTCATGTTCCTGCTCCCACACTGCTCTTCTGTCCTCCATGTCCTGCTCCTGTGCTCTGCTTCTGTCCTCCATGTCCATGTTCAGTGTCCCTGACAAGGTGTTCATCCATTCACTGAATATGTCACTCCTGGATTTTGTTTCGTCTTCCTAATCTGGTACAGGTGCTCTGTGGGAGTTGGGTGACTGAAGATTGAGGAGTTGACTGTAAGGCAAGCAAAGCACAGAGTTACCTTTGTTAGATGAGCCCATGTAGTGTAATATATGATAGACTGTTACAAGAACACCCTTGATTATACAAAACATGAGACCAGAACCACATTCCAATCTGCACATACTGCAGGGGTTGGACTGCCATTCCAGACATGGTAAGCCAGGGCCCTTGCATCTGTTACAGAGATTTCCAGCACACTACACAGTTCCCCAATGAACAGTTAACCAAGGACAGGGACCACTGGGCTCCCCCTTAAGATTGCAAACTGTACTCTGAGAGGAGGTGGGCAAAATGGATTACAGGGGGCTTTGGGCAAATTAAGGCTGCAGAAAATGTAGGAAGACCAGTATTGGGACCCATAATCCCCATGCAAACAGTGCTATAACATCTTGTGTCCAAGGGACATGGTCCAAAGCCAGGGAAGAAGACAGCACTGGTCAGTTACTATAAAACTGTGCCATCTTCCCTAGGTGACCATGTGCAGCATCAGTCTCCTGGTGATATGGAAGGAAAGCCCCTCCCTGGTAAAACTCTTGAGCCATAGGAAGGAACGTCACTGGCTAAGAACTGAGTGGAGCTATCTATTTCAGAGCTTTCATAATAGGAAGATAGCATCCAAGGCAGATGAGTAAATTGTCTCACTTTTGTTGGTCCCGTGGAAAGCAAAATATCTGGGGGGGGGAGTTTCCTTAAAGTTCCTAGATTAATAGACATGGGAGCCGATGAAGCCAGATCAGGTCCCCACCATTTATCCTGCCTCTGGATTGCAAGGAATTCACTGCCATTTTCCATTTCCCAGGGATCTGTACAAATGGGAGGAGATTCTAGTGGGGGGAGGGTGTGTATAGGGCATGGAGGGGGCAGCTCACACTGGGACAATGGGCAGTCTTTGCATGGGGCATGTGGATTTTGTGTGAATAGATTTGGATTCATTGCAGGGCCAGAACTGGGCCGGTTTTTACCAGTGATTGGTCAAAAATGGGGGAAATGGGCTCAGGGGTGGTTGTAGTTAGTTTTCTAGGATGCCATTTTCCCATTCAGGCACAGCCCAGCATTGGAGGCTACTTGCTCCATTGGCCAGGGTGGCAGAGCCATGTTATCTCTTCTCCTTCCCTGCTTCTTTGGGCTCCATTGCCTCAGGCAAGCAGGGATGGGGAGCTCCCTGTGCTCTTCTGAGGATCTTGTGCACTCAAGGGAAGGATCCATGTACCTGTCCCCTGCTGCACCCCAGTGTAAGGATCCTTAGTGACTCTAACACTGTGGAAGGGCTGGATTGGCAGCTCTGGGATTTACCAGTGGAAGAAGCAGAGAAGAGGCAGGGGTGCCCTTAGCTACGTGCCCAAGACTGACCACCATCTCTAAGGTTCATTTCCCGATGGCCCACTAAGAGCTTGGCCCCTTTGCCAGCCAGGCAAAGGAGGAGACATTGCCTAGCAGACGCTGCCTGCCTATTTCTTTGTGTCTGTTTAATGTGGCACTGAATTTAAACAGTCAATCCTCCACAGATAAAGATATGTAATGCCCCCATCCCCCAGGTTACCACTTTTAGAGCCAATCTCTTTACAGGACTGAATGGAGGTCTGAGGTTTTTCGGATCCTCATACTGCCAATCCTGCCCTTTCTGTGACTGACTCCAGATTACCCCAAAAATGGCTTTTCACCCCACCAGGGTGTCAGGAGAAGGCATCTTGCTCCGTTTTTTCAGCAAACTCTTCTTCCTGAGCTGTCCCTTGTCAGTCATTTGACTCTATTGCCGGCACACCTGCAACCATTCCCCTAACCAACAGGGGCCCTGTTGTTCTATGTAATATATCTCCTGTCTTCTGGGTTGCCAAGCTGACTGAGTTTGCCCTAAACTCCCCCTCCCACTAGGGGCAATGTGCCTCTCCCTGAACTACTAGACTGCAGAGCCTCTGGAACCTAGATAAGTTCTTTGGGTGTTACAGATAGAAAAGGTAACCATGGGGTGAAGATGCAGCTCTATGCCTGAATGCCAACAGGAAAATCAGTGCTTAAAATTTTCAAGAAAACTAATGATGGGTGTGAAAAGGATGCATCACACTGCAAGTACTGCAGCATTGTGGGCAACATTCTCACTGACAGAATAAAGGAGCATGTTTAAAGCAATCAACACAAGAAGCTTACAGAAGAAAGCGAGTTTCAGGATAAACAGTCAATATCAGGGTCTTTCACCAGGGCTTTAATGAAAGAGAGGACATGGCACGATGGTGTCAATGAATTTGTGTGTGCTCTTTGTTTCATCAGACAGCTGCTGTTAATAGTGGTGGTTCTGCAACAATACCATCCCAGCAGCAGAAACCCTTCCTAATGCAAACAACTTCACTCGTAAGTATCTGAAAGCAAATGATGATGCTTTAGTATCTACACTGATGGAACAGATTGATGGAAACATGGAATCTACTCTAATTTTTCATCGCTTTCCTAATGCATTGGCCCATCCAGTTCTTGGCCTTTTGTTTCCAAGTGAATAAACCCGTATTGTTTTGTGCCGACATGACATTCACCCCCTCTGCTAGCATCTGTTCTGTCAAAGCAGCAATAATGGACGTCTGAGATGCACCAAGTAATTTAAGAAAAAATAGCCACAACTAACACAGATTCTTCCTACATGGCTAAGTTTGCATGGGAGACTGAAGTAAATCAGAAACTGGCATATCTACCTATTATCTGTTCTGCTCATATGATTAACGTTGCACTGTCAGCAACTACTGCTACAAAAGAAATGAAAGATGTGAAATGATAGAATAAGAAGATTAGGGTTGGAAGGGACCTCAAGAGGTCTTCTACTCCAACCCTTGCTCAAAGCAGGACCAACCCCAACTAAACCATCCCAGCCAGAGCTTTGTCAAACTGGGTCTTACACATCTCTAAGGATGAAAATTCCACCATCTCCCTAGGCAACCCATTCCAATGCATCACCACCCTCTTAGTGAAAAGGTTTTTCCTAATAGCCAAACTAGACCACCCTCACTGCAACTCGAGACCATTATTCCTTGTTCTGTCATCTGCCACCACTGAGAACAGCCTAGTTCTATCCCCCGGAACCCTCCTTCCAGTAGCTGAAGGCTATTATCAAATCTCACTCTTCTCTTCTGCAGACTAAACAAGCCCGGTTTCCTCAGTTTTTCCTCTTAAGTCATGTGCTCCAGTCCCCTAATCATTTTTGTTGTCCTCTGCTGGACTCTCTCCAATTTGTCCACATCCTTTCGGGGGAGGGGGTGGAAGAAAAACTGGACATAATACACCAGATGTGGCCTCATCAGTACCAAATAGCGGGGCATAATTTCCCTCGATCTGCTAGCAATGTTCCTACTAAGGCAGCCCAATATGCTGTTAGTTTTCTTGGCAACAAGGGCACACTGTTGCACAGTGTTGATTCATATCCAGCTTCTTGTCCACTGAAACTCCCAGGTCCTTTTCTGCAGAACTGCTGCTTAGCCACTCAGTCCCCAGTTTGCAGCAATGCATGGGATTCTTCTGTCCTAAGTGCAGGACTCTACACTTGTCCTTGTTGAACCTCAGCAGATTTCTTTTGGCCCAATAATCTAATTTGTCTAGGTCACTCTGTATCCTTTCCCTGTCCTCCAGTGTACCTATCTACCACTATCCTCCTCCCTCCCCCTTCCCCCGCCCAGCTTAGTGTCACCTTTGAACTTGCTGAGTGTGCAATCCACTCCATCCTCCAGATCATTAATGAAAATGCTGAACAAAACTGGCCCCAGGTCTGACCCCTGGGGCACTCTGCTTGATCCCAGCTGCCAACTAAACATCAAGCCATTGATCACTACCTGTTGAGCCCCGTGATCTAACCAGCTTTCTATCCATCTAATAGTTCATTCATCTAACCCATAGTTCTGTAATTTGCTGGCAAGAATACTGGGGGAGACTGTATTAAAAACTTTGGTAAATAAAGGTATACCATGTCCACCTCTTTCCCCAAAGTCACAGAGTCAGTCCTCTCATCATAGAAGGAAATCAGATTGGTCCCACATGACTTGCCCATGCTAAACCCATGCTGACTGGTCCTGATCACCTTCCTCTCCTCCAAGTGCTTCAAAATGGATTCCTTGAGGACCTGCTCCATGATTTTTGGGGGGACTAAGGTGAAGCTGACTGGTTTGCAGTTCCCTGAATCCTCCTTCTTCCCTTTTTTGAAGACGGGCACTATATTTGCCTTTTTCCAGCCATCTGGGACCACCTCCAGTCACCACAAGTTTTCAAAGATAATGTTCAGTGTCTCTGCAATCACATCAGCCAGCTCCCACAGCACCCTTGAATGCATTGTATCCAGCCCCATGGACTTGTGCATGTCCAGCTTTTCTAAATAGTCCTGAACCTGTTCTTTCACCACTGAGAGCTGTTCACCTCCTCCCCATTCTTTGCTGCCCTGTGCAGTAGTCTGGGAGCTGAAGTTGTCTGTGAAGACAGAGGCAAAACCAGCATTGAGTACTTCAGCCTTTTCCACATCATATGTCTCTAGGGGGGCGTCTACACTGGCAACTAAACAAAGCCACGTCCACACTGAGCTTTTATTAAGTCGACTTAAGCAATTCCTTAAGTCAACTTAAGGAAAGCTTAAGTTGACTTAATAACACCTCGTTTTAGGTCGACTTAAGCCTTAAATCAACTCCTTAAGTCAACTTAAAGCCAGTGTGGATGATGGGGATTAGTGCCTAAGTCAACCTTATTAAGTCGACTTAATAAGGTCGACAAGGGGCTATGTCTACACTAGAAAAGTTAAATCGACTTTGTTAGAGTTGACCTTATTAAGTTGACTTAATAAAGTTGACTTAACTTTTCTAGTGTAGACATAGTCTAGGATGCTACCCCCATTCAGTAAGAGACTCACACTTTCCCTGACCTTCTTCTTGTTGCTAACATACCTGTAGAAACTCTTCTTGTTGTCCTTCACATTCCTTGCTAGCTGCAATTCCAGTTGTGCTCTGGCCTTCTTGATTTCACCCCTACATGCCCTAGTAGTATTTTTCCTTCCTAGACATCTGACCCACCTTCCACTTCTCGTAAGCTTCCTTTTTGTGTGAGCTGACCGGAGATTTCTCTGTTAAGCCAAGCTAGTCCCCAGCCATATCTGCTATTCTTTCTGCACATCATGATGGTTTGTTCCTGCACTCTCAATAACGTTTCTAACTGGATTTGTGACCATTCTCAAGAATGCCAACAGACTGAAGGTATTGTTTTACACTGTGCAAGAAAAGTGCAGTGCCAACTGCACCATATCGGTGCATGAGCTTGCATTTTGCTGCCTGTTATGTAAATAAAATGTGAACTGTGCTAATGAATTTCCTAGATCATCCCCAGTTTGTTGGTTCTAAAGCAGAAACTCTGAAGACACTGGAAAATAACCAAAACAACTGCCAGATTCTGCTAACTAAATCAGCGTTCATTGTTGAGAATTTGGAATCACTGTGTGACACACAGAAAACACTGGCGTTCTCTCTGACTATTGCCAACATGTTTGCCAATAGACATTTACCAGCTCTGACAACCAAAATCTCAGCTGAACTGAGCACAAAAGCTGCAGAAGAAACATATGGCAAGAAAACTCAACTGTTTCTGGAAATCTTTCCCAGGAACACAAGGAAACCAAAAAAGTGTTCAGAACCTTCACCACAATGCTCAGCAAGAAATGGGAGACAATAATGGCCTGTAATCTGAACCCTGAAGTGTTTGGTGCGAAAGATTTGTTTTGGAATGTCATCCAGGTATAGCATCCCTTCCTGAAGGTGAATTTTGCTGCAGACTACAACTGTTATGCCAAAGTGATTCAACCATTTGCCACTAAAGAAGGAATTTCAAATATGAAAGGGGAATTTACTACTTATGTAAACTTGCCTAACCCCAAAAATGCAAAACTGGATGTGCTGTTTTTTGGGAACAGCCATCAAGATATACTTCCCACCTTCAGCAAAGTGGAATGGTGAGCTTTAAGTGTACCCCTGTATCTCTTGATGAGGAGCACATATTTTCAAAGTTGGACTACCTCCAGGACAGCAAGAGGCTCAAGCTGAGTGTCTCAGCTTTGAAGAAAATTAAGCAAGCATGTGCAAATCGGGATTTCTGGAAAAACCACTTGGTCTGATAACGACAAAATATACCTTTGTATATTATAAAAAGGTTCAATTATACTGGAGTAAAATGTACATATTACCAAAAAAAAATTCTTTTTCTCCTCATTTTGCCCCAATTTTTGGTTTTTTTTTCATTTTTAACCTGATTTCATCCCGGTTTAAATATTTGGCAAATAAACCCTGAAAAATTCCTAGATTGTTTTTTTCCAAATAAAAACTGAAAATGCAGAACACTGAGTATAAGGAAGGGAGCTGTGCATCTGTTAAATCCCTGATGAGAAGGGAGTGGGACAAGAGTCCCTGCCCAGAGACAGGTGATGGGTGGAGACTTGAGACCTGACTGGGCTTCCTGGGGTAGACAGTGGAGTAGGGTGACAGGTGCAGTTACCCTTGAACTTTGTCCGTATAGATTGGCTTCCCTGACTGGATTACTGAAACTTTTGAAATAGGAGAATAATAAAAGGAGAATAACAAATAACCATGAGCAAATGCTCCAGCTCCCAATCCCAGGCGAATATAGTTGTTCATATAACAAGAAGCCCAAGTATTTATACGACTACTATCCTACATAAGAACGTCCACATTGTAGCAGATCAGTGGTCCATCTAGCCCAGTATCCTGTCTTCCGTTAGTGCCCAGATGCCAGATGCTTCTGAGGGAGGGAACAGAGCAGGTCAATTTATTCAGTGATCCAACCCTGTTGTCCCTAGCAGTCAGAGGTTTAGGGATCCCTAGAGCAGAGGGTAGTACCTGGGCCCATCCTAGCTAATTGCCATTGATGGACTTATCCTCCATGAACTTGTCTCATTCTTTTTGGAACCCTGTTAGACTTTTGGCCTTCACAACAGCCCCTAGCAATGAGCTCCACAGGCTGAGTCTTCCTTGTATGAAGAAGTGCTTTCTCATGTTTTTTTTAAACATGCTGTGAATTTCACTGGGTGACCCTTGACTTGTGTGTTATATGAAGGAGTAAATAACATCTCCCTATTCACTTTCTCCAAATCTATATGTCACATCTCCCTTAGATGTCTCTTTTCCAAGATGAAGAGTCCCATTCTTTTTAATCTCTCATCATATGGGCGCTTAATCATTATTATTGCCTTTCTCTGTACCTTTTCCAACTCTAATGTATCTTTTTTGAGATGGTGTGACCAGCATTGCACAACATAAGCACGTGCCATTGATTCCTGTAGTGGTATTATGATATTTTCTGTCTTATTATCTATCTTTCTATGGTTCCTAGCATCCTGTTAGCTTATTTTACCACTGCTGCACACTGAGATGATATTTTCAGCAAAATATCCACAATGACTTCAAGATCTCTTTCTTTAGTGCTAGCAGCTAAATTAGACCCCATCAATTTATATATATATAGCTGGGATTATGTTTTAACTTCCATTTATGAATATTAAATTTCATCTGTCATTTCTTGCCCAATCACCCACTTTTGTGAGATCCTTTTGTAATGCTTAATGGTCTACTTTGGACTTAACCATGTTGAGTCATTTTATAGCATCTGCAAACTTTGCTACCTCATGATTTTCCAGATCATTTATGAATATGTTGAACAGCACTGGTCCAGTACAGATCATTGGGAGACCCTGCTGTTTACCTCTGTCCACTGTGGAAACTGATTATTTATTCCTATCCTTTGTTTCCTATATTTTAACCAGTTACTGATCCACGAGAGTACCTCTCCTTCCATGACTCCTTATTTTATTTAAGAGCCTTTGGTGAGGAACCATGTGAAAGGCTTTCTGAAAGTCTAAGTACACTATATCCATTGGATCACCCTTGTCCACAGATTTGTTGACCCTTCAGAGAATTCTAATAGCTTGGTAAGGCATGAATTCCCTTTGCAATTGCCATGTTGATTCTTCCTCCATAATCATGTTCATCTGTGTGTCTGATAATTCTATTCTTTATTTTAGTTTCAGCCAATTCTCCTGGTGCTGAAGATAGGCTTACCAGCCCATCATTACCTTATCTCCTCTGGAGACTTTTTTAAAAAATTGGGGTTACATTAGCTAGTCACCAGTCATCTAGTACAGACTGATTGAAGCAATAGGTTACGTACCATAATGGGTCTTTCTGCAGTGTCACATGTGAGTTTCTTCTGAATTCATGGGTGAATACCATTTGGTCCTGGTGACATTATGGTTTATCAGTCTGGTCCAAAAGCCTCCTCTACTGGCACTTCAGTCTGGGACAGTTAATCGGATTTGTCATCTAAAGAATGGCTCAGGTGTGGGACCCTCCCTCACGCCCTCTGCAGTGAAGACCAATGCAAAGAATTAACTTAGCTTCTCTGCAGCAGTTGCCTGAGCAACTTCCCTGACTGCTCCGTTAGCATCCTGATGGCCCAATGGTTCCACCGCTTGTTTAGCCAATTTCCTGTTTCTGATGTACATAAAATAATATTTGACCTACTTAGTTATATTTTTACACTTGATTTGCAAGTGTTTATGTTCCTTTCTATTTTCCTCAGTAGGCTTTGACTTCCAGTTTTTAAAGGATGCCTTTTACTGCCTCTTTTTTTTGTCCTCTTATTGGGGTTTTTGTTTGGGGTTTTTTTGTTTGTTTCATTTGGGGTATAAAGTTTGTGAGCAGCAAATAAAGGGAACTTGCTTGGGACTGGCAATGTAATTCCACAGAATTTGTCCTAAGCCGGTGATAAAGGAATAGCAATATTCCTCCAGAAGGATCTCTGGAAAGTAGAGCAAGGGAAAGTCTGCTGGTCCACTGGCAGCCCAAGTGTACCTATGTACAATGGGGTAAAGGCTGAGCCCCTTGGCAGTGAGCAAGGGGTGCCCCCCGGCCCCCGTGGACCTCCCCTTGGTCCCCCTAAGCCCCTAGAAGTCGACCTAGGCATCCGGTGTGGATGCTCTAGGTCGACTTTCTAAGTTCCCCTTTAAGTCGACTTTAATTTTAAGTGTAGACACACTAAGTCGACTTAGTTAAAGTCGACTTAAATTAACAAGTGTAGACATAGCCAGAGATGTTAGTAAGTCACCAATGTGGGCTGTGGGATCAGGCAATGGTGAATGGGATGGGCGGGGAGGCTGGCCAATTTGCTTTCTGTTGGTTGAAGAGGAACAAACTGGGGCTCTGGCCTCCTTTTCCTGGTATCCTCACTGACTCACTAGCAGACTTTGGATAAGTCACTTAGGACCAAATTTTCAAAAGTAGCCTCTAGTTTGTGATGCCACCATTTCTGAGTGTCCAGCATCATATGCTAGGTGGCTCCCAAAAATGGAGGCTTTCATAATTAGAGGTCCCTTTTGAACACTTGGGCCGAAGGCTTCCTGCACCAGGTGTGATGCTGCCCACCTGGCAAGGGGCTGTGACCCTTCACTGAGCAGGCGTCAGTCCTGTAGTCAGGCACACAGGGGCTGCCCCTTCCCCCAAGTGCAGGGTCAGCAGCTCCCCATGGGGATCCAGTTGTAGAATCGGGGCCTTAGTTCACAAACCGTGTTGAGATCATTGGCTGAGAAGTGCTCTAGAAGTAGTATTCTGTTTATTTCTCTGCGGTCCCTGTAGGGTTAATAAACATCCCCAAGCCAGCAAGCAAGTTGTACCCTCAGTATTTCAGTATTTGCCCCTGTGAGACAATAGGATTTTCCCAGACACCTATCTGCCTTTGTGCTATTTACATTCTGTCTGCTTTGCATCTTTCCCCTAGAAAATCCAGGGGCAACCCAGATGCAGGACCCTCCCGGGCAGCAATCCAGCTTGACTTCATTTGGGAAGGTCCCTAGGATTTCCCTGCACCCAGCTGCATTTAGCATCCCAAGTTGGGGTGTGGTAAATTCCAGCCTGCCTCAGAGCTAGGAAGTTGGCATCTGCTCCCATCTTGGCTCCCAGTCACCCCAAATACAATCCAGCACAGAGTCCCACTTGTAGCTGAGCCTTCCACACAATGCAAAGGCTATTGAGCCTTGCAATAAAGGCAGCTCTCATTAATAGGCGAACAGAAGCCCAGGTCACGCGCCCGCAGAGAGCAGCTCCAGTCACATCAGATAACAGTTCAAAAGCCAAGAGCTCTTTCTCCTCTCTCTGACGCTTTCAAACAACAACAAAGACCGAAAGAAAAACAGAAAATAAAGAGGCTGCTTGGAGCAGGGCAGTAAAATGCCATCTGTCTCCTGACGGGGCTCGAGTTCCCGGTGACAGACGGCCCTGGAAAGGCTGAGACGATGGCACATGGCTGCCAGACGTCCCCAGCCCTTCTCCGCTCTCTGGAGGGTTGGCTCTGAGCGGGGCAGGGAGGGGGAGGGGATCACCTCTTCGAAAGCCTTTCATTTCCAGTTAGGAGATCAAAAGAGATTTTTAAGCCTGATGTAGATGCAGTCCAAATGGGTAACCTTTTTGCTGCCCCACCCCGCCACACAGCCATCCTCCCCAGCAGCCGCAGCTATGGAGACTAGGTAACAATGCTGGACTTTGAAGCAGGGCTGTCTGTGTGACATGACTTTTCATTAGCCTGGGATCCCTGCAGACCCCCCTATTTTTCTTCTGAATGCAATGCTTATGGGAAACAAAGGAGGGGAGCAGCCGGCTCTTCCCCCTCCCCTTAGCTCCTTGTGAAAGGAAATCCCCCAGCCCAGCCCTTTTAATTGCCTCTTGAGAAAGACTTTCTGGGATCCTCCTGGGCTGACAACGAAACGTGCACTGTGTCAGGCAACAGCCAGGGCTTAGTATTACTCCCTGCTATACCCCTTCTTGAGGGCACTGAGCCCTGGATCCCAGCTAGCAGCCCCCGACCACCACCCCATTTGACAAGCGGCCTGGCGCTGTGGGATCTGAAGGCTGACACTGTGGAAATGCTTTGTGCCCCAAAGTTAACCCTTTGAGTTCCCATCTCATGCGTGCACTGGTATTTGTGATAATTGATAAGCCGCCTCCCAGAAACACCCATGGCCTAAGCAAGTGGAGCCAATGGTGGTGTGTGCCGACCCCAGGGACAGTGAAAGCCAAGGCTCAGGGACGGACGGGTAAGGACCTGAGTGCACTTCTGCACCGTGCATAGCAGTGACAGCCAGGAGCAGGGTGATTCCAGGTGGGGCGGGACATCAGACTTTGGCCCCAGGTGTCAGAACTTGCCGCCTCCTCCCCTAAGATGGGAAGCTGTTGACACAGCTTGGAGCTGCGTGGAGCAACCCCAGCCTGTGCTTGAGACTGGGAGATTACACAGGGCTGCAGGGCAGAGTGACATCTCCCCTCATGCTGCCTGGACCTTCGGCTGGGCATGCAGGCGTGTGCATTCCAGCTCCTCCCCAGAGAGATGAGTGAGAGGGGTGCAGAGCGCGGGCTCCACCCCCGCGTGGCTACTGATGCCAGGGACATTGCAATCAGGTGATGGAATAGGCCCATGGGGAGCAGCAGGGGCCTTTGACTTTCCTTCCGTGGGCTGCTCCTTTCGCACAGCGACAGCAAATGAGCCCTCTGAGTGTAAGCCTGTGAATCAGGGACTGGCCAGGGCCAGACTAAGACAGAGGGTTTCAGGGCTGCAGCCACGGGCCCCATCTAAAGGGGAGTCCTGCCGCCCTGCCAAAATCAGGCCCAAACGGCATGCTGCCACCTCCCACCATCAACCTGCTCCCTCCCTTCCCCCTGCCAGGCTGGCTGCTGGTCTGTTCCAGCACATCCAGGACCTGCTGGGACAGACTAGCCAGGCCGGGGACAGGGCAAGAGCACCATGGACTGTGGCTTCTGGCCCCCTAGTGCCAGTCAGGCTCCCTCCCCGCAGCTGGCCAAGCTGAAGGCCCCAGACCTCCCTCTCCCCTGAGCCATGGCGGGGCCGAGCCACCCCACCCCCAGGCTGGGCACCAGCACGGTAGAGGGGAACCACAAGTGTGGGCACCCCTGGGCCCGCTGGGGCCTTGATCCAGCCCTGGGACTGGCCACACCATTGCAAAGCTAACTAGTTGCAAATCTGCTCCACCATTTGCTGATGGGGGGTGAGTCCACCACAAACCCTCCACGTGGCGCCCCAGCCACTCAGGTGCCGCATTCACCCAGCTCTGGCCTGAAGAGACATGCTGGGCCCTTCAGACGTCAAGGGGCTTTGGAAACATGAAGCAGACGGGGTGATTTGACTTCATAATACACTCGGAAAGAAGCTGCCCACAGAGCAGCATACGCACTGAATGTGAAAGCGTCACTGTGGAAAGTCTGAAGGGACCCGTCAAAGCAGTTTGCAACAGGAAAAGCAGCCGTTGAGTCCTTGTTGACAGGTGCAGACTGGCTGGGCACGCTTCCACTGTACAGCGTACCTGCTGTGGCGGGAGCTAAGGTACACTGGGCACTGGCTGCCTTTTTCCTGGTGCAAAGCCTCCTCCTAGGACTTGCCAGACCAGTGCATAATCCCCGGCAGCACCCTCTGGAAGGCCTGGCTGTTCAGTCAATGTGCCATTGTTGGTTATAATTACAGCAGCTCGTATGGGTAATCTTCTACCTTGGCTCCCCAGAGGGAATTACAGAGAGCGATCAGCCGTGCACACCCCATAGTCCAGGGACAGAGAGCGGGACAGCTCTGCAGCCATTGTAACCCGGGGGAGGGACACATGAGTCACTGATTCCTGGCACCAGACCTCAGCTGGGAGACACAAAATGCAGCGGGATTTCTGAAGAAGGCCAGGGGCAAAAGTCTCTGGAGACGGGACCCTGCAGTGGCTGCGCTGGCTGGCACAGGGGCCAGGGGGACACTGACTTTTTTCCTGCCCTCTGTCTTGGGTGCTCCAGAAACCAATCAGGCCTGCGTTGCCATGGTGCATCTGAGTGTCCTGCCCAGGATCCTGCGAAGACAAAACTCTCACTCAGCCCAGGGACAGGCCACAAGATGACAGCGTGAGGGGACAGGCCGGGGATGGAACAGTCACTTATCTAAACGTCACCCCAGATTAGCAGTGCTGGCAGTAAATATACTCTGAGGGGGGTCCACCGGAGGGGGGCATGTGGGCAGCTCACACCAATGGTGCTAGAATCCCCTGAAGGTGCAAGGCCCCAGAGCAGCAGCTCCCCCGAATTCCCAGGGAGCCATCTATGACACAGCCAGGCATGCTGGAGAGTCAGTGACACTGCAAAGCAGCTGCCCTCCAGCTTTTCCAGCATTTCAGCCCCAGCTTTCCCTGGTTTATCTGGAGTCAGGCAATGTTTGGTGTTTTTCCTGCATCCCCAGCTCCCAGAGGCATGTGATTAGGTGAGGATCTGAGCTGCTTTCTTTTTCAGTACATTTCCAGCTATTGGGGTGCAGAGAAACCTTGAGAGTATGACCCAAGAGCATGCTAAAGACTCAGAAACCAGACAGAGAATGAAAGACCTCCCGTGACTTTTAGGACAACGTCATGATTTTTGTGTGTTGGTGTTGGCAGCTCTGCTTGGCTCTGATCCTCAGGCCCTGCCTTGCCGCACTGAGCACAAGACACATGTCAGGAGAACAAAGGTAGCTCTTGGCTCCTTTCTGCATCCCCAGCTAGGGTCTCTGTCCTGCAATAATGCACTGGTCCCATGGCATTCAGCAGCCCCCTCGTGCTTTTACTCCTCCCATGGCTCAGCCCCAGTCTGGGGGCACCCCTCTCAGTTGGCTCTTCAAAGCACCGTTATGGAGCCAACGTGAGGACCTCAGGTGCACCAAGTGTAATGAAAGTGACAGCTCCAGATACATGGAAGCAGAAGGCCAGGCTTAGCACAGGATAGGGGCAAGCGCAACAGAGAAAGCGATGGCACATCACATCAGCTGCACTCTTCAGCACTACGCCAATTGGGGCTCACTGTGAATTGCTGGGGCTGATGCCCAGAGCTGGGTAAATAACCGAGTTTGTCAAAAAATTGACAGAAAGTTGGTGTGAGTCTAGCCCAATGTTTCATTTCACCACAAAGGAAATGTTTTTGGTTTTGACAGGTTTTTTTAGGAAAAAAAATGAATGAAATTGAAGTAAAATTCTGCACAAAACATCATTTCAAATCAGAAAATCAAAATGGTTCAATTTGTTGGGAATTATTTTGTTTGGGTTTTCGGCCAAAACCACCTGGTGAATTTGACACAAAACCGTGCAATGTGTCCAGCCAGCCCAAAGCTGAATTTCTGCCTGAAAACAATTTTGCCCAACAAGGTTTGCCCAGCTCTAGTGACATGTCCAGAGCACAAGCCACTGTGCTGCAGAGCAGTCTTTCAGAGCAATCAAAACTGGGGAACCTGGGACCCCCCTGCTGTTCTTGCTGAGCCGTGGGCGCCGGTTCCGGGTGGTAGGAAGGCTGTGGTTTCATGAAGTGTGGGCCAGTGAGGTTCCTCAGTGCCAGCTGTCATCATCAGGCCTTCAGAAACCCAGAGCTTAGAATCAAAAACAAATAAGCAAGCAGAATTTTCTTTTGTTTGTAATGTAGGTTCAGAGATTTCAGTTCTTTTCACCCGCTCTGAGCTCCTGCATACCCGGCCAAAGAACCTCCCCCAGTAATTCCTGCAACCAGCCCATACCTGCTGCCCTAGAGAGGAGCTGTTCAGAAGCGCCACCCATCCAGTTTAACAGGTATCACAGGGGACGGGACAATGGCTTGGTTCTACACAGAGCAGGTGTGCAAAGCAATTGGCCTGGCCTGTCCCTCAGAGCCACTAGCGTTGCTACACAAAGGGAGAGTGGCTGAGACTTAGAGCCTGGCTGTTTGCAGGTGTGCAAGAGGGGGTGGGGAGGGGTGCTTTGCAGGACCCTGAGGGTTGAGTGGTGGTTATAAGATTAATTCTGAGGCTGTGTCCTTCAGCCTCGGCATCTGGTAGGGAGGCCAGAGCCCCAATCCCAGAGCAGAGCCTGCCTCTCTCCAGCACCAAGTGCTGAGCAGTGCAGCCTGGAAGCAGATGTGCAAGGTGCCACCTCCATTCCCCTCCCCCAACACAAGAGGCCACAACTGCAGTCCTGCGCAGTGAGACAGGCTGGCACAGCCTGCCCCTGCTGTGTTTAACCTGGGTAATGATTAGCCAGGTAGGACCTTGCTGTTCAAGGACACCCAGTGAAAACAGCCCTCCTGCCTTTGCTTACACAGCACACACAGCTGGGCCATTCCCCACGGTCTGCCTCACAATGCGGATGGGAGCCAGAATGACACCCCAGGCCAGGAGCAGCCTGCATCAGGTTGAGTTTGATCCCCCAGGCTCCTCTCTAATCTCGGTTCAGATCACAGCCAGCCATTTGGGCCAGGAGCTGAAGTCTGGAGCAGTTCGGGGTTCTGTGATTCAGCAGCAGTGAGAAGCACAAGAAGGGAAGTGCCCTATGGCAGACTGGGCCAGTGGGCAGGACAGGTGCTGAGCTACCCCAGGCATTGGCTCTCTCACTCACATTCTCCCGCAGCTCATCTTCGGTGCTTTCAAAGGGCTGAACCTGCACACTGAAATCAGTGACATTTCAGAAGTTTCGGTGCGGCTGGATTTGGGCCTCAATGTGCACAACCAGCTGGGTGCCACGGGTGCAAAACATGCCTTTGATTTGATTCTTTCTTTGTGGCTTTGCCAGGAGCTTCAACACCTCAGCTGGTGCTGGCATCATCTGGCCATGCGGGAGAACTTGCCATGTGTGCTGTACCCAGAAAGGGCCAGGCTGTCCCCCTTCTCAGCAGGTCCCCAGACTTGTACAGCCATGCCAGTACACACTGATTGTGCTCTGTTTGCTTTCTAGTGGTGACAGCCAAGTTGCCCTCCTCATCTGCTCTGGTGATGGACCACTGAGGGATCTCCATGATTCAGCTGAGAGGCCCATCCTGTCCTCAGCACCCAGCAGGGCCACTAGGAGTTGCCCTGGCTCTAGGATTCACTCAGCCAGTAGCTCAGAGTAGGTGTCCCAGTAAGTCATGTGAATTCACCAGGCTCTGGTGCCATTCAGCTCCCAGAATGCCAGCAAATTGTCAGCATCAAAACCAGGACACGGGAACAACCCCAGGTCCAGCCAGTCAGAAGGGCACAAACCAGAGAAGAAAGACCCAGGTAGAAAACAAAGTGAAGCAGCCACAGTGGCAGGGCCCAGGAAGGCGCTGGAACTCCTCTGGGCAAGGACGGAGTAGTGGCAGGCAGAGCTCTAAAGGCAATCTGAAGTCCCAAGGGGAAGGTATTAGAGGGTGTACCTTTAAGGGCTGAGCTGCCCAGCCAGAAAGTCTGGGTGGGGTGTTATGAAGCTCTTGTTCTTTGCTCAATCAGTTGGAATAGGGCACAGAATAAAGCAGAGCTCCCATAAATACAGTTAGCACTGAGTGATCATGGACCACCATATCAGCAAGTGCATTTACAGTAGGCTTGGCAGTGCTTGGACTGAACATAAGAATGATCATAGTGGGTCAAACCAATGGTTCCTTTAGCCTGTATCCTGTCTTCCAACAGCAGCCAATGCCAGGTGCTTCAAGGAATGAACAGAACAGGTCATCATCAAGTGACCCTCAGCTATTGCCAGCCTCTGGAAAACAGCAATGATAGATCTATCCTCCATGAACATATCTATTTTTTTAGCCCCTTTATAGTCTTGGCCTTCACAATATCTGCCAGCAAAAAATTCTATAGGTTGACTGCGTGCTGTGTGAAGAAATACTTCCTTTTATTTGTTTTAAATCTGCTGCCTATTCATTTCATTTGGTGACCCCTAGTTCTTATATTACAAGAAGTAAATAACAATTCATTATTTACTTTCTCCACAGCAATCATGATTTATAGACCTCTAACATATCTCTCCTAAATTGTCTCTTTTCCAAGCTGCAAAGTCCTAATTTTATTAATCTCTCCTCATATGGAAGCTGTTCCATATCTCTAATCATCTTTTATGAACCTTTTCCAGTTCCAATATATCTTTTTTTAAATGGGGCAACCAGATCTACTTGCAGTATTCAAGATGTAGGCATACCAAGTGTTTATAAAGAGACAATATGATATTTTCTGTCTTATTATCTAATACAAACATATTTGCGTGTGGACACAAGAGGTGCATCTACACTTACAAGTTAGGTCGACTTAAGGAGGCTTAAGTCAACCTAAATTACTCCGCATCCACACTGGGCTTTCCTTAAGTCAACTTAAGGAAAAGTTAAGTCTACTTAATAACACCTCGTTTTAAGTCAGTGTGGATGGGGATTAGCGCCTAAATTGACTTTATTAAGCCGACTTAATAAGGTCGAAAAGGGGCCATGTCTACACTAGAAAAGTTAAGTCAACTTTTGTTAAGTCGACTTAATAAGGTCAATCTTTAAATTCAACCCCTAAATTAGCCAGGCGTTTACACGGCATTGACCGGATGCTGGCAATCATGAGAGGGTGGGTGTCAGAGGGGGCAGCCCTGTCCTGTGCAGCATGAGAGGGTATTTAAAGCCATTCAGCACTACAGAGACCACTCTCAGAGCTGTGTGGTGCCCTTACTAACCAGCAAATGGCACGTTCCACAGAACCAGCTGGAGACACACTCCCGTTAGCCAGTGGACCATCTCCCATGGGACTAGCTCCTTACCGTGGTTGGCCACAAGAAGCCACACCAAAGGAGGAGGGCCCTGCACAGCCAGCATCTGGGCGCTTCGGACACTCACTTACATTGTAAAGCCTTCCAAAGCCAAACAAGGAAGTGAATTCCCCAGCCTATAAATAACCCAAGCTGTTTGAGTATCCACAGCTCCAGGTATGTCACGCATAGAGCCCATTCCACACCCACCTGCTCTTATCTCCAGGTTCACTCCACTCCCTCACTGACAGGTGATAGGAGGAAGTGTGCCCATGCCATCTCTAGGCCCTGCCCTTCACCTGATTTTGAACCCACTCGACATCCGAGGGTCAAGAGTTCAACTTCAACCCTGCGTGGGAGAGATGGAAAAAGGGAGCAGAGAGGAAGGGAGAGATTCACTGAGGAAATAAATGTCAGATTGTATGGTCCTGTGGGCAGGGACCCTCCTTTTGGCCAGGGTTTGTGCAACACCAAAGCTGTAAAGTGCTGAGGAACAAAGGCAGATACTAAATGTTCTACTCTGGCGTTTATGAGCTGGATTAGAGAATCCCAGCTGTGCATTCAAGGTCAAGTCGGAAAGACGGATCCTGTAAGTTCAGTTGTGAACCACCGCCTCTGTACATTTCTGGAAAGTCTCCTCTGCACCTGCCGTTTCAGCAGCTTAGGGAATGGCTGTGTCACCATATGAATTTCATTTTGATTTGTGCGTATCACTCTGATTGTGCCCTGCACTATGAATGAGAATCCCCATGGTGTCACTGACCTCCCTCATGCCACCTGCTGAGAGACATTTGAACTGGCCTGTGCATCACCTGTTCTGTTGTGACATAACAAGGAGGGGTGTTCCTTGCCTTGTGGACAGCAAACCCAGGACACTCACAAGGGCCATGGACTTGCTAATGACCCACCACTCCCTATGACCCAGAGGTGATGTGCACCGTGTGCATGGAGCAGGGGGAGTGCTCTGACCCCCCCAGTTGTAGAGCCATTCTCATGCCAGCGTGCTCCCTCTCTCCCTCACCCACTCCTTAGTTATTTACCCAAAGCACAATGGCAGAGTGAGGGATGCCCCCAAGAGCTCTCACCTGCTTGGTAGCAGATCCCTCTTCAAATCCTTTCTCCCCATTAGGTGCCGGGGGGACTTGAACCAGAATCATCCCTATCCCAAGGGAGCATCACAAACACTGGGTCCTCATCCTCCACCTGCAACCCAGTTTCTTCCTGAAACAGAGTAGTCCCCTAACTCCAGGAGTGGGCTCCCTGCTGGAAATCACAAGCAGAGGAAGGTGCTTCCATGCAGCCTGGACTTCGGTGCCTGTCTCCGGGGAGGGGTGGGCATAGCACACACACCCCTTGCCAGTGTCTCCCATTGGCTAGTTTAAACAATTCCCTGCCTAGCGTGCTGGCTTCTGTCAATCATAGTCCAAGGGCTGTCCACACTGCAAGGTGAGGTTGGCATAAGTCGCCTCGCATCCCCCTGCTTGTGCATGGATGACTGATTTATACACCCCATAATGGTGAGGCAGAAGAACCACCTCCTTCAGCATCTATCTCTCGCCATTCATTGTTTGGGAGTCTAGGTACTTGACTCAGGCTTTGTGAATCACAGTGATTCTCTTGGTAACTAAAAATTACAACACCTATCTCCTCTTGTGCACCAGGACTGAGTATGTAGGGATGGAATGCACAGATGGCAGCTGAGATGTGCTGGAAATTACCAAGACTCTGCTGGATCCCAGCCATGTCCACACCCAATATTCCCTCTCCAGCTGAGCAAACCTGGTCTTGGAGCTTCCAATCATTTCAGTAGCATCCCAGGAAGACCATAAAATGACCATCCCAGAGATGTGATTAGTACACACCTTGGATTCTCCAAAGTTAACTCTTTGGCTTTCTCCAAGATCCACACAACAGCTCATGGAGAGCTTAGTCTGTGGACTGTGGTTTAGGAATGCATTTGCTCCAAAACCTTCACCTCTCAAGAAACAACCCGAATTCCAATACAGCTTTAGGAAGCTGCATGTCCACAGTAATTCTGACTCACTGTACACCTGCCCTCGCCCCCGTGCATCATTCAGCAGTTCCTCTGCTCTCAATCACTCTGAGATGCAAAGCACTCGGGAGATTCATTTCCATGCACTGGCTGTCTGTCCTCTTATGGCACTTCTTGAAAGCTTTCCCCAAAGCTCGTCTCTTAAACGCATCACTTCTAGGGGTGATATTCTTGCAACTTGATTGGCACAGTATTATCAAAAGGCAGGCCCTCCGGCTATGTCTACATTTGTTAATTTAAGTCGATTTAGCATGTCCCCACTCAAAAATTAAGTCGACTTAAAGGGGCCCCTGCCAAATCGACTTAGAGCATCCACATTGGATGCCTAAGTTGACTTGTAGGGGCTAGGTGGACCTGGGACAGGTCCACGGTGGCAGGGGGGGCACCCCTTGCCAAATGCCATGGGGCTCAACATTTGCCCCATTGTACTTGGGTACAATGGGGCTGAGCCAGACAGGAACACTGGCAGGGTATAGGAGCAGGGTGGGCAGGGCTCTGTCCTGCCCTGTGGGGGGGCACGCCAGGCTCTACCTGTGCCAGCCACCCTGGCAGGGAGGGCAGTGGGGGAGCCCTGAAGCCCTTTAAGTCGACTGAAAGTCGACTTAGGGCTACTCTGCATCCACACTGGCTAAGTCGACTTAATAAAGTCGACTTAGTCAGCAAAGTCAACTTAAAACAAAGTTTAATAAAGTCAACTTTAATTTTCCTTAAGTCGACTTAAGGAAAATGTATTGTAGACGCAGATTAAATTAAGTCGATTTAAGCAAGCTTAAGTCGACTTCATTTGTAAGTGTAGACGCACCTTCTGAGTTGGATTAGCACTTATAATGCAGCCCACAGAGCTTCCCCAAAATAATTCCTAGAGCAGATCTTTTCGAAAAACATAGAAACTTGATTTTTAAATGGTCATTGATAGAGAATCCACTAATCAGAGTTGGATATGCACTGCTTTGTTCAGATTCCTCCCTCTTAATGTGCAGAGCCGTGATCTATGTGCAAACAAAGGCTTTCTTTCTTTCTTTCTTTCTTTCTTTCTTTCTTTCTTTCTTTCCCTGCATTAATTTGAATGACAAAGGTTTCCAATTACAGGCCTCCTGGGGAATCAAAGAGCAAAGACGCTCACTTAGTGACTGGCAAATTAAGACAGATAAAGATCGAGATTTGTATATTGACTCTGTGTTTGTAATTCATGTGCCGCAGGCCTGGCCAACAGCAAGGATGAATCTGACCCATATAAATAATAACCAGCAGCATTTTTAGACTAAATCATCTGGAAAATTCACGGCAGCCTCTGTCAGTTCCTTCTCCTGTTGTATCGCTGGAGGGTCATAAATAATTCAGCCTCACTCAAATATTTATGGAAATCAATTTAGCCCTGGGTCCAACGTCACCTCTCAGAACACACAGCTTCTTGAAGCATCTCCAGTGCAAACTGATTCACCTCCCTCCAGGAACTCTTCAGGGGACAAAGCACCTGTTACCACCAATTTCCCCAAACAAGGCTGGTGGCTGGTGCATTCTTCCCAGCCTGGGGCCCTAATGTGTCCAGACTTCGTGGTTGGTCAGAGACATGCAGGGAAATATGTCTCCTTGTGAGATGGCAGCTTGAGGGCAATTTCCATATTGCCAGGTGTTTTGTCACAGAGGGTGCAAGAATGTGCCCCCTGCACCATCCCCCAGGTGCAGCCCCCATATTCCAGAACTATTCCTAGTTCAAAAGGGTGGGGGCTTTTCTCAGTTCCAGATGCAGTGAATCTGTCCGTGGCTCGAGGTGTCCTCATTCTTTTCTCTCACACCCCACCTGAAAAATCTCCTCATCTTGAGCTCCAAGTGTCAGCTGTACATCTCTAGCTGGCCTTTTCTACTATACTGTTTGTACTTTGGCCCAAGCAGTTACCCAGTAATCTGGGCTCTTCTGCATTATTTCTATTAGGAGGAGGAAAATTGATCAAATGAGTCAGGTCTATCATAGCATCACAGAATCATAGAGGATTAGGAAAGGACCTCAGAAGGTATCTAGTCAAACCCCCTGCTCAAAGCAGGAGCACTCAGAATCCTTTACTGTGATCCTGTTTAGTTACAAAGGATGAACAAAACCCCCTGTCCCTGAACACAGCAGGAACCAACAACACCTGGTTTCCTTGCTCTGAATTTCCAAGACTGCCCTCCAACCAGTCCTGTGCCCAAAATCCCTGTCTCTGCTCCCTCTCACGGCCTCTCTCGTCAATGCTTCCCTCACTGTCTGCTGGCTTCTTACACTGTCAAACAGCTTGCCAAAAACTGTCCCTAGCCACACCATTTGCAGCCAGGCAACCCCTCAGCCCACTACACTTAGCCTCTCATCTGGCCTTGACATGAGACACTTTGCCTTGCCTATTGTTTCCAGCTACCACTACTTAAAAGGGGCATTTAATTGCTCCCTCTATTTAGTCTGAATAAAGGCTCCTTAGCATACACATCAGCTTTAAGTAGGTCCACAATTGTCTATAGCCAAAAACCCCTTTGATGGCAGCGATTGGTACCTTCCATAATTACAACACACAGAGACCAGCATTTTCATATAATTTATAAAACCCAAATAAAACAAAACCCCCACACTGCACACAAAATTCTCCCCCTGGGATGAGGCTAAGAGAAAGAAGGAAGCACACATGACAGAGGATTTTAATTCACAAATGGAAGGTGCTTAGATGAGAGGCAGCCACATGTGAATACCAAAGCCACTGGGAGAAGAACTGGAGCTCAGAGAAGCTCATCCCAGGAATCTGCCCCTGCAGCCTGGCTCAGAAACATCCCCTTGGCTCTTCCCTTCTTTCCACCTGTCTTGGTGCTTCCTGGTTCTGACCAACACTGGCCCAGGCCCTCCTCAGAGAAGCCATCCCCTGCTGACATCCCCAGCAGCCGCTCTGACCCAGCCCTCCACCTCTGCACTGGGCACAAGAGGGAGCCATGGGGATCCCAGCCATGCAGGGTCCAGACAGCCAAAGATGGGGATATGTGGCAGACCTTGTTGTGCCCCCCCATAGTTACATTTCTGGCCCACCATTGGTGGAAGTGCCCCATGGGGGGGTCTGCAAGCCCATTTGCTGCCCTCCCCCACTCCTGCTCCCACCACGCCCACCATCTCCACAGCGGGGGAAGTGAGGGAGAGCGGGAAACAGACCTGAAGACCCTTCCCCACCACAGGGCCAATGGGATTGAGGGGCAAAGGTAAGTTTTGGCTCCCAAGTCCTTGAGACCCAGGGTGCACCATTGTTCTGACACCAGCTCACTTCAGTGCACCTTAGCGAGACAATTGGGACCAGACACCAGCATTCCCTATTATAGCATCAGGAGACCCTCCCAGGCCAGGTGGTTCCAAGTTAGTCATTCGGCATGGGGGAAAAACCTCACTTCAGTCCCCATAAAAATCATGGACCAGGTCCTCGAGGAATCCATCTTGAGACAATTGGAAGAGAGGAAGGTGATCAGGAATAGTCGGCATGGACTGACCAAGGGCAAGTCATGCCTGACCAACCTGATTATCTTCTATGATGAGATGACTGGCTCTGAGGATGTGGGGAAAGCATTGCACATGATATTCCATGACTTCTGCAAAGATTTTGATAGGTCTCCCACAATAATCTTATCAGCAAGTTAAAGAAGTATGGGTTGAATGAATGAACTATAAGGTGGATAGAAAGCTAGCAAGTTCACAGATGACATTAAACTGGAGGGTAGGAATATAATACAGAGTGATGTAGACAAATTAGATGATTGGGCCAAACGAAATCTGATGAGGTTCAACAAGGACAAGTGCAGGGTCCTGCACTTAGGACGGAAGAATCCCATGCACTGCTACAGACTGGGGACCGACTGGCTAGGCAGCGATTTTCAGAAAAGGACCAGAGGGTTACAATGGACAAGAAGCTGGAAATGAGTCAACAGTGTGCTCTTATTGTCAAGAAGGTTAGCAACACATTGGGCTGCCTTAGTAGGAGCATTGCCAGCAGATTGAGGGAAGTGATTATTCCCCTCTATTCAGCACTGGTAAGGCCACATCTGGAATACTGTGTCTAATTTTGGGACACCACCCCCTTCCCATTAGAGGATGGATGTGAACAAATTAGAGAGAGTCCAGCGGAGGGCAACAAAAATGATTACAGGGCTGGAGCACATGACTTATGAGGAGAGGTTGAGGGAACTAGGTTTGTTTAGTCTGCAGAAGAGAAGAGAGGGTGATACTGAGGACTCAGGCAGGAAGCTGTGGAGGATCAGTTCCTCCACCAGAAAATCCACCATGTCAGCAGTAGGCAGGAGCAGGCGCTGGCTGCTCCATTGCCCCCAGAACGCACATGTGCATGGAGGCTTTTGAGCTGCACAATGCTCCCTCTGCTCTATTGTCTCCTCTTTATATTAGTAATTTGAGGCTGGATGGCAAAGGCTTCGTTAAAATGATGCATCCATTAGCATCACCCAAAATATCCATTAGAACAACAGTGGGCTCCCAGCGAGTGTTTACTGCCTGAGTCGGGCTTTTCTCTCTGCTCCCTGGAAAAAAGGGTGGAAGGCAGCTGAGACTCTGAAGCATTTGTGATCCAGGAGTTGCCCACAGTAACACACTCTGGAGACTCTGACAGGAGCTGTTGCCACAGACATATAGGCAGAGAGAAGGAGCCATCCAGGTTCACCCCTTGTTTGGTGGCACCTCCCTGGAGGGCCCCGTGTCTCAGGACAGACAGGTCCCTGCACAGCTCATCTTCACTTGCTGATTATATTTTCTTGTACATGCCAAAGGCCAGGTTGCAGTCACCCTTTGTTTCACAGATGTACTCTGAGGCTGCAGACATATAAAGAGTCAATCACTTGACATGGTGTCAGATGCTGCTCAAGAGGATGCAGCATAGTTCCTGGGTTCGGTGGCAGGGTACACTGCAAATGGTGGCCTCTGATGCCTCAATGCAAATGCAAAAGGGTGCAAAGACACTTCCTTCATGTGCCCCCAGTGGAGATGGGTCATAAATGTAAACTTGGTGATCCCCTGCATGTGGTTTTGAACCCTGCTAGAACCCCCTGGGATGGGAGCCAACCACCGTAAAGGGAAATGGAGAGGGGGGAGCAAGAGCCAAGGACATGGGTCTTACCCTGCATGGGCCAGATGTATTACTGCAAACAGGCCACAACTCTATGATAGATGTTCTCACACCTGCATGGTGCCTGCTTCCCAGGAAGCTCCAGAAGCCATTGAGCTGTTTAGGGATACAGCGCTGTATCAGCCCACTCCAAGGCTCAGCCTGCATGACTCCTGCCTCCGCCAACAGGAAAGCTATGGAAGCTGCTTACTAAGAAAGGTGGGCTGGAATTTATTAGCCTTTAATCAGTAAGAAGTCTAGAAAAGAGTTTGCAGCAAGCTATCTAGATTGTAGGAGACTGGATGTGGACACTACTTCAGATCCACATTCCAGCACCACTGCAGCCTGTCCCTGGTGTTCAGTGGCAGGATGTCCACTTGTCTTTCTGCAGAGCTCCTTCAGGAAGGCACAAGGTTTGTTTTGTTTGGGGCACACAGGGACTCATTTCTCGCTTTCGTCCCCAACACACAAGTAGTCTCACCAGGGTTGCTTAGCTCTCACCTTCCTTCTCCAGCTGTCACTTCTCGCTGGTTAATAAATTATTCAGCTTTCCTAAATATGCATGGGGGTCTCATTAACAACTTGTTTTGCTTATTTAAAACAACTGTATAATCAAACCACTCTAGTTTTTCTCCTTACTTAGGGCCATGAATTATTCATGTGTTAGGAATTTGCATAGAAAATTATTGAGTCTTAAAGGGGCACATTTTTCACAGCTTGAGAAGAAGAATCAGTTGTTCAGGGGTTTGAACATTTTGGGGCCAAATTTGTGTTTAACAGTTCATGTGCTACCTTCCTGGGAACAGACAAGAGTCACGGCACCACTAAATGCCACTGCAACTCCTGAGCACAATAAAGGAAGCATTTTCTGAATTGCAGTTAATCATTTGGGCTGCCATGACTTGCTGTGCTTTCTGGAGTGCACTTTGCCTCCAGTTTCATAAAGGAATTACCTGAACCATCTTGCATTGGCTTCTTGGAACCTTTGAGTGCTCTTGCAATATAAATATTACATAATAGTGATTAACAGGGAAGAAAGGTGAGAGTGCCATTAGTGTCGCTGCACAGAGTCAGGTCTCCTCTGATCTGGTTTAGTCTCAAGGAAATAAGGTTAAGAAGAAAATGTGGCCTGTGCGGTAGCCCAGAACTGAGGGAGAATGGATGCCAAATTGTGCTCACAGCTTTGTGACAGCCTGGTCTTGTGACTGGATGCACCCCTGTATTTACACCCTATGCAGTTTTGTAACAGTCTTTTTACAAGGCAGGCCTAGCATTTGAAAACTCATAACTTGCTGATCAGTAATATGATAAAGTGTGTGGAGCAACATGATGGCGGCAGTTGTAAATATCCTTCTGTGTGATATTAAAAATATACGTTCAGACTCATGTAGCACCAAACCAACTTGTCTTCATCAAAGGAGTGTATGCTTATATTAATTTGTATTTAAGCAGTAAACAGAATCATTAAGTAGGAAGAGAAAACAAAGGAAGCTCACACCGGTGAAAGAACCCAGCTGGGAACATCTTCCACATAGACTGTTTGTCTACTGGGTTCTCAGCTGGAAATGCTTTTCAGGAGGGGGACAGAGATTAGAAAAAGGAGGGACAGACACCCCAAAGGACGCCCTGCCTATTGCATTCTCTGTATGTGCGAAGACAAAAGAAACAGCTGTTGGAAGGTCCTGACATGAGGGTTTGGTCAGTGGTGCTGTGGATAAAATCATTACCTTGAATTAACTTTAGTCTGTGAAGTTTAGCATTTGGAAGCATTTTATCTTTCTTTTAACTGTTTCTGACTGACCTATGTTTGTTCTCACTTAAAATCTCTCTTTGCAGTTAATAAAATTTGTTTTATTATTTTATATAATCCAGTGTGTTCAAGTTGAAGCATCTCAGTAACTCATTTAAGCTGGCAAATTGCCATATATTACTTCCTTAGAGTAGAACAGACAATATATTTGACCTGTCTGTGGACTGGCTGGGCAGCACAGGATGTACATTTCTGTGGGGAAGACCAGGACTAGGGATGTGTTGGAGTCACCCACAGACTAATCAAGACTGTTGAGAGCCAGTGTGTGACCGACAGCCTACAATTACACAGACACATCTGGGAGACTCCTACATGCTGGAGGCTGTTTGTGAATGGCCCAGCTGGGAGGTATAGCACCAAGGCATTGTGAGGCAATGACGACAGCCCCCCATTGGTCTGGATTGCACCAGTGCCACGGACCCTTCATTAGTTTCTATTGCTAATGCTTGAGTGAAACACTGGATGGACAGTCACTCTCGCTATGCTACCCTCGCTCCATGTTACACTACTTTATCTCAGCTGAATCTGTGGGCTCTTCAAAGCAGGACTCTCTGCCCAGCTGGATTTGAGTGGAGGGATGGTTCAGTGGGTAAGGTCTGGATTGTGACTCACAAGATGGGGCTCTATTCCTGGCTCTGTCACATACTCTCTGCATGACCTTGGGCAAATCACTTTACCTTGCTGTGCCTCAGTTCCACCTGTCCCATGGGGATACCTCACAGGAGTGTGCAAGGATCAGATATCATACTACTGAGACCCCAGCACACCTAGCCATATAGATTTGTGCAGCACCTAGCATAATGGAGTTCTAATCCTGTCCATGCCTCAGGGTGCTGCTGAAATTTTAATATAATTAATATATGAGGGCCAGCCTGTGCCCATGGGCACTGAGCTCCAGGAGGTTGGGATCACCTCACCAGGGAACCATGCTGAGGCACCCGATAGGTCACTGCTGCTGGGATCCTGGCTGGGGATGGCCATCTCACCCTCCACCAGGCTGAGGGAGAGAGCCATATATTGCAAGATTAAGTAACTAGTGCTGAAACTCGCACATTCTCATGCTATCTCAATCTCATATGCATTCCTAATCTATCTCACTCACTTTGAGTAATTATAAAAGATTTTAAATATTTTTACTCGGCTCTGCAAGAGAGAACAATACATCTGGGGCCTGAGGCACAGGGTTAGAGCTTGGAAAGCTGATTTCCCAGCTTATGTATTATGATGAGTGACCATGAAGACTCCACGCCCGTGTTCTGTACAGGTGAGAGGAGACAGGCGGCTTCATGGGGGTGTGGGTTTGTGTTTGTGAATACTTGAAGGTCAAAAAAATCAGTTTGCCCAAAAACTGAGCAGGACTTGACTGAAAGTTTGCAGGCCCTGCAAAATACCGTTCAAAATTTAAACCACACTGGACAAATTCATGTCCTCAGAGATTGCCAGCCAATCAGGTTTCTCTTCCAGCCAGCAAAATAACTTAAAATAAAAGGGTTTGCACTGCATACAAAATTCTCACGTGCCCTAGACTTCAGTAGGAATTAGGACACTTGAGTGATATGCAATATTAAACCAAGTACATTTTAAAACAAACTATTAAGTGCTGATTGTATTAAAAACCTGGACTATTGAATATTGCCAAGGACCAAAGGGATGGCCTAACTCACCCCCTGAAAAGTCTCACTCTTTGGGGCTCTAAATCTCACTTTTAAGGAAAGCCAAGTCTTGGCATCTCAGCAAAGCCGTGGCTGGGGGTGGCCATCTCACACCCCACCACACTGAGGGGGAGGCCTGGTTGGGGGTGGCCATCTCACACCTCACCACACTGAGGAGGGCACACAGAATCCCCTAACGCTTCATCAGTATCCTGATTGTTTGGTGACATCAGCATGTTTGCAACCCATTCACCACAGGTTGGCAGAAATGTGATGAGAAAATGAATCTCCACAACAGAGACAGACCCCACAGCCTTCTTCAGCAGTCTCTCATCTTCAAAGGGTACCTTATCCCAGACTTGAGAGGTCTCTGCTGCCTCCCTAAAACCTAGGAGACTTGGGGGGAGCTGTTGCTGACCTAAATTGCCCCAAACCCCCAACAAAGATGACAGCAAGGAGCAGCAATCCACTCTCTGCTGCCATCTCCAACTGCAGCTGGTTGGAAAAAGGATTTTCAGCCCCACCAGAAATTTTGGGCTTCTGCCTTTTTTTTACCCCCCTTGCAAAACTCAGATTGAAAAGTCATATTTTTTCTGACAGTTTCTACTGCATAAAATTTTGGGGGGGAAATTGTTCAGGATCAATGAAAATGTTTCATTTCAGTAAGTTCGGAAGTTTTCATGTCTCTTTTGACCCTTTAAACCTTTTTTTACATAAAAGTACATTTCTGCACAAAAAGCCATTTTGAAAGGAAAACTTGTCACTTCTCAACATGTCAAAATGTGATATTTTGTCTTTTTTGGGAAAACAAATCCAGTTATGTTTCCAGTTGACATTTTGTCAGAACTGGTCCATTTTCATGTAAAATTTCATTTTCAAGGAACCAGCATTCTTTAGGTTTAAAGGGTCTGCTCTAGTTCAAACAGGCATTATTTTGGGGCAGTCCTATGGCCTGTGTTACACAAGAGGTCAGTCCAGATAAACACAGAGAGGCTCCTTCTGGCCTTAAACTCTATGAATCTAAGTCCAAGCTGGGAGAGATTCTTCACAGATGTCCATGCTGAGACCCCCTTCCTGAGTCAAGGACAGAAAGGTGTCTGGCCAAATCCCTGGCAGAGATAAATCAGCTTACCTGCACTGAAGGCTATATCAATTTACACCAACCGAGGATCTGGCCCAACATCTCTATGAGCAGCTTCCAGAGAAGATACGTCCATATGCAGCTCTGACCACCTCATTTGTGGGGAGGTAGCTCCCAGTGCAGCTCCGCATTAACAGTCGTGGCCAGGGGAGTCTTGCTTTCACCTCACCAGCTATAGCTGCTATTTATGAACCCTCCTGGGCCCTGTCCCAGACAGAGTGGCTGTAACACAGAGAATGCACGCAGGACGAGTCCTGGGCCCGTCACCCAACGGAGGAGTCTGCCACTGGGAACAGTCCACTCTGGTAGCAGGTAACCACAGACACACGCCAAGGTCACCAGCATTTACAACACTGTGATACTAGAGTAAGTGCCATTTGGGCAGGGCTGGGGGAAGGGAAGATCCCCAGTGATCCAGGTACTTAGCAGCCTCTCTAAATCCATGTGCATAGCAATCAAAAATGCATCCATGAAACATTTTATTTCTTTCCACTCTAAGGGGGCTGGGAGTAGAAGTTTGCTAGGGCAGAGCAAATCAGTGCTTTCATATCGTTAGCTTTCCAAGATCCCTTTGGGATGAATTTAAATAGCAGAAGCACTTTTCTTTCATTTCTAATAGACAAATATTGTTTTAAACTTTATCTAAGTGTTGATGAGTTTCCTGGCTGGACAAACATCAAATAGTTCAGCCTCATTTTACTTGTCTCTTGGGGCGTGGAAGAAATTTTTTTTTTTTTTGGTTATCTTTGTAAAATTAGGTTGCCGTGTTTTAGTTTAGTTTCAACATCTTTCACAATAAAAAGCCATTCGAAAGAGGTCCATGAATATGAAAATGCTTTTTTTAACAAGATGGAGTTCTGTGAGAAGGCAGCTATCAATGGATCGATCGATCTGTCTAGTTGACGTTTTTCTGCAATACCCACCACAATAGTGTGCATTGCCTCAAGTAAAGAAAGCCAGCTTAGCAGTCCCCAGGTCCCCTCTTTTTGAACACCCTTTATACACCAGGAACCAGCCAGGAGAGTTTGACAGGGAGCAGTGATTTGTATAAAGCGAACCACTGAGCCATAGGGACGCTCAGGGAGCTTCATTCTCACCTGACTATTTTAAGAATGTGACAGACTAACCCCAAATCACTTCTGAATAAAGATTCGTTTCCTTATGTGTGATTCATGGCCTGGGTGAAGTGCGTCTGCTGGGTGCTGTTGCATTTCATCAGGTCACGTCGTAGCTTGGTAAGTTACTGGGGTTATGATGCATCAGCTGAGTCACTCCAAGCTCTGTTAAAGGTCATCAGACAGGACATGGAAAGGGAACAGCCAGTTCAAAATGGACTCATGTTAACCTTTGAGGACTGAGACAGCAAGAGGAAGAGACGGGTGCTTTGAGTTATCTCTGGGCAGCTCTGGGCCTGGAACTGTTGGATATAGCTACACCTAAAGGCTACAGAACCAGTTCCGTTAGGGATATCACTTAGTACAGGATGACCCTGTGTATTCTTGCCCTGGATCCCTGCCCAGGTACTGTAGCTTTTGTGATTTCTCTGCCATTCTCTCCCCCCCTCTTTTCAGGGAAGAGATTCATTGATTGCAAGGCCAGAAGGAACTAATGTGATCACAGAATCATAGAATCTTAGGGCAGGAAGGGACCTCATGAGGTCATCTAGTCCAACCCCCTGCTAAAAGCAGGACCACTCCCACTAAATCATCCCAGCCAGGGTTTTGTCTAACCGGACCTTAAATATCTCCAAAGACAGAGATTCTACCACCTCCCTAGGCAACCCATTCCAATGCTTCACCACCCTCCTAGTGAGAAAGCTTTTCCAAATATCCAACCTTGACCTCCCCAGCTGTAACTTAAAACCATTGCTCCTTGTTCTGTCCTCTGTTACTACCGAGAACAGCCTAGCTCCCCCCTCTTTGGAGCACCCCTTCAAGTAATTGAAGGTTACTATCAAATCCCCTCTCAGTCTTCTCTTCTGTAGACCAAATAAGCCTAGTTCCTTCAGTCGCTCCTCGTAAGTCATGTGCCCCAGCCCCCTAATCATTTTCGTTGCCCTCCGCTGGACTCTTTCTAATTTGTCTACAACCTTTCTGTAGTGGGGAGCCCAAAACTGGACGCAGTATTCCAGATGCGGCCTGACCAGTGTCGAATAGAGGGGAATAATCACACCCCTCGATCTGCTGGCACCACTCCTACTGATGCAGCCCAATATGCCATTGGCCTTTTTGGCAACAAGAGCACACTGTTGGCTCACATCCAGCTTCCCCTCCAACATAACCTCCAGGTCCTTTTCTTCAGTGCTGCTACTTAGCCGATCGGTCCCCAGCCTGTAGCAGTACATGGGGTTTTTCTGTCCTAAGTGCAGGACTTTGCACTTGTCCTTGTGGAAGCTCATGAGATTTCTTTTGGCCCAGTGTTCCAATTTGTCTAAGTCTCCCTGAATCCTGTCCCTGCCCTGCAGCGTATCTACCATTCCCCGCAGCTTGGTGTCATCCGCGAACTTACTAAGCATGCAATCTATCCCATCATCAAGATCATTAATGAAGTTGTTGAACAGAACCAGTCCCAGAACCGACCCCTGGGGCACTCCACTTGTCACTGGTTGCCAACTAGATACTGAGCCATTGATTCCTACCCGCTGAGCCTGTTGATCTAGCCAGTTTTCTAGCCACCTTACGGTCCACTCATCCAACCCATACTTCCTTAACTTGCCAATGAGAATGCTGTGGGAAACTGTAACAAAAGCCTTGCTAAAGTCGAGATATATCATGTCAACGACTCTTCCCACATCCACAAATCCAGTCATCTCATCATAGAAGGCAATTAGGTTGGTCAGGCACGATTTGCCCTTGGTGAATCCATGCTGATTGTTCCTGATCACTCTATTTTCCTCCAAGTGTTTCAGGATGGATTCTTTCAGGACCTGCTCCATGATTTTTCCAGGGATTGAGATGAGGCTGACCAGTCTGTAGTTCCCCAGATCCTTGTTCTTCCATTTCTTGAAGATAGGTACTATATTTGCCTTTTTCCAATCCTCTGGGACCTCACCCGTTCGCCATGAGTTTTCAAAGATAATGGCCAGCGGCTCTGCAATCACTTCAGCCAACTCCCTCAGCACCCTCAGATGCAGTTCATCTGGCCCCATAGACTTGTGCACATCCAACTTCTTTAAGTAGTCCCTAACTTGACCTTCCATCACCAAGGGCCGCTCTTCTTCTCCATTCTGCGTTACCCAGTGTAGTAGCCTGGGAGCTGGCCCTCCCTGTGAAGACTGAAGAGCATTGAGTACTTCAGCCTTTTCCACATCATCCACCATGAGGATACCTGTCCCATTCAGTAAGGGACCTACACCATCCCTGGTCCTCTTCTTGTTACTGACATACTTGTAGAACCTCTCCCCTGTGATCCTTCACATCCCTTGCTAGATGCAACTCCAAATGTCCTTTGGCCTTTCTGATTTTATCCCTGCAGTCCCGAGCAATATCTTTATACGCCTCCCTAGTCATCTGTCCAAGCTTCCACTTCTTGTAAGCTTCCCTTTTATGTTTCAGCTCACCACAGATATCTCTGCTAAGCCATGCTGGGTGCCTTCCACATTTGCTGTTCTTTCTGCACATCGGAATGGTATTCTCCTGTGCCCTTAACAGGGTTTCTTTAAAATACAGCCAGCTCTCTTGGATGCTTTTCCCCTTCAGATCAGTCTCCCAAGGGATCCTGCCCATCAGTTCCCTAAGGGAGCCAAAATCTGCTTTTCTGAAGTCCAGGGGTGTGTTCTGCTTCTTTCCTTTCTTCCATTGATCAGAACCCTGAACTCTACCATCTCATGGTCACTGCTGCCCAGGTTGCCATTCACTTCTACTTCCCTGATCAATTCTTCTCTGTTTGTGAGCAGCAGGTTGAGAGGTGCAAGGCCCCTAGTTGGTTTCTCCAGCATTTGTACCAGGAAGTTGTCCTCAACACTCTCCAAAAACTTCCTGGATTCCCTGTGCACTGCTGTATTGCCCTCCCAGCAGATGTCAGGATAATTGAAGTCCCCCATGAGAACCAGGGCCTGCGATCTGGAAACTTCTGCTAGTTGTCCATAGAACGCCACATCCACCTCCTCTTTCTGGTCTGGCAGTCTATAGCAGACACCCACCACGACATCCCCCTTGTTGCACTCCCCTCTAAACTTAACCCACAGACTTTCAACCGGCTTGTTTCCACTTTCATAGTGGAGCTCCGAGCAGTAATACATCTCTTTTACATATAGCGCTACTCCTCCATTTCATCTTCTCTGCCTGTTCTTCCTGAACAATATATACCCATCCATGGCAGTGCTCCAGTCATGCAAGCTATCCCACCACGTTTCTGTTATTCCAATTATATCATAGTTCCTTGTCTGTGCCAGTACTATCAATTCTTCCTGCTTGTTTCCCAGGCTCCTTGCATTCATGTACAGACACTTAAAATACCAAGCCGATTGCCCTACTTTGCCCTGTCGATTATCTCTACTGTTGTATCTTCCTCCTTGCAATTTCTCCCGGTGTCCTCCTTCCCCACTCGCCTCAGTTATTAGGGCTTCATTAGGACACCGAAGACAATGATTTGATTCCCCCCCACCAGTTCTGACTACCCTCTCTTTTATCCCTGCTGTTACAGTCCCAGCACTCCCCAAATTCTATTCCTTCCCCCAGGTCTCCCTCACTGTGACTTACCTGTGGGCTTTGGACTCCTTCCCGCTTCAAACCTAGTTTAGAGCCCTCCTCACTAGGTTAGGCAGTCTACTTCCAAATACATTCTTCCCCTTCCTTGATAGGTGGAGTCCATCTCTACCTAGCAGTCCTTCTTCCTGGAACAGCACCCCATGGTTGAGGAAGCCAAAGCCCTCCCGGTAACACCATCTTCGCAGCCAGGCATCATCTAGTCTGACTTCCTGCATGACACATGCCAGAGATCTTCCCCAGAGTAACGCCTAGAGGAGAGCTTTTAGAAAAACATCCACTCTTGATTTAAAATTGTCAGGGATGGAGAATCCACCACAAGCCCTTGGGAAGTTGTTCTAACGGTTAATTAGCCTCACTCTAAAAAATGAGGCTGAATTTTTGTAAATTTCCAGTTTGAATTTGTCTAGTTTCAACTTCTAGGCATTGGATCTTATTATTCTTTCTCTGATAAACTGAAGAGCCCATTCATCAAATATTTGTTCCCTTTATAAATTGTGATCTAGGGACCTCTTAGCCCCCTCTTTGTTAAGCTAAAGAGATTGAGTTCTTTGCATCTATTTGTGCATATTTTCCAACCTGTTATCATTCTTGTGCTCTTTTCTGAACCCCTCAAATTTACTATCCTCCTTTTTGAACTGTGGACACTAGAACTGCACCCCGCAATCACACCAGTGTCAAATAGAGAGGTAAAATAACGTCCCTGCTCCTACCTGAGTGGCCCATGTTTACACATTTGTAACAGTGTGGTACCCACCTCTCATGAGCACCCTCTTCTGGTCAGGTGTGTCTGCAGTCTTTTAACTGCCCTGGCTCTGGTGGGGTCTGTGCCCTCAGGACTTCCTCCCTGGAGGCAATGATTTTGCTTTCTTGATCTGTTCAGGCCCCTTCTCTCCAACTATGCTCTTAACAGTCCAGTTCCTATTTTGAGGGTTTATCTCTGTCCAATTGCAGGCCCACTTTCCCAGTGGCCATTTCCAGGATAGTTGGGAGAGAGAGCCAGACCCATCGTCTACTCTGGGTCCCAGGCCAGGGACCTTAAGAATAGCAGCCACACATTATCATGTCACTTTAACTAACTGCTTTCAGTTTCCTGGGCCACTTCCCTGTGGCCCCAGCCTTCTCCAAAGCTTTGTCCTTAGCTCAGGGCTCATCTAGAAAGTAGCCAAGAGTCCAGTAGTCCATAGTCACTGGCCCTTATTAGGGGTAATTGCTTTTTTCTCCTGCATAATTTATGTCCTCATTCTGCATCCATAAATATGAGTTGCAAGCACAAATCTGAGTATTTGCTTTTCTAATCAGCTGCTGCAATCGGGGATGCAGAGCTGTGGTGGGTCATATTCATTGCCTGCAGCTTGATTATAGATGCAAAATACAGGCTCAGATTCTGTGTGGCTCAGACTGAGACTGTGATGATTAAGAATACAATAATTACCATGCTAGAATAGACCATCTAATCCAGTATCATGTCTCTCACAGTGTCCAGTGCCAATCGCTTCAGGGGAGGTACATCTCCTAACACAATATACCTAACTGTAATGCAATACTGTACCCAGAAGAGAGCTGGTTATTTAGTTATGTGAATTGCAACAGCAGCTACCAACCCCAGTCCTGAACCAGAACCCACTGTGCCAGGCACTCTACAGGCACAGATTAAAAGTCCCTGCACCAAAGAGCTTCCAAACTAAGTGCAAGACAAGAGACAGGAGGCCAGTACAACAGATAAACATGAGGATACAGTGAAAAAATACAGGCCTTCACTGAGGGCAGTGGTCTCAGGCTCACCAGCTGTGTCACTATCATCAAGTTTTTTTGTAGGCACCAGGGCAAAGGAGTTTTCTGAAGGAGGGAAATGAGGTGGCTTTATGGATGGTTACTGGGAGCTCCTCCCAAGTGTGAGGGGCAGCCAGAGAGACAGCACAAAGGTGTGTTTGGAAGGTTAACTATTGGGTGCTGAAGGGTGGCATTGTGGACAGAATGAAGGTGGGAGCATCACCATCATGAGAGAACTGATGGGTGGGGCCAGCATGTTGAAGGCCTTGGAACTGAAGACAGTGGTTTGTGTTTGATGCAGTGCAGAAAGGGGAGGGATGCAGAGAGGGGATGACGTGCTCTAAACCACAGGCTAGGAAAACGATCTCTGTGTCAGTGTTTTGAATGGATATTAATGGAGCAAGATGGGCATTGTCAGGTCCAGAAAAGGATGAGCTGGTGGATGGATATCTCTTGTCACTCATACACCCACTGGTATTATTTCAGATGCTTCTTCAGCTGATCAACGTCTAATCCTTCCTAAACATTTTACTAGGCTCATTGAATGATATACCCCAGTAAGAGGGATATTGAAAGAGCAACTATGAGGAGCAATACATAATCATCTGTGGGGGTGACGAGATCCAAAAACTTCACTGGAAGAGTCTGTCTCTGCTCCCAGAGTGCCACAAGGGCGAACAAATGGATAATCATGAGCACCTCGGTAAAGAGTCAACTTGCAATTTACATTAAATTCAGAGTGGCCTGACTTTTCATTTGTTACTTCAGTTCAACCCTAGCCTGACGCTGTTGATTCCAGGCAACCTACTCTTGATTTACACTGAGACAGGCAGATCAGAGCCATCATACTAGCTAGGTAAGTTCAAGGGGAGTGCACACTATAATGTTGAGCTACGTCAAACCCGATGGCAGGCCAGAAAAGCCAGCTGATAGTCAAGAGGTGAGTTCTGAAGGGACAATGTCTGCCCAGAGCCTGACCAGCGAAGGGTTACGTAGAAGTCACCTAGGTCAGAGAATGGAGAGCGAAAGAGCAAAGGCTGCCCACTGCAAGAAACATGTGTGTTCCCGTTTCTAGAGGAAGACCATGAGGGGAGGAAAGTGGCTTCTGTTCTGAAGGGGAAAATGGAGGGACTGGGACAGCAGTTGGAGTAACTAAGGAGAACAAACAGGTCTGTCACCTGATGGATGGTACTCTCTCAGGAGAGTCACTCAGACAGTCCTTTGTATTCCTACAGTATCCCTGAAGCCTATCTGGGTCAGACTTCAGAGTGAGAAGGCTACGGAGCTAATGCACACTTGTCCGCTCCTGCAGAGAAGAGAGGGTACAGTGCTAGCCCCTGCCAATGTTTCCAAAGCTGTCTCGGCATAGCTCCAGGAAGCCCATGGAGTGGATGTTAATGACCAGAAACCCATACGTTATTACAGAGAATTCTTTCTTGGGTGTCTGGCTGGTGAGTCTTGCCCACATGCTCATGGTTTAACTGATCGCCATATTTGGGGTTGAAGGGATGACAGACACAGAATGTCATGTCATGGAGGAGCAAAAGCTGCCTGTCTCAGCTAGGCACCTCCTATTTATTAAGCTGTACAAACAGCTTACATAAAATCATAACAAGCATTCATGTACAAAAACACAGCATCACAGAACAGAAGAACATAACAAGTTCTCTCAAGGCCTTTTACACGGGAATAAGAAAATAAGCTCTGTTGATTACATTTCTAGCTAAAGCCTTGAGAAAGAAAGCTGGAACGTGGGAAAGAATAAATCTTTCACTATCTCTCAATATACTCAATGTCTTTTCATTCCACTCCCTCTTTCCACCTGCCCAGCATAATTTACAGGTGGATAGCCTGTGATCATGCATCGAGGTCATCCAGGTGTGCCTGGACGAGCTGTCTCTGTATGACCCCAGGCCATGAATCCCTACAGGGGTGGGGAAGGAATTGGACAGGGCAGATTAGCAAAGGCTCTCAGGGTTTTTTGTCTTTCTCTGTAACATGGGACACGGCTCACTTGCTGGTGGATTCTCTGTACCTTGAAGTGTTTAAACCATGATTTGAGGACTTTAATAACTGAGTCATAGGTTAGAGGTTTATTACAGGAGTGGGTGGGTGGGTGAGGTTCAGTGGCCGGAATTGTGTAGGTGGTTAAACTAGATGACCATATTGGTCTCTTAGGGTACATCTACACTGGAGCCTTAGGTTGACTTCAGGACGATTAAGTCGACCTACAGACTGCTGTGTCCACACTGGGCTTTTATTAAGTCAACTTAAGCACTTCCTTAAGTTGACTTAATAACATCACCTCTTACAGTCAACTTAATGCTTAAGTCAACCTTATTAAGGCTGAGCAGGACAGGGACAGGGGCAGGGTATAGGAGCGGGGTGGGCAGGGCTGTGTCCTTCCCTGTGAGTGGGCATGCCAGGCTCTGGCTGTGCCAGCCACACTGGCAGGAAGGGCAGTGGGGGAGCCCTGGGGCCCTTTAAGTCGACTTAAAGTCGACTTAGGGCTAAACTGCATCTACACTGGCTAAATCGACTTTATAAAGTTGACTTAGCCAGTAAAGTCGACTTAATTCTAGGTTTAATAAAGTCGACCTAAAATTTCCTTAAGTCGACTTAAGCAGCAGCTTAAGTCGACTTCATTCACAAGTGTAGACGCACCCTTAGGGTCTCTAGATTGAGCTCACACCCATACCAATAAAAGTGTTCAGCTGCATAAGTGACAAAGAAACACTTCCGAACAATTTATTGTAGCTATAATCCCTGTCCTTTAACAGAGGAAAGATCCAGTGAAATATGACTCTTGTAAACCAATCTCCTTATTGAATTAGCATCATAACATTTTCACTCAAATCCCAACTCTAAGCCATGGGAAGTATTAACTCAGACCCTGATGCTGTAAAGACTATTCCACATGCTTCATTTTGCAAACAGAGAGTATTTCCCACATCACCAATGAGCCTGTTCACTGTGCAAAAATTAGACACATGCATAAATTCTAATTCTGTACACTTAAATAAGGCAACCTTTGTAATGGGGCCACATAAGTCTGGAGAAGGGCCATTCTGAGTCTGGATACTGAGAAAACCTTTGACAGGGTGGAGACAGCATTAAAAATGCAGATCTGGTCTTTATTTTCTGAAATGAATTGAATCCAAAGATACCAAACCTATTGCTAGACAGCAAACCCAGTGAAATATGCCACCCTGCTGTCAGTGGGGAGGATGGATTGCAGGGGAGGTTATCCACTTCCCATCTATTTTGGGCATTTTTGTGGAACAACTTCGAGATCATCTTCCAACAATAATGGGTATCTCCATTGGCAGAAATCAAAACAGCATTTGATTTTATGTGAATCATATCCTGTTCTATTTGGGGGACATTCCCATCCAAAAGGTAGCCAGCACAAGGCTTGCGTGCCACTTAGGACCCACTTCAGCTTTTCTAGTGAAATCCACCCTTCGTGTGGAATAGAGTCACTCAACCAGAAATTTTAAAATGTAGATGCTTATCAGAATCCATAACTAATATGAGAGAAAACAAAAAGCTACATTTGAACAGGCTAGCTAACACATTCAAAGGGAAAATACACATGAAAATCTTCTTGTAGATACTCAAAGTTGAATATTTCTCATGGAACCAGTAGACTGTATAAACTGCACCATGCATCTCTCTGTTAGATTCAGACAATGGAACAACTTACATCTCTATCTTTGCTTAATGTCATCTATCTGCAAGGCAAACTGCTGGGCCTTTTGCCTACCAGAATCTGAATTCTGACTTCAGCGTTTCAATGCAAGAGACTTCTGGCATCTCACAGGAGACAAGCCCACTAAGTGACTGAAAGTCAGGAAACTTGGTTTCTGGTCTTGGGTTAATGGCTGACTTGCTGTGCAAACTTGGACAAATCACTACCCTGCTCCTTGCCTCGATTTCCCTAGCTGTTAAATGGAGATCATTATATTTACCCAACTTTGTAAAGTTCTTTGAATTCTACAGGTTCTAAGTGCTGATTTTTAACTGCTGCACATTCAAATCTCTGCCAGTCCTTAGCATTTACCCAGCACTTTTCACCTTCAAAGCACTTTAAAATTTCATGAGCTAAATGACACTTACTAATGAATGTTAGGGATGCACAAAGACATCATTGATTTGGGATTGTTAACAGCCTCCATTGCAAAGACTTCTTCAAGTACGCAAGTTCCTTCTCAACCTTTCCTCTTTCGGAGGTTTCCAGGGCAGTGTCCTTCACGCAGAGGCAATCTGAGGGAAGTCACCAGACTCCATCTCTGGAATCCTCTTCTCCCATCATTACCTACAACATTGAATCATAGAACAATAGGTTACCAGGGTCTACAAGTGTCATCTAGTCTAACCCCTGCCAAGATGCAGGATTCGTTGTGTCTAAAGCACCCAAGACAGATGGCTAGTTCAGATCTGCTCTCGTGAACCAGGCAGAGGAGGTGACCAGCTTGCTCCTGATACCTGGAGTTTCACACAGTTCTAATACACACACATGCACACATTCCTCCGCCACCATTCCCAAATGCCCTAGGGCCCAGTCTGAACAACTGGATGTAGGAACGTGATGAGACAAAGGGACAAACACGAGCGGTTTATAGTCCACTCCTCCAGCTCTAGGTTGAACATAACTCTGAGGCCATGCAGGGGTGTCTTTTCACATAACCCTCCCTGACAGCATAGAGCGACCCTACTCTGCACAAAGCTACTCCTCACTACTGTACTCAAACTCCCAACATTCATGCTGACCTGGGAGACTGGAGCCAGGGGGTGGATTGGGAGCAGCCCAGAGAAGACAGAGAAAACAAAAGAAGCAGCAGGCAGGAGGCCAAAGCCCTAAGTTAGGCCAGATAGGGAATTACACAGAAAAGAGACAACTGCTCCTGGAACCCCCTGCCAGCTCAACAATTGATGTCCCGACTTTCCCCACCCACTTGCGGAGAAGCAGGGAGCAGCATGGAATGTCTGGATTCCATACGCAGCAGCAACACTCGTATAGGAAACATTAATTACAGCCTTTACAATGTAATTACAGGTTCCCTTGCTTTTCACTGTATATTTAAAGCTCGAAACCCTGCCGAGTGCCTCTGCATTTCCATAGCTGAGATGTGAACCCATGCTCCAGCAATAAGCGCGACCAAGCAGGGCAGGGCAGCCAGTGCTGTTTCCAGAGCTGGAAGAATGCTGTTCAGCAAATACTTTATTCACCAAAAAGTCAGTTTCAGGTTGAGCAACAATGTTTGTGAATTTGGGTTAAATCTGGCAAGTAGTTTTGGCCAAAAACAGTGGTGGGGAGGAGCGGATCCAAAAAAAGTCTAAATGTTTTGTTTTGGCATTTTTGAAACAAAGTCTTGTGACCTTTCATTTCAAAATGACGTGTCATTTAGAAGTGAAGTTAGGTTTAACTAAACATTCTTTTAAAGGGTAAAAAACACTGGAAAACTAGCCCAGTAGCTTTGTTGGTGGTCAAGGAAAATATTTAATTTGACCCAAAATGAATATTCTTTTGTTTTGGTGAGAAAAGACCAAAAAATAGCCCTTTTGGGTCCATCCAAAATAATTTGCAGATTTTTTGGTTCCAACCTTTCGCTTCAGGAGAACGCATAGATTGCCTACAAGAGCAGAAAGATGCCCTCTTGCTCCCAGCAGCACATCCGGGAAATAGGCCTGAGGATTTCCAGAATCAAGTCAGGAAAGTACGTTATGACTCAGGCTTCAGACCACGGCTACAAAGCAATGTCCAAGAAAGCTTGGAAGCATCTGGTACCTTCACTGGCTGATAACAGCATTCCAAGGAATGGGCACAACACCATGCTGATTGATGGGCATGTCCTGTTTTATGGACCACATCTCCAGGTTCCTGATCCTTGACCTCCATGGCCAGAAAGCATTTGCCTTACCTGGAGCATGGACCATATTTTCACAAATGGGCTCCTACTTGCTCTTGCACAATATCCTTATGCACACAGGCACAGAAATGCCTGTCAGCATCATTCATGGAAATCACCCTTTGTCTGCACAGCTGCACACCTGTTTGTGCACAGTTCCCTTTCCACACCCTGTGTGTGTGCACAGACATATCAGGAACAGCACCAGTGCCTCATTTTTCAAAACAAAGCTCTGTAAGTCATATAATTAAATGGCCCTTTGTCCATTAACTTAAGCAATTCTGTTGCCCTAGTTCAGGTTCCGGCGAAGAAGAATAAGGCAAAAAAGCCTGTCTGATCTAGACGATAGGACACTATGCTGGATCTCAGGAAAGGGACATTGGACATGTCACTTCACCTCTCCCTGCCTCTGTTTCCCCTCCCCCACTTTGTCTTTCTTATCTGTTTAGACTGTGAGCTCCTGGGGCTGGCACCATGTTTCACTGTGTGTTTGTGCAGCACAACAGATCTGAGTTGCGGTCCGGGCTGTGGTCTCTAGGTGCTCCTGGAATACATAATAATAAGGAAATCTCCTCATTGCTTCACTGGTCCCCAAACTCTTCATGGAACCAGGAACTGAGAGAGTTGGTGCTGGGTTCGGGGTCTACTTCTCAGAAGAGGAACACTCACTTGGCTTTCTCCAGCCAATGACCATGACAGCAAAGAGCATATGCTTCCTCCAATCAGATTACAGTGCTATGTAGCCAAGAGCAGGTGCCAACGCCCATGTTGTAAAATCTCCATTCTCCTTAGAGAGCCTCTTCCCCTAATTCCTGCTAAAGCAACTGGTCCAGCTGGACTGAGCAGGTGTTGAAAGAGCCACCGAAAGTTTCTAGGAACTAAATTAGAGCCAGGTAAGAGCTATTTAATAATAACACATGCCTCCCTTGCTAAGCAAGATGGTCAAACCACGCCTCCCACACAGGAAGCTTGCACTGTGCCTTCCTAGGAACCCAGCAGCCAGGAGGCAGGGATGAGAGGGGCATACAGGGAACAGCTCTGGGCAGTGTACACAGGGAGTCAGACCTTTACAGAGTGACAAAACTGAGCTCAACCTTTGGACTGGAGTGGGAAGGCAATAAACAGTGGTCACCTACCCAAGGCTGCCAGGACTCAGCCAGCAGCCCTGTCCCAGCACCCTGCCCTCAGCCTTGGTATATGAGCCCTGGGCTTCTCTAAAACCTGTACTCGCCACACTACTTTAGCCTTGTGACAATGTGGCCCACAGCATCTATGCCTGGAGCCACCCCAACCTGTACATGGCCCTGCTGCTCCCGACCCTCCCCTGGAATGCTGACACTACAGCAGTGTTTCTCAACCTTTAGTGGATGGGGGAACACCTAAAGTTATTAATTATTTTACTTGGAACACTTGATGAAAACTTTCCTGAAAAAGCCGGTATGTATATACCATCTGTAATGTTCATGATATCTGCATACTACACATTCCTGCAAAAACGATTCCAGAAACTGAATTAAATACGATTTTAAGAATATAACCTGCATTTATTTCTAAAATAATAGATAACATGATTATTCACACTACTTAAAACTGAAAATGATATTACTCAAGTTTTAATGGGAATTTTGGGCAAGCATGTTTGAACAAAGTTCATCTATTCTTGGAGTAAGGTTTGTTAAAGAAAGTCTTACAATGGAAGTTATGTCCAAGCAATTTTGATACTGGAGGTAACAGTGGCAGGAAACCTAAAATGCCCCAGCCGCAGCAAAGGAGCAAGGCAGTGGGATAAGGTGTCAACATGTGTGCCTAGAAGCTTTGCTGCGGCTAGGGCATTTTCTATCTCCCAGGCATGCCTCAGCTTGCTGCTTTATTCCTTGTCCCATCCCCACACAGTCCCCCCGCAACGGTGGGGCGAGGTTGGGGCCGATTGCGGAACACCTTCACTACATCTGCAGAGCACTAGTGTTCCTCGGAACACCAGTTGAGAAACACTGCACTAGAGATCCCCAGGGCACTGCACACAGGGAGCCAGAAGAGTTCTCATTGGACTTCTCAGCTCTGAAGGCGGATGCCACCAGAGCTGAGGAGAGGCGAGCTACTGTACCTGTGGCTGGAAAGAGCCCACCACTTCACTGCATATAAAGCTAGAGCAGTCCAGCACAGCCCGCCTGGGAGACGGACACCAAGGACAGCAGGAGGTGGCAGAGGGGATCATGTGTCCCATAGGGTTTGATCTGGCCAGGTACTGGGAACCCTCTGTGCCCCTGACATCAGCATGGCAATGGTTGTGTTGTCACTGGCGTATAGGGACTCTAGCCAGCCGTGGGTGGCCACTGAGTGGGGAGAAGATGGCCAGGATGTTTGACTGACAGCTCCTGCCTACTGCATTTCCTGCCCCTCTCTGTCCCAGACTGGAGGGCTGTGCCCTGATCTAATGTCGTACACCTCCTGGTGTGACCTTGCTGTGCCAGCAACAAGGGCTGGTAACAGCAGTGCCCAGCCATGCCCACCTGAGACAGGGTGCTTTGCTCTGGCGGCAGCCCTCCCACAAGGCAGAGGACAGGGTCCTTCCCAGGTGCTTCCTGACACCTGTGGGAAGAAAGGCGACACAGAAGCTGCAGATTGGGCCTAATGTGTTCTCTCTGCTGGGCTATTCATTCACCCCTGCTCAACGTCAGTGCTTCCCTGCCTACACCAAGAGCTCTGTGCTGGGGCGGGGAGGTACCTCATTTCCTGTGGCACCAGCATTCCCATCACAGCCTGTTCAGGAGGGATGCACACATTGTCATGGTGCCACAGCACTCCCAAGCTATCATAGCACAGTGCAGAGTGCACCAGGCTGGGCATCAGGAGATGGGGCTTTTGTCTCATTTACTTGCTGTGCAAACCTGGGGTATGTGACTGCCTCCTTCTGTGCCTCAATTTCCCCTTACATAAAACAGGGACAATACTTAACAGCCTTTGTGAAGCACTTTGAATCTACAGATGACAAGCTCTACCTGTTGCTATTGCATTTCATCTTGAAAGTTGCCAAGGTGCTCCACAAACTATTCCCTGGGCATCCATACAGCAGCAGTGTAATGCAGCTGCCTCTGGGGCAGAGGATGGCAGACTGCTCTGGGAAAGCCATGGTCCAGGGCACTGCAGCTATCCAAATGCTGACATGAAGGCTATGGATTCCTATAGACACACAGAGTGGACTGGCAGCTGTATTGGCAACTCTACTGCAACAAATTGCCTGGAACTCCATTTAACCAAATTGGCATCTGGAATTAGATCTCGCCCTTGCAGATTCCTGGGTGGCTGTTCCCTGCACACTCAAACCTGCCCTGATGGTTGTGGTCCAAGTCACATCCAACACTGGCAGGGTCACATTTGGGGCTTTCATCCAGATGCAGCCAGTGGAAGCTGAGATACTGGAGAGTCACTGATCTCAAGACATTTCAGACCTTTGGGACTAGGAGCTCGAACCTCGGCACAAGTTTGGACTTGAATGCAAACTCCAAATCTGACCCTGCAACAGACCCGACTCTGCCCACCGACAGCACAAAGCGATGTAGCTACTGGGGCAGTCAAGCCAAAAGAAGTGTGTGAGGAACCTGAAAGGAATCTAGCATATTTGGAAACACAGCTATGTCTACACTTGCTAAAATTAGTTCAAATTAGTTAGTTCGAACTAACTAATGGGAAGTAATTTTAGTTAGTTCAAATTAATTTAATTTGAACTAGAAAAAGTTAGCTCGAACTAAGCAAGTGCCATTCATGGCACTTGCTTAGTTCAAATTAGCGATCCCCATTCATTTCAATGGCCAGTTAGTTCGAACTAAGAAATTAGTTCAAATTAACATGGCCACATTGGCTAATTCAAACTAGTTAGTTCGAATTAAAGCCTTACTTCTAATGCCCTATTCGAACTTATTAGTTTGAATTAAGAAAGCCCTTAATTCGAACTAACTAAAGCCTAGTGTAGCCATGGCTTTAGTTAGTTCGAATTAAGCCTCCTTAATTCGAACTAACTTGCCAGTGTAGACAAAGGAGTGACTTAATAGCAGATTAAATTCCTTGCTGACAAATGCATGGCAATGACTGTGGGAAATGTGGGCTACCCAGACACATTGCTGGGCTGTAAATTAACTATATCCACTGAGGCCATCGTTGTGGATGGCTCTGTGGAGAGCCCTACTCAATGTGTAGCAGTGCACAAGAAAGCTGTCACAATGTAGAAGGAACATCATGGGGACAAACAGAAACCATGCTAAGACCTTTATATACATTAGAGGCACGCCTTCATCTGGAGTACCATGTCCCTTTCTGATCCCCCCACCTCAAAACAGACCGAACAGAAATTGAGCAGGGGCAGGAGAAGGGAGCCAGATATGAAGGGAGGTCTGGAAAGACTCCTGCCAAAGAAGAGATGGAAAAGACTGGGGCTGTCTTAGTTCAACGAGAAGACAAAGAGTGGGACAGGCTAGAGAGGCATACAAAGCAATGAATGGTCTCATTGCTATGATCCCGGTGTCCCTTCATTTGCCCCAGAGGGAAATACCTTGTTTTTCTTACAACATTTCACCTTTTTTCACAGTTTTTCTTTTCCACTTTTCCCCTCAAGAAAGGAAGTGACAGTGGGGAACGTTTGTTGCTGCCAGCAAGAATTCTCCAGCATGGTCCCCAAAACAGACTGACCCTGGCCCAGCCTCCAACCGGAAAGGCCTGTGGCACCTGTCTGGCCCTGGTGCGGTGGCTAACACCTTGGAATAATGATATATTATATTGACATCAAACACAGGGGCCATCCTAGAATGCCAGAGGTGCTGGTCAGGTCTGCTGGTGCTCCAGTTAATAACAAGAGATGTGTTGTGTTAGGGACATTCTTTGAATGTGATGCCCATGTTTTCTAGAGGGGATCTCAGTCTGATTGAAGCTTCCTGAGCCATCAGAACAGCATGGTTTCTTTTGACCAAGCACTTGCCAGAAGAAGGGACTCAGTAACTTCATGGGTCCCTCCACTCTTTTGAATGATATGTAAAGCTAAGCCCTATGGAACATTGTGCAGAAGCTGGGGAAAGCCTGGTCAAACTCCAGTGGAGGCGATTGCATTCTGCTTCCCAAAATTCCACCCACAGCCCCGCTGGCCACAGTTTGCCTTCATTTCCTACCCTAACCTGCTGCACGGTGCTGTTGTGTATTTGAATGCCACTTGTAGCCATCTCCCCATCACACCATGCACTCAGAGTGGAACAGATCCTGATGTGGAGTTTTTAACCAATCTATCATGGCTGGAATATTCAAGGAACCCAAGGGAATTAGGCATGCCAATGCCACTGAAATTCAGCCCTAATTCCCTTAGGCCCTTTGATAAATCCCAGCCTAAGGCCCTGATCCTGGAAAGATTTGAAGAATGCTTGACTTTGCCCTCTGAAGTCAATGTGATTACTCACAGTGTATGCATAGTTCTTTGCAAGTCCCGGGCTTTTAAGGTGCTTTAAGAAGCTATGGGCTAAAAATGTACCTGATGTTAAACTGGAAACACCACTTGTGGCTCCAGTGTCAAGGGTGAGTTGGTTCAACACTGAAGGCAGGACTTCAGTCATTTCATTAAGATACTCAGAATATGAGCTTAGCCTCCCCCAATGCACAGCTCTCACTTGCTGATACAGAAAGACATTTCTGACCATTGGCAAGTAAGCCAGGTAATTCATTTCAGAGTTAAAATTAACAACAAATGAATTCCTTCAGAAATTTTGTGCCCAATCAGACAATTCTTTGTCCCAGCTGATCATGATGGAATAACCCAGACACTTTAAACCTCCTATCTAGTTAAAATTTACAGAAAACTCTCTGGTGTGGTGCAGGACAGGGTTTTTGCATTCTGTGAAAATTCACCCCATTCTGCAGTGGGATAAAACCAACCCCAAGATCTTTCAATGATTTTTTGCAAAATAGCAGAACAAAAAAGAGTATGCCTCAGGCTAGCCAAGAGCCATTGGCATGCATGTGATTCAAATGGAGACAGTCACACCTGCGGTGAGTGCTCAAACCATGAGGCTATAGGCTACTCCTGGGTGGGAGCTCTCTCACTCTCTTCTGTTGAAGCTATTCCACTTTATATCAATAAATATTCACTTGGTCAGGAACAGCAAGAGACTCGCTCTGCAGCTCAACTGTTCAGGCACACAAGTGGGATGTGGAAGACCAAGATCAGGTCCCTGTACCTGAATATTTATTTATACAAAGTGAGACAGCTTTAACAGGAGATCTTGGGAGACTTAACCCCGTTGCTAGGGTGCTCACTTGGGATAGAAAAGACTTATGTTCGAATCTGCACATTGATTGATATAAAGCAAGAAATGAAACCTAAGATGAGCACCCTGACTCTTGGGACATGGGGTGTCTCTCTAGCCTTGGCCAGCAATTCCATCCTGGACCTGAGAAATCAATTTTAAATGAGAGTTTAATCCAGAGGTTCTCAAACTGAGAGTTGGGACTCCTCAAGGGTAATGAGGTTATTAGGGAGGGTCACGAACTGTCAGCCCCCACACATACCATGGCTGCAGAGCCATTCAGAGCTGGGTGACTGGAGAACAGACGCTGTTGGCTGGATGCTCTGAAGGCAGCACCAACCACAGAAGTAAGGGTGGCATGGCGTGGGGGGTGTCACTTTTTGAGGGGGCGTCATGAAAGCCTGAAATATTTTTAAAGTAGCTCCCAGAAAAAAAGTGTAATCTGATCTGATACGTTCCTGCAAAGGGTGGAGTTTTCACAAGTGATCCCTAAATGCAGAACATGGCTGGAAGAAAGAGAACGAAGATGTTTCTCTGACCAGGCTCTGAGTCTGAGGGACCGGGTAACCGAGCAGAGGATCTGGGCTCTTGGCTGGGTTACCTCTTGCATGGACTGTTGTCAGTTACACATTAGAGGTCCTTGGACTGTTCCATTGCTCTGCAACATAAACATAGAACATTAACCACCAGGAGCTCAGAATGATGTTGCTTTCCTGGCTTCCCTCCTGCCCAACATAGGAGCAGGAAGGAGAGTGCTGCAGGGCAAGGAGCTTGTGAGAACATATGGCCAGCTTCTCTTCTCACCACCACTGGGGTAAATCAGAAGCAAACTGCTCTAAATTCAACAGAGCCCCCCAGCGTAAAGGCAGTGTAAGTGAAAGGAGGCACGGGCACACCTCCTCCCTTCACTGAAGCAGGAAGGGGATGCTCTAGTGTCTTGTGCTGCATTGTGCCCAGAATGTTTTTCCTTTGCTCCTGGGACATTGGCCTGAAGGATTCACACATGTAAGGAAGAGTTAATAAGATAGTTACTGCCACTGGTGCATACAATATTTGGGGGATGGACTCTGCTCTTGGAGAGAGGCCATTTTCAAGACTGCTAATAGAGCATTTTCTGCTGAGTTGCTGGATTCAGTAGCAGAGGTGACAGAGAAATACTTGGGTGCCATGTTCAGATGTGATCTGTTGTGCCATCTGGTCAAATGGCTTTGGATAAACTTAAATCAAACTGAACCTCAAACTCTGGCCTCGATCTCAGCTGGAATTCAGCATCATACTCAGTCCTGAACTGTATCCATACTCTAAACTGGAATTTGACAAAGCAAATCTAAATAAACACTTCAAAATAAAAACCTAAAAGCCCTGTCTTCAGGTGGCCTACTTTGGCATCAGCCCATTGAAGATAGTGAAGTGATGACGATTCACACCCACTAGAATCTGGCCCAAGACAAAATGTTACAAATGTACAAAATGTTACAAATCTCTAGGGATCTGAGCTCCAAGAGAATATTGATTTTACTTCACTCTCTTCCTTTCCTAGACAAAGTAGGACTGTCTGCATTTCCCCTCCCTGCTCTCACTACCTTACCCACATGTGCTGCTTCTTTTTTGCTGTGCCCTTGATCTAGTGCAAACTATACACTATAGGGGCAGAGACCTCCCCTTTATAACAGCCTGAAAAGCACTAGCCTTCTCTTCCCCCCCTCCCACCACCCAGCAATATGCAAGAAACAAAGAGAAACCAGGGTTAATTTGTACACAAGAACATGAACAATTCCCCAGAGGATTGGTTGCCTTGGCACATGTCTGTAATTATTAACATTTATTATTTGTATCATAGAGTGCATTGTGCTAGATGCTGTACAAACACAAAATGAAAAGACCGTCCCTGCCCCAGACCTCAGATATCTTTGTTATATCTCTGCTTGGAAGGACTTTTTATTGGTAAATGTTGGTAAACATCGGTTTCTCTGCACAAACACACAAACCCATGGGAAAATATTTCAACTGAAATTTACACAGAGGCAAAGTAAGAAAAATGCGGTTTGAGAACTTCTTAGAGTCTAATGTAAGTATATTTTGATATGTGAAGTTGATAATTACCTTTTAATGGTTATAAAGCTGTAACTTTTTGAATCTTGAACCTCAGCTGTCATTAAATAATTATTGTCTGATCCCATTTTTAAGCCCCATCATTTCCCACAACTGTAAAAATTTTAATTGATAAAATAGAAAAAAAATCTTTAAAAAAAAATCAGTATAATTTATCAAAATATTTTTTCAAATTGAATTCTGTCATCTCTGTTTGTATTTAATAATCCCATTTTAAAAGCAAATGTGAAAGACAAATGTAATGATCCATTGTACAAGGGCGCCATTCTTCTCTCTATTGTCATTGGAAATCAAACATGAAGGAGTAGATCTGGTGGAAACAGTTTTAACTAAACATTTTTCCATTTAAATGTGGTGTTTTGTCAAAGCTGACATTGATTTAGGCCAAGTTTCCCACTGGAAGGTTTCTGAAGTCCAGGCTGGACTCTATGATCACTTCTGACCAGAGAGTGAGAGACCCAAACCGAAAACCTTGCCTTTTTTATTCAAAACTGGATGTTTCAACACAATTCCATGTTGCAAAACTTCCAAAAAGCCTCAGCTTTCCTCCAGTGCCAAACAAAAACACATTGTGAAACCTCAGAAGTCTCAGGAAATTGAATTGTCACGGGGGCTGCAATAGGCGTGGGGCTCTGAAGAGAGAAGGGTGAAAGGCGTTTGAGTAGGGAAATTGTAACGCCCATGCTGAGCAAAGTTCTATTCTGACATTTGCATGGCACACACCAGCTCTGTTCCCTCTCAAGGCACCCATCTAGAGTGGTTCTCTGCATTAGCACAATTTGAGGCTTCTGTTTCTGAGGATGATGGACCCAAAGTGCTAGTCCCAACTCCCAAGGAACAGGGCTGCTCTCTGCATCATATGGAGCAGTGGAAGAGTGGATTTAGAATCTACAAGACTTGTGTTCTAAGTGTGACAGTGTGAACAGGCCTGAAGTAAATGGAAAAGCCCTGCACAGTACAATCAGGCAGAGCAGCAGTCATATGACCTCTGCAGGCATGCTGACCTGGCAAGGGATGGGCTCAGGTATTTGCAAGGTCTTTCTGTCTCAGGGTAGCTGGATGCAATGCTAGTGGAAAACTCAAGGGTGTCCAGGATGGACATGCTAGGAAGTGAAGCTGGAAAGAATCTCCAGGGCAGCTCTTTGGTTCAGGGGCCCTGCCAGCCAGAACATCTCCTTTCCTTCCTGTATCCTCATGGCCCTGGTAAGAAGATGTCATTTCCCTGTGCCGGTGACATCCCAGGTGAAGGATAGTCAGCTGTAACTGGATAGGGGAGAGACTGGCAGCAAGGCCCTGAAGACTAAAGTGAGCAGGTTGCCCCATGCACATAGTGGGATGTGCTCCCTGTGGGCTAACTGGACTGCTGGACTGGGCAGGTGAGCCTAGAACAGGGCCCATGGGGGTAGGCAATACAGCAGGCCAGGCAGGGAGTGCACCCTCCTAGGGGGGAGGAACTAGTTTAGTGGTTCAAGAGAGAAGCTGGCTCTGTGCCCGCGCTGCCCCTCCTCGGGTTTCTGCTAGTTCCAGTTGCCAAACAATGAGGGGCTGTGTGTAGCACAAGCGACAGGAATGTGTTTCAGGTCTCAGATCTCCTTCAGCTGTGTGTAAGCACATTCTAAGCTTCCCTTCCCCCCACAGCCTCCATCTCTCCCTCCCCTCATCTCACAGATGCCAGATGGACATTCCCAACAAAGGGCCGATCCCTCCAGCTACACTCAGCACTTTTCTTCCCCAGGCCATCGTCCCTCTTACACACAGCCTGGCTGGTCTCATTTGAGCCTGGCCCTCAAAGCAGGACACCTGCCAGTACCCCCAGCCTTGGAGCAGCACAGGAGCTACAGGGCTATAGCACCCACCTAACCATGTGATGTGAGCAGAGGCCGGGCTGTCAAAGATCCCTGCTTCGCTCCCCACCGCCAGGGCAGAGATTCGGCAGGAGCATGATGTTGAGAGGCCAGACAGGACCCAGTTACCCCCATGCACAGGCCTCCTCATGGATCCAGCCACAGGATCAGCAGGCCCCTAAAGGCCCATCCAGAAACAACTGGACCACCAGCACCTGGCAGAGGGGCAGCCTGGAACAGGTTCCTGTTCCTGGTAGGGGTGTATGGCTCAGAGCAGAGCAGGCCAGTTGGCTCTGACTCAGCCTCAGTCCATGGTTGAGCAAAGGCTGGCCCTGAGTACTCTAGGCGTGTCATGCCCTGCTGCACAGCATGGAGAGGAGATGCTCAGAGGGGCAGCTATTGAACCCAAGCAGACAATCCAGAACTGCCCTGCACTGGATGGGGGCAGTGACCATAAGCTCCTCAAAGCAGCAGCTACTTGGTGTGTCCTGAAGGCACAACTCTTGCCTGCAAAAGAGGCTGGGAGGATCACAACCCTACCATTCCATTCCATTCCATAGCAGGTTTTATATTACAATCATCACGGTAAAGTCTGAGCACCAACCAGTAGGGTGACAAGCAATGTGCCTCTCCGCCTGCCATGTGCTGTGGGTCTCTCATCCTCGCCCCAGCGGGAGAAGTGGAGTGTCTTGCTTTGGTAGAGGTTTTTTAATTAAATACATATCCCTATTGCTATGTGCTTATACGAGAGAAGGCAGATCGAAGCAATGGTTCGTAGCTCCTGCAAGAATTCACGCCACCACCCTGGACCAGCCCAGGGAAAGTTCTGTCTCTTGCACAGTTGAGCTTTGCTCAAATTATTGATCATTCCCTGGGCCAAAGGAACACAGTCATCAATCATGATTTTCACCCCAGAGCCTGACATGAGCTTTTAGATACCCTGGGCCAGACCATGGAGGGCTTTGAAAACAAGGGCCAAGACTGATTTTGATACAAAGTCCTGTAGGAAGTCAGTATGGAGCACAGATCACAGGTGTGATGTGCTCACAGTAGCCTGTGTTGCTGAGAAGTGCTGCTGAATATTGTACGAGTTGCCATTTCCTATGTGCTAAAAGTTTCATGCCCAGCTTGTTGCATTGTGGTACCATCTTTCTACATAAGAACATGAGAACAGCCAGACTGAGTCAGACCAATGGTCCATCCAGCCCACTATCCTGTCTGCCAACAATGACCAATGCCAGGTGCTTCAGAAGAAATGAACAGAACAGACAATCATCAAGTGATCCATCCCATTGCCCACTCCCAGTTTCTGGCAAACATAGGCTAGGGACACTTCAAGAGCATGGTTTTGCATCCCTGCCCATCCTGGCCAATAGCCATCAATGGACCTGTCCTCTATGAACTTATCTAGTTCTTTTTTGTAACCTGTTATAGTCTTGGCCTTCACAACATCATCTGGCAAACAGTTCCACAGGCTGACTCTGCATTGTGTGAAAAAATATGTCTTTTTGTTCATTTTAAACCTGCGGCCTACTAATTTCTTTTGGCGACCCCCTAGTTCCTGTGTTATGAGAAGGGGTAAATAACACTTCCTTATTTACTTTCTCCATGTCAGTCAAGATTTTAGCATATGCCCCCAAGCTGAAAAGTCCCAATCTTATTAATCTCTCCTCATACAGAAGTTGTTCCATTCCCCTAACTAATTTTGTTTCCCTTCTCTGTACCTTTTCCAATTCCAATATATGTTTTTGAGATGGGGTGACTAAATGTGCACACAGTATTCAAGATGTGGGCGTACCATGGGTCTATAAAGAGTCAATAAGATATTTTCTGTCTTGTTATCTATTCCTTTCCTAATGATTCCCAGCATTCTGTTCTACCATCTTCGCTTGGCCATGTGTCTCCTCTCCAGTCTCTGTTCTGCATGCCTTCACTACCTCTCAGCTGGGTACAGCAATGTGATATACATAAAAACTATGCCCGCTTGTTGTTGTAACCCTGTTTTCTATTCTCCCTACCCGCCCCTTTGGTAGTCAGATATCCATTTGTCTTTATGAGGACAGGAAGCTCTTTCTAGCTGGACCATACATAGCACCCCTCTTCACAGCTTATAAGGAAACATTTGCTTAAACCAAAATGCACACTGCCCTCAGGGCCCTACCTGGGGAGAGGGGAGGGTCAGGGCCCAGAGCCAATCGGCCTGTGCAGGGCCCATGGACCCCCCACCCCTCATGCTGGTGGAGAGGCAGGTGGGCCAGCCCAGAGAGGCCAGGCCCCACATACCCGCCACTCCCCAGAGTCATCTGCTCCGCCCCTGGGGGTGGGGCAGGCTGGCCCAGAGACCTGGCTCCACTTCTCCACCCCACTCCTGGGCTGGTAGCTCCACCCTGGGAGCAGAGAGAGCAGCTCAGAGGCCTGGATTCGCACTCCCGCTCTGCCCCACTGCCTTTGGCTTGCGGCTACGGGGCTGGAGCAGGGCGAAACGCAGCAGTGGGGGAGCAGCGGAGCCCGCATAACTGTGGGGCTTGGGGCCATTGCCCTGCTTGCCCCCACCAAAGCATGGCCCTGACCACCCTCCTGCCAGCTTTTAAGAGTTCGCTCAACCCTGGCTACTGGATTTTCCTAGGCTCATTAGTAGAGCAATCACATGGTCAGTGAGTTATGTTATTTTTGGCATGTCAAGATAATTGTGGCCCTGCTCCAAATAACAGGCACCAGAACCTGCAGCTTCTGCGAATACCTCAGCGAGTTAACATACCCTCACCGGCTGCGCATCCACCTCAGTCCCCTTTGGATTTGCCTTTGTCTGGGAAAGCCATTCTGGGTTGTAATATAATAACCTCAGGACTGCACCTCTGGAGTCACTCTGATTTCTGGCCTATACTACCAATCTGTTTCCTTAGAACTATATTGCATGGATGTGAAAAATCTACACCTCTGAGTGACATCGTTAAACTGACCTAACCCTGTATAGATAGCGCTATGTCAGCAGGACTGCTCCTCATGTTGAGGTAGTGTAGCTACCACCTCTCCGGGAGAGGGATTAATTCTGCTGACAGGAGAACTCTCTCCCTGCAGCTTAAAGCATCCTCTTTAAAGCGCTCCCACAGCGCATTACATGTAGATGTGCTCTGAGTGCTTCTTCCCCCTTGTCCGCAACAATTGCTGCTCAAGGGTCACAAAGCAGCTTTAAGGGGAGTAGGGGCAGGTCTACATTTCAAACACTGCATTGGCGCAGCAGCTGCACTAATGCAGCTATGTCACTGAATCACTTACATGAAGACACTCTACACTGACGGGAGCATCTCCCATCGGCACAGTTAATCCACCTCCGCCAGAGGTGGCAGGTATGTCAACAAGAGACAGCCAACATTGCGCTGTCTGCACTGAGGGTTAGGTGGATATAATTACATCACTCAGAGGGTGGACATGTTGGACCTGTCTCTCTTTTCAGAGCTTTGTAGAGTTTAAGATCAGAAGGGACTTCGCAGCCTCCTCATCTGTTCAATATCTTCATTAATGATCTGGATGATGGGATAGATTGCACACTTAGGGTGCATCTACACTTACAAGTTAGGTCGATTTAAGGAGGCTTAAATCGACCTAAACAAAGCCGCGTCCACACTGGGCTTTTCTTAAGTCGACTTAAGTATTTCCTTACATCAACTTAAGGAAAGGTTAAGTCAACTTAATAACAATTCCTTTTAGGTTGACTTAAAGCTTAAATTGACCTTATTAAGTCGACTTAAGCCAGTGTGGACAGGGATTAGCGCCTGAGTCGACCTTATTAAGTTGACTTAATAAGGTCGACTCGGGGTATGTCTACACTAGGAAAAGTTAAGTCAACTTGGTTATGTCGACTTAATAAAGTCGACTTTAAATCGACTTAAAGTCGACCTTATTAAATCAACTTAACAAAGTCAACTTAACTTTTTCTAGTGTAGACATAGCCTCAGTAAGTTCGCGGATGACACCAAGCTGGGGGGAATGGTAGACACACTAAAGGGCAGGGCCAAGATTCACGGAGACCTAGGCAAATTGGAGCATTGCACCAAAAGAAATTTCATGAGGTTCAACAAGGACGAGTGCAAAGTCCTGCACTTAGGACGGAAAAATCCCATGTACAGCTACAGAGCTGGGGACCGATTGGCTAAGTAGCAACACTGTAGAAAAGGACCTGGGGGTTATGGTGGACAGGAAGCTGGATAGGAGTCTATAGTGTGTTCTTCTTGCCAAAAAGGCCAGTGACCATTGGGCTGCATCGGTAGGAGTGTTGCCAGCCCAGATCGAGGGATGTGATTATTCCCCTCTATTTGGCACTGATGAGGCCACAAATACTGTGTCCAGTTCTGGGCTCCCCACTACAGAAAGGATGTTGACACATTAGAAAGACTATATCTACACTAGAAAAGTTAAGTCAACTTTCTTAAGTTGACTTAATAAGGTCATCTTTAAGTCGACTTAAAGTCAACCTTATTAATTTGACTTAACAAAGTCGACAACTTTTCTAGTGTAGACGTGGCCCCTTGTCGACTTTATTAAGTCGACTTAACGCTTTAAGTTGACTTAATAAGGTCGACTCAGGAGCTAATCTCCATCCACACTGGCTTTAAATCAATTTAAGGAGTCAAATTAAGGCTTAAGTCGACCTAAAACCAGGTGTTATTAAGTCGACTTAAGCTTCCTTAAGTTGACTTACAGAAATGCTTAAGTCGACATAATAAAAGCCCAATGTGGACATGGCTTTGTTTAGGTTGACTTAAACCTCCTTAAATAGACCTAAATTGCCAGTGTAGAGCCACCCAGTGTGGATGGGGATTAGCGCCTGAGTCGACCTTATTAAGTCAACTTAAAGCTTTAAATTGACTTAATAAAGTCGACAAGGGACTATGTCTTCACTAGAAAAGTTAAGTTGACTTTGTTAAATCAACTTAAAGTCAACCTTATTAAGTCGACTTAACAAAGTCAACTTAAGTTTTCTAGTGTAGATATAGCCAAAGTATCCAGCGGAGGGCAACAAAAATGATTAGTGGGCTGGGGGACATGAGTTACGAGGAGAGACTGAAGGAACTAGGCATATTTAGCCTGCAGAAGAGAAGACTGAAGGATGATTTAATAGCAACCTTCAACTACTTGAAGGGGTGCTCCAAAGAGGAGGGAGCTAGGCTGTTCTCCCTAGTAACAGAGGATAGAACAAGGAGCAATGGTTTCAAGTTGCCGCTGGAAAGGTCAAGGTTAGAAATTAGGAAAAACTTTCTCAATAGGAGGGTGGTGAAGCATTGGAATGGGTTACCTACGGAGATGGTGGAATCTCCATCTTTGGAAACATTTAGAGCCAGGTTAGAAAAAACCCTGGCAGGGATGATTTAGTGGGAGTCGTTCTGCTTTTAGCAGGGGGTTGGACTAGATGACCTCATGAGGTTTCTTCCAATCCAAGATTCTGTGGGTGTGTCTACACTAGAAAAAGTTAAGTCAACTTTGTTAAGTAGACTTAATAAGGTAGACTTCAAGTCGACTTAAAGTCAACCTTATTAAGTTGACTTAACAAAGTGGATTAAGTCGACTTAAAGTTAAGTTGACTTAGTCCACTTTGTTAAGTCGACTTAACTGGCCTTAAGTTGACTTAATAAAGTCGACTTAAGGGTTAGTCCCCGTCCACACCATTCTTAAGTCGACTTAAGGAGTCACCTTAAGGCTTAAGTCGACCTAATGAAGCTTTCTAACCATTTCTAATGCAGGTTAGATGCAGGTTTCTAACCATTAGATGAGTAAAGTTCTGGAATAGCCTTCCAAGGGGAGTTGTGGGGGCAAAAACCATAACTGCTTTCAAAACTGAGCTTGATAAATTTATGGAGGGGATGGTATGATTACCCTAATTTGGAAATTGACTGATATTTGGCTACGTGTGGTGGATATACAAGTGGCCCAAGAGGGGAGAGTACATGGGGTGGGTTCTGAGTTATTACAGAGAATGGTTTCTTGAGTAACTGGCTGCTGAGACTTGCCTATGTGCTCAGTGTTTAACTGATCGCCATATTTGGGGTCGGGAAGGAATTTTCCCCCAGGGCTGATTGGCCTGGGCTCTGGGGGTTTTTCGCCTTCCTCTGTAGCACAGGGCATGGCTCACCTACCGGTGAATTCTCTGTATCTTAAAGTCCTTAAATCATGATTTAAGGAGGTAAATAACTCAGTCATGGGTTGGTGGCCTATTGCTGGAGTGGGTGGGTGAGGTCTTGAGGCCTGCATTTTCCAGGAGGTCAGACTAGATGATCGTACTGGTCCCTTCTGACCTTAAAGTCTATGAGTCTATAATGGGCAGTTGTTATTAAGTCAACATGAGCTTTCATTAAGTCAACTTAAGGAATATCTTAAATTGACTTAATGAAAGTCAGGTGTAGACATAGAGTAATTTAGGTTGACTTAAGGGTCCTTTAGTCGACCTAATTTGTTAGTGCAGACATACCCTATGATTCTATGATCTGACCTGTCTAGCACCGTTACTCCATTTCACTAATCCCTACATGGAGCCCAACACCCTTTGTTTGACTGACTCACTGCGCAACAAGCAGACAGCCTGGGTTGACACCAGGAGAAGAAGTTCAGTGCTGCCTGGGCAGTTTGTTCCAGTGCTTCCTTCCCCTGTTCAACAACTGAGTCTGATTCTTAACGCGAAGGTGTCTGGCTTCAGCTTCTGGCCATTGACTTTTGTTCTGCCCAGGGGTTAAAGTATGCTGGAATGCCCCGGAACAGCCCACAAATTTGCCAGGCCAGAGTTCCAGGGCCCAGAAGAAGAGAAAACTCCAGCGGAACGCATGTTCCGCCTTGCTCTGCAGCTGGCCGGTCAGCTGGGAGCAGCGGCCAGGCCAGGCCAGACTGGGGTGTTGCAAATCTCCCGCCCAGAGCACACTCAGACAGAGCATGCTCAGGGCGGGAGAGGCCTGGCCAAGCAGCGAGTGGACGACCCTGTAGCTCTGGCCAGGTAAGGAGGGTAGTCCGGGAGGCTGCTGGGGAATGGGAGGGCCGGGGAGCTTCTGGGGCCGGGTGGGGAGTATGCGGGGAACAGGAGGGCTGGGGAACCTGAGGGGCTGGGTGGGGAGCAGGCAGGAAATGGGAGGGCCAGGCGGGGAATGGTGGGGCCGAACGGGGAGCCAGGGGGGAATGGCGGGGCCGGGCAGAAGGACCGTGGAGCCGGCAGGGTGGGGAACAGGAGGGTCAGGCGGGGAACAGTGGAGCCAGCAGGAACAGGAGGGCCGGGTGGGAGGACTGGGGAGCCGGTGGGAATGGGAGGGTCGGGCGGGAGGGCCAGGCGGGGAACGGCGGAGCTGGGCGGGAGGACCGTGGAGCTGGCGGGGAACGGGAGAGTTGAGCGGGGAACAGCTGAGCCGGTGGGAATGAGAGGGCCGGGTGGGCGGACTGGAGAGCCAGCGGGAACTGGAGGGTCAAGCGGGAAACGGCTGAGCCGGTGGGAACGAGAGGGCCGGGTGGGAGAATCGGGGAGCCAGCGGGAACGGGAGGGCCAGGCAGGGAACAGGAAATGGGAAGGCCAGGGGGTGCCTGGGCCGGGACAGGACTTGGCTTCAGGGGCTCTAAGGAGCCCTGGGGTGTGGGAAGAGTTCCCAAGGGGGCTCCATGCTGGGGGGCCCACCCCAGGCGAGCCTGCCTAACTTTTTTTTAAAAATAATTTTAATTAAAAACCTTTTTTAAATTTCAATTAAAATTAATTCAAATTTAATTAATCAAAATTTAAACCAATTAATTTTAATCACAATACGTTTTAATTCAATTAATTAATTTTAATTCAATTTTAACTAAATAAACTGCTGGCCCTTCAGGGTCTAAAAATCTGTGGTTTGGGCCCTCAACCAAAAAGGTTGGGAACTACTGATTTATAATGCAAAATTTTAAAATGCTACCCCTTTGGATCTTAAATGGAAGCAATTCTAAAAGTAAATGTGTGTTTTGTTCAGGCCCCTAGAAAGATGTCCTAAGGCTGTCCAGCAGTGCTGTCTCTAGTTCTAATAATTCCTTGTTTGAAAAGGTTTCAGTGATATGGCCCTAAGGCCAGTATCCTAGTCCTCATTTGGCCCTTGTGGAGATTTGAATGTGAGACCCCTGTCCTAGATAGTGTTATTAGGTTAGCATGCATTTTACATCTTTTATTTGGGTGGTGGTCACTCACCATCCAGATCTTATTACTTTACTGCAGTTAAATGGTGTTGATATGGGTCGTGTTTTGCATACCTATGTTGTTTGTGCTGATATAATAGACCACATATCTGTGGAGATGAAACATAGTTTGTGTTTTAGTGTCATTTCTTCGCAATATCAAATTTCTGTTTTAATTGATGAGTAAAAGTTTAGTAAACTTTCTTGTCTTGTAATTTACTTGCACATAACTTTTGATGCAAAAATTGGTCCTGTTACATTTTCTCTTGATCTGGTTGAAACAGGCAGCAATGACGCTGATGGCGTAGTATTAGCTTTGCTGTAGTGTTTGACAGCACATGGGTTCACGGAGAAATTTTTCAAGGATAATTGGGTTGGTTTAGGTATAGATGGAGCCTCTGTCATGTTAGGCAGTAAGACTGGTGCTGCTGCAAAATTAAAGACACAATTTCCACTTTTGATAAGTTGGCATTATTTTAATCACAGTTTGGAATTGGCCAGGGCTGATGCTATCAAATACTGCAGTGAAGTTAATCACTTTACAGTCAGTCGCTGAAGTGCTTGAGAAAGCTGGCTAAATGTGCGAGTGATCTGGAAGTCCAGCTTATTAGGATTCGTTGCGTACTTGATGTACCTTGGTTTGCCTCTAGCTGCTGCACTGTACGAGCTGTTTGGTGGTCATATGCAGCCTTCCATAGCCACTTCTTGAAAAAAATCAACTGATTTTTCACGAGAAGGGAAAGATAAAGCAAAATCTGCTAGCATGGCAAAAAACCTGGAGAATCCAGTGTTTGTTAAAAACTTGGGCCTCATGCTTGATGCTCAGGAGGAACTTGCAGATCTGTCCTTGGCATTGCAAAAAGCTGATGTAACAATATCTACAGCAAGTAAACTGATAAGTCAACAAGTTCAGGTGTTTCTAGCTCATAGAGAGTGTGATTCAGAGTTCTACCGAGAGGCTTGTGAGGCAATTGCTGCAAGTTGCTTTAAAGGTGTATGTGTAAACATGTCTGTGATTGCTGGCAAGCAAATTGAAATTTCTAAATGTCCGTTTTATCAGGCCTTAGCGGACCGTATGAATGCTAGATTTTTGCCAAACTCAGAAAAACGTCTAAGCAGTGCTGTTGAAGCACTTGACCCATCATGTTTCACTACAGAGCTGTCACTGGAATTTGGTGAAAGTGACCTAAAATGTTTATGTTCCAAGTTTGGCATTGCATTTAATGAAGTGAAATGTGCATATCAGAAATATAAAGATCACAATACATATTGTGTTATGCAGTGTTTGCTAGTTCATGACAGTAACTGCTATAGACATAAACACCATATAAAATTATAAATATGTTTTGGAGCGATAACCGATGCATATGGTACTGAGAAGTGGTTGGAAACACCTATCTGGGCTGGGGCTTGCATGAAGGGGGCCCAGACATTATGGGAAGGGGGCCCGTGGATTAGGAGGGTTCTGGGGCCCGTCAAATTATACTTTAGCCCCTGTGCCTTTCCCCACTAGAGCCCTCAGTGCCTCATAATTTCTCACCACCTCCCATTCTGGCCTTCCCTTGGGAGGCAGGCGGAAAGCTGGGAAGGGATTTACCTGAAGGTGAATGTTCTGCTTCTCCTTTCCAGTCACATTCGATGCCCATGGCGTGGCCAGCATCCCCACTCGGGCAGGCTCTGTGGTGGAGCAGAGAGCTGGCTGGAATGTGACAGCTGGAATAGCCAGGAAACGAAAGCTGACTCCTACAGGCTAATCAGGCTGCTCACATTCTTTGGGCTTTGTTTGATTTGCTTAGTTAACCCAAAGAGCTGGCAGGAAAACTCTTGATTATGCTCCACCCTCCTTTGTGAAGGGCTGAGCAGTGAGCAAGACCTAATCAGAAAGCTGCAAGAAGTCCTCCAGCCCCACCAAGTCAGAGACCAGATTTCACATTCTTGGTAAAAGCCAAGCAGAAATGTAAATCAAAAGCCCCCTGTTGCCAGCTTTCCTCATGCCCCAGTCAGCCAGGAGGAAGGCCTTCTCTTTACATGGCCTCTTCTCTTAGGATAGTGCGACCAGATAGCAAGAGTGAAAAATCAGGATGGGGCTGTGGGAATATTAGGTGTCTATATAAGATAAAGCCCCGAGTATTGGGTCTGTGCCTATGAAATTATCTTAGGGTAAGTCTACCATAAGTAATGGGGGTGCCACCACACTGACATCCATAGCAGTAGCAACCCATTCCGTGGTTTCTGCCTTCAGAACCCCCACTATAAAAATTGTTCCGCCAGCACCACTGACGTCTACAGTTCAATAAAGAACGCACACGTGGGAGGCATGTGAACCACTCGTTTGGAGAGGATAGTCCCCCTTGCCCCACTGCTTCTACCAGAGGCTCCAATGCCTCCCCCACCAGACCCCAGCCAGGCCCTTACAGTGGTCAGAGGAGCCCCGCCCCAGCTGACCTGCATCAGGCCCCCAGGCCACGCCAGAGTGGCCAGGCCAAGTAGCCCCAGCCAGAAAGCCAGCCCAGTCAGACCAAGCCCTGGCCCATCCACCCTAGTGCCAGCCCACCCCAACCCAGGAGTGCTGGCCGTGGCTAGGTGGCCACAGCCCAGGAGCATCGAGCCAAGCACCACCACCAGCTGCAGCCCCCAGCGGCCAGCTTCAGGGCAGGGGAGAGGCTGGTGAGCATGGCAGTGGCTGATACAGCACTCTGGGGCTGTGTTGGCCTAGGCCAGAAGATACCGCAGGAACAAGCACAGCCATGCCTGGCTGTCAGGGGAGGTTAAACCATCCCTGGCCTTATGGACCCACCGCACATGCATCCACTACTCATCTAGGTCAGCCAGCTCAGGCCAAGGAACTGTATCATTGCTGTGTAGACAGTCATGCTCAAGCTGGAGTGTGTGTGTTTACGGGGTGCTTGCTGCTTGACTGACATATATCATGTGGTTGGTTTGTTTAGGGGTCCATGTACTGAGCTTATTGGCCTGCTAGGCAAAGGCTGAGAGCTTCTTAACAAGGCTTTGATCACTAAACCCTTTGCATCCATCACCCTCAGTCAGGGAGAACAAGGATTTAAGAAGCCCACTTCCAAGCGACCAGAGGAGCTAACTAATGAACAGGGGCCGCTAGCAGGGAAGTTTTGCAAGTGAGTTTGGAGGAGGGAGATGGGGTAAATATACTTTATTAACATTCTGTAAACTACAGACAATAGCTTCTCCCCTTAAAAATGAACAACAGTAAAAGAGCGAGCTCTGCAGAAGTAAAAGAATGCAGGCAGACATCCAGCAGCAGAGTGGGGCCTGCCCAGTTTATTGCATTGAATGAAACATGTATAATTACCTGCCCTATGGGCTGGTGGCGTATGTGTGCATTCGGTGCAAGACACTTCTGGCCTCAGAGACCACGTACCTCTGGCCACCACAGAAAACTGGGCACCGTCTGGCGGGGAGGGGGCGGAGCCTCTGGCAAAAGGGTTGGGGACAGGGAGCTAGCTTTAGAGACCAGGGTGGCTGGACTGGAGGAGCTAAGGGAGGCAGAGCAGTCCATAGAGAAGACTTTCCAGTACACAGTAGAACAGTCCCAGCCCCAGCCTGACAGCCTCTGTTCTGCTAAGGGGGATGAACATCCCAGGGAAGGAGAACATCAGACTGGAGCAGAGGGAAACAATCCCATAGTTGGGAGTTGCATTCCAGATGATGTCACGGTATCCTCTTGTGCTGAGGATGTCTCTCCAGAGGAAGGACCACCAGTAATTATGGATGGGCAGGTAATAATAATGGGGAACTCGATCATTAGAAACATAAATAGCTCGGTTTGTGATGATTGGGAGAACCACATGGTGACTTGTCTGCCAGGGCAAAGGATCTCTTGAGAGTTCTAGACACACCATGTGTAGTGCTGTGGAGGATCCAGTGATCATGGCACATGTAGGTCCACATGACATAGGGAAGGGTAGGAGAGAGGTCCTGGAGGCCAAATTTAGGCTAGGTAGGATATTGAAGTCTAGGACCTCCATGGTAGGAATCTCTGAAATGCTTTCACTTCCACACACAAGGCCCCTTTTGGGAAAGAAGGAGCCAATACAGGGAGGATGGGCTCTGCCTAACCCAAAATGGAACTAGATTGTGGGCACATAAAATTAAAAAGCTCATAGAGCAGTTTTTAAACTAAGGTCTGGGAGAAAGCCAAGGGATGCGGAGGCGTACATGCTTCAGACAGAGACATCTCTTAGGAGAGGATCTCGTAATGGAGATTCTCTATATCCTAATAAGGAGGAGAGGACGCAAGAGGATAAAATATGGGTAGGATCTGACAAGAAACAGTCAAATGAAAGAGTCTCTTCAATTACAACACATAATGGCAGATAGCTAAAAAGGGACAATTATTTTAAGTGCTTATATACAAATGCTAGAAATCTAAATACTAAGACAGGTGAACTTGAGTGTCTCGTATTAAATGGGGATATTTATATAATAGGCATCACAGAAACTTGGAGGAATGAGGATAATCAGTGAGGCATAGTAATACCAAGATACAAAATATATTGGTAGGATAGAATAAGTCATACAGATCGGGGATTTGCAGGGCTGGATTAAAACATGCTGGGTCCCTAAGCTATGTCAAGATTCAGAGGCCCCACACCATAAAAAATAAAGAGAAAAAAGTGTAGTACATTATAACAGAAAGGGTAATGAAAAATTAAATGATAAACTGTTATATTTGCATATAGACATAGGCAAAGATGCAACCAAAAAACACCTAAATAAAGCATACATCTTGCAAAAAGCCTCATTTGCATTATCAGTTTCAATTATGATAAATCTTCTTAGTTATCTCTGACATATTTAGAGGCCTTTAGCCATGGCTTACTTGACTTGTGCTAAATCCGGCACTGGGGAGTGGCGCTATATGTGAAAGAAAGCATAGAGTCAAATGAAATAAAAAAGTTAAATGAATCAAACTGTTCCATAGAATCTCTATGGATAATAATTCCATGCTTGAATTATAAGAATATACCAGTAGGGATCTACTACTAACTGCCTGACCAGGATGGTGATAGTGACTGTGAAATACTCAGGGAGATTAGAGTGGCTATACAAATTTTAAAAAATCAGTATTAATGGGGGATTTCAACTATTCCGGTATTGGCTGGGTACCTGTCACCTCAAGAAGAAATGCAAAGATGAAGTTTCTTGACACCTTAAATTAATGCTTCTTAGAGCAACTAGTCTGGGGATCCACAAGAAAAGAGGCAATTCTTGATTTAATCCTAAGTGAAGCACAGGATCTGATCCAACAGGCAAATATAACTGAATTGCTTAGTACAAGTAACCACCATATAATAGTATTTAACATCCCAGTGTGGAGGAGGGACACCAGAAGTAGCCTACCATGGTGGCATTTCATTTAAAAAGGGGGAACGACACAAAAATGAGGAAACCAGCTAAACAGAAATTAAAAGGTACAGTGCCCAAAGTGAAATCCCTGCAAACTGCATGGAAACTTTTTAAAGACACCGTACTAGAGGCTCAGTTGAAATGTACACCATAAGTTAGAAAACGTAGTAAAAAGACCAAAAAAAGTGCCATTGTAGTAAACAACATAGTAAAAGAAGCAAGTCACAGGCAAAAAGGCGTCCTTTAAAAAGTGGAAATTAAATCCTATTGAAGAAAATAGAAAGGAACATAAAACCTGGCAAATGGAGTGTAAAAATATAATTAGGAAGGCCAAAAAAGAATTTGAAGAAAAGCTAGCCAAAGACTTAAAAATTAATAGCAAAAAAAAAAAAAAAAAAAGTACATCAGAGTCAGGAAGTCAGCTAAACAACCAGTGGAGACACTGGCAGGCCTACACGTACAGTGGCAAATTCACTACTTTCAGATCGAACTTCCTGATCAACCCAGTGGGTCTGTGAAGACCTGCTCAGTCAATCAGGAAATCTATCCCTGATGACCACCCCCTCACGTGGAGTAGCACTGAGTCAATGGGAGACCATTTTGTCTCGACTCCGTGCACTAAATACACCATGGTGAGTAGGTATTAGGCCGTCAAAGGGAGATAAGCAAGTTATTTTAAGTAACCTACGTATCTCCCTTTGACTACCACTGAAAACCACATTACATGTAGACCAGGGCTCCAACCAGATGATATCCACCCAAAAGTTCTGAAGGAACTGAAATGTGAAATTGCAGAACTAGTAACTGTGGTATGTAATCTATCATTTAAATCAACTTTTGTACCAAATGACTGGAGGATAGCTAATGTGATGTCATTTGTTTTAAAAGACTCCAAAGACAATGTCAACAATTACAGACTGGTCACTTCATAGAGTCAAAGGGTGCGTCCACACTTACAAGTTAGGTCAACTTAAGGAGGCTTAAGTCGACCTAAACAAAGCCGCATCCACACTGGGCTTTCCTTAAGTCGACTTAAGCATTTCCTTAAGTCGACTTAAGGAAAGGTTAAGTTGACTTAATAACATCTTGTTTTAGGTCGACTTAACGCTTAAGTTGACCTTATTAGGTTGACTTAAGCCAGTGTGGATGGGCAGTTGTACCTAAATCGACCTTTTTAAGTCGACTTAAAGCATTAAGTCAACTTAATAAGATTGACAAGGGGCTATGTCTACACTAGAAAAGTTAAGTCGACTTAATAAGGTCGACTTTAAGTCAAAGTCAACCTTATTAAGTCAACTTAACAAAGTCGACTTAACATTTCTAGTGTAGACATAACCATAGACTCTACGGTCATCTAGTCTGACCTCTTGCACAGTGCAGGCCACAAAACCTCACCCGCCACATTTGTAATAAACCTCTGAGTTATTAAAGTCCTCAAATCCTGGTTTAAAGACTTTAAGGTGCAGAGACTCCACCAGCAAGTGAGCCATGCTCCATGCTACAGAGGAAGGTAAAAAAACCCCAGAGGCCTTGCCAGTCTGCCCTGGGGGAAAATTCCTTCCCAACCCCAAATATGGTGATCAGTTAAACTTTGAGTATGTGAAAAACAACAAGAGTCCTGTGGCACCTTATAGACTAACAGATTTTCTTCGGCATAAGCTTTCGTGGGCTCTAACCCACTTCGTCAGATGCATGAAGTGGAAATCACAGAGGAGAGGTATATATACACATGCCAGGATGGAGGAGGGAAAGAGTCCCTGGAAGACTTCCAGTGAGACTTCAACAATTTCCACCCTACCATCAACTCAGCCTAGACAAATCCACACAAGAAATCCACTTCTTGGACACCACCGTACATATAAGGGATGGATGCATTAACACCACCCTATACTGGAAACCAACTGACTGCAATACATACCTACATGCCTCCAGCTTCCCCCCAGCACACATTACACGTTCCATCGTCTACAGCCAAGCCTTAAGGTACAACCGGATCTGCTCTGATCACTCAGACAGAGACAAACACCTACAAGATCTCTATCAGGCATTCCTAAAACTACAATACCCAGCTGGAGAAGTGAAGAAACAAATTGACAGAGCCAGACAGGTACCCAGGAGCTGCCTACTACAGGACAGACCTGACCTAGAAAACAACAGAACACCACTGGTTATAACCTAAAGTCCCCAGCTAAAATCTCTCCAACACATCATCAAAGATCTACAACCTATTCTAGAAGATGATCCCACACTCTCTCAAGCCCTAGGAGGACAGCCTATCCTTGCTCACCGATAGCCCCCCAACCTGAAGCAAATACTCACCAACAACCAACCACCATACAACAAGAACACTAATCCAGGAACGTATCCTTGCAACAAACCCCGGTGCCAACTCTGCCCACACATCGACTCCAGTGATACCATCAAAGGTCCCAACCACATGAGCCACACCATCCGGGGCTCATTCACCTGCATATCCACTAATGTGGTTTATGCTATCATGTGCCAGCAATGTCCCTCTGCCATGTACATCGGCCAAACCGGACTGTCCTTACGCAAAAGGATAAACAGATGCAAATCCGACATCAAAAATGGCAACATCCATAAACCTGTAGGAGAACACTTCAACCTCCATGGACACTCAGTAGCTGACCTGAAAGTTACCATACTTCAAGAAAGAAACTACAAAAACAGACTTCAGCGTGAAACTGCAGAGCTGGAGCTGATTTGCAAGCTTGACACAATCAGACTCGGTCTGAATAGGGACTTGGAATGTTTATCACACTACAAAAAGTGATTGTTCTGTTCACACATTTATCAACAGGTATGAATAGGCCCCATCTGCTCTCTGAACTGACTTTCCTACACTTGCCCTCCTCCATCCTGACATGTGTATATATACCTCTCCTCTGTGATTTCCACTTCATGCATCTGACGAAGTGGTTTATAGCCCACGAAAGCTTATGCTGAAGAAAATCTGTTAGTCTATAAGGTGCCACAGGACTCTCGTTGTTTTTTGCTGTACACAGACTAACACGGCTACCCCTCTGGAAATTTAAGTATGTGGGAAGACTCACCAACCAGACACCCAAGAAAGAATTCTCTGTAATAAAGAAACTATAGTAAACAACAAAATTATGAGACAAATAGATGAATATGATTTGTTGGGGAAGAGTCAACATGACTTTTATAAAGATAAACTCACCATGACTCACCAATCTATTAGAATTCTTTGAGGGGGTCAACAAGCATGTGGACAAGGGTGATCCAAGGAAAGATAATGTACTTAGATTTTCAGAAAGCCTTTGACAAGGTCTCTCACCAAAGGCTCTTAAACAAAGAAAGCAATCATGGGTTAAGAGGGAAGGTCCCCTCGTGGGTCAGTAACTGGTTAAAAGATAGGAAACAACGGGTAAGAATAAATGGTCAGTTTTCAGAATGGAGAAAGGTAAATTGTGGTGTCCCCCAGGGGTCTGTACTTGGACTATTACTGTTAAGACAGTTAAGTCGAAATCAGACTGCAGAGAGTTACAAAGGGATCTCATAAAACAGATGACTGGGCAACAAAAGGGGAGATGAGATTCAATGCTGATAAATTTAAATTGAGGCACATTGGAAAACATAAACCCCATCTATGCTATAAAATGATGGCATCTAAATTAGATGTTACCACTCAAGAAAGAGATCTTAGAGTCAAAGTGGATAGTTCTCTGAGAACATACATTCAATGTGCAGCGGCAGTCATAAAAGCTAACAGGATGTTGGGAATTATTAGGAAAGGGATAGATCAGTGATTCCCAACCTGTGACCCGGGGGCCAAAAGTGACCTCAGGGGGCTTATAAAGTGGCCCATGACTTCCGCTGCCTCAGAACCCAGGTGGAGTGCATTTCTGCAGGACTAAAAGACCAGTGCAGGCTCCTTGCTGAAGCCAAGGGGATGGGAGATCAGTGCTCCCCTCCCCACAGCTGTAGCAGGGGGCACAGCCAAGCGCTCCACTAGGGTCCATAGACACCAGGGTCCCCACTGAAGCCAGAAGAAAGGGAACACTGATCTTTCTTCCTCCGACTGCAGAAGCGAGTCACTTCCTAGGGATCCAGGTGGAGTGCACAGAGCTACAGGACGTGTGCAGTTTCCCTGCTGCAGCCAGGAGAACAGGAGATCAGCAAGGAAGCAGCTTCCTCACTGAAATCTTTCCATCTGGCTGCAGAGGGGGAGGACTACTAGTGGAGAATGGTGGTCCTTCAGGTTTGTAAAAATTCTATCTGTGCCCTCTAGCCAAAAAGGTTGGGAATCACTCGGATAGATAACAAAACAGAAAATATCATATTGCCTCTTTAGAAATCCTTGGTACTGCTACATATTGAATACTGCGTGCACATCTGGTCACCCTATCTCAAAAAACACATATAGGAAATGGAAAACAAACAAGGAGTCTTGTAGCACTTTTAAAGACTAACACATTTATTTATCACATGAGCTTTCATGGGAGAGATCCCACTCTATCAGGCACTTGAAAATAGGGGAGGAAATATAGGGAGGAGGGATAAATGCAGTGAAGTAAGTGTAGTCACAGGATCAGGTCAGATTACTTCAGCAAATCAAACAGGTTGTATTGATTCAAACTGAGGGAGCAACAGATAGGGAGGCTGAGAGAGATGACAATCACTGTTTATAATGAGAAAGCCAAGAAATATCCCTATTTGAACAGGTTTGAATAGATTTGAATAGGGGTGTTTCTTGGCTTTTTCATTATAAACAAGTTCCAAAGGGGTAGTCATGTTAGTCTAGTTCAGCAAAACAAACATTATAAACAGTGATTGTCACCTCTCTCAGCCTCCTTATATGTTCTTCCCTCTCAGTTTGAATCAATCCAACCTGTTTGATTTGCTGAAGTAATCTGACCTGATCCTGTGATTACACTGACTTCAGTGCATTTATCCCTCCTCTCTATACTTTTCCTTTCCATTTTCAAGCATCTAACAAAGTGGGATCTCTCCTGCGAAAGCTCATGAAATAAATAAATGGGTTAGTCTTTAAAAGTGCCACAAGACTCCTTGTTTGTTTTGCTGAACTAGACTAACATGGCTACCCCTCAGGAACTGGAAAGGGTACAGAAAATGGTAACTACAATTATAAGGGATATGGAAAGGCTTCCCTATGAAGATGGATTAATAAGACTGGGACTTTTGGCTATGTCTACACTGGCAACTGAGTTCGAATTAAGGAGGCTTAATTCGAACTAACTAAAGCCATGGCTACACTAGGCTTTAGTTAGTTCGAATTAAGGGCTTCCTTAATTCGAACTAATAAGTTCAAATAGGGTATTCGAACTAAAGGGTTAATTTGAACTAACTAGTTCAACTAATTTCTTAGTTCGAACTAACCGGCCACTGAAATGAATGGGGATCACTAATTCGAACTAAGCAAGTGCCATGAATGGCACTTGCTTAGTTCGAACTAAATTTTCCTAGTTCAAATTAAGCTAATTCAAACTAACTAAAATTAGTTCGAATTAGTTTGAACTAACTAAGTCAAACTAATTTTAGCAAGTGTAGACATAGCCTTTGAGCTTGGGAAAGAGATGACTAAGAGGGGTATGATAAAGGTCTATAAAATCATGACTGATGTGGGGAAAGTAAATTTACTCATTTTCATAGCACAGAAAGAAGGGTCACCAAATAAAATTAATAGGCAGCAAGTTTAAAACAAACAAAAAGAAGTATTTCTTCACACAACACAGTCAGCCTGCGGAACTCCTTGTCAGAGGATTTTGGAAGGCCAAGACTATAATGGACTTACAGATAATTTTATGAGGATAGATCCATCAATAGCCATTAACCAAGGCAGGGATTGCTGTTTGCCAGAGGCTGGGAATAGCTGATGGATTGGATCATTTTATGATTATCTGCTCTGTTCATTCCCTCTGAAGCACTTAGCATTGGCCACTGTCAGAAGACAGGTTACTGGTCTAGATGGACCATTGGTCTGACCCTCTCTTGCCATTCCTGTGTTCGTATGGAACCTGGGCTCTGAAACACTGGGGAGGGAGAGGGGCCCAGAGCCCAGCCTCCAACCTGAGCTGAAAAGTCTGAGCCCCATGACCCCGAGTCAGCTGGCCTGGCCTGGCCTCGACTATGCTGCATTAAATGTATCCCTCCTGCCCTGATTCTACATGCGAAGGTTTCCTGAAGAATGTGCCCTGGAGCAAGCTTTGCAGAGCCAGACCTGGGCCCTGCTGCCAGGTTTAATGGGGCTGCTCAAGATTTCTGAAAGAGAAAGTTCTCACCAGCTGGTTCCTGGCAGTTTTTTTATGGTTACAGGCCAGCTGCTGACTCAATAGTGGAGCTGGCAGCTTGGTGTGTTGCCTGGCTGTCCTGTCCCCACCCAGACAGAGTGGAGCTATAGAAGCTGTCAGAACTTGAGGAACTCCCTCAGTGTCGGGTTTACATGCAGCTCCACGTAGCTTCTCCTCAACGTGAATGCAGCTGTGCACGTCGCAGCAGGACCAAGTGCCTTGCTGCTCCCTGCACGTGCTTGTTTGCTGTGCACACTGGCTCATTGGTTCAGAGCTGAGTCGCTCAGAAATTTTATGATGGAACATTTCATCTCCCCAGCAACCTGAGCAGCTGGCCTAGCTGGCTTCTCAGCTCCTGCCATATCACAGCAAATCTGGCAGCTGCCACGGAGCCCTGAAATGTAGTTCAGTATGGAAACGTGTCAGTGTTTCTGAAATAAAATATTGTGGATTGTCACCTCTGGAAAGACTTTCCAGGCTTGGCTTTTTTGTCTGGCTTCAGGATGATATTTTTCCCAAAATCTCAAAGTATTTACCAAAGTGAAATTCTGCTTGCAGCCCATTCTAGATCATGTGTTGCTCTTCAGTGACTAGACTAGGGCCAGATCAAGATCCAGGGGGGCCGGGGCTGCCCACCCTTGTGCCCCTCCTCCCCCCGCCATTGCCATGGTGTCCTACCTGGGGGTGGGATGCCCCCCTCATGCTGGGAGGGCTGGATCAATGGCTCCAGGGCCACAGCCAGTCGGTACTGCTGCAGAGGGGTGGGAGAGGGCCACAGCGGGGTAGGGGAGAGAAGCAGTGAGGGGGTAAGGGAAGGGGCCATGGGCCAGCGCTGCTCACCTGTTGCAGGGGGCTGCGGGGAGGCCCAGCAGGCCAGTACTGCTGCAGGAGCGGGAATCGGGAGGAAGTCAGGCCAGAGGACAGGCAGACTGCTGAAAGTGAGCAGCAGCAGCCCTCCACTCAGGCAGGGGTCAGATTTGGGGGAGGCTGCAGGGCCCCCCTTTAGGCCGGGGCCTGGGTCTACAGCCCCTAGAACCCCTCCCTTAATCTGGCCTTGGACTAGACAACTGCTGCCGTAAGGGAGCCAGGACCTAGAATACTGCAGTGCTCAGAGCCCATGAAGAGTGGCTAGCCACAGCCTGGTCCACAATGCCTGAGCTATTGCAACAAGGCCTGGACCTGAAAAAGAGTTGTGCTCCCCTTTCGGTACAGGCGGGAGAAGAGGCGTGTGGCCGCCTGAGAATCCAGGAGTAGCCAGAGAACCAAGAGCCCTCCCAACCAGCATCTCCAGGACGAAAGGTCAAAAGAAATCATTTCAGGGGACAGGAACCTCTCCTGCCAGGTGCTCAGATCTTTCCACTGATCCTTCCACATCACCCCCATCTTGTCAGGGCTGGGCGTCATCCCACTGCCCCCATCCAAACAGCCATTGCCTCTCGCTGGCAGCCCAAGGCTAACACAGCACTACTTGGTCAAAACGTGCCCATGGGGCTGTAATGTCGACAACTCTCAGGGCCTCAGTTTTCTGCACAGTCTGTAAGTTGGTGCCTGAACATAGTCATTCTCTCCTTCTTCTACTGGGCAACGTCCTGGAGGAGCAGTGATTATGCCTGGACAAAGGTCTGCAGCCAAAGTGTTTATCTGCTGCAAATAGAAAAAAATTCATTTTGATTTTCAGGCATTTTGAAAAAGCAAGGGAACTGGAATTTGAGTCCCAAAGGGCCAGAGGAGACAAAGCTCCACTTCAGCCTGGTGGCCAGGTCCCTGTGCAGTTTCTTCCCCCTGAAGAGAAGGGATTTGTATTGGTGTTTCTGGCATTCTAGGCAGGTGCCTCCCATCAAAAGAGTGCCGGGCTGGTGGACAGGGGACCTCAGTCTCATCTGTTGAAGCTGTTCCACTTCTTGTCCTTAAAGCAGAGATTTAACTTGGGCCTGCCACCGCCTAGTTCAGAGCCTGGCTACCAACCTGTACCGTCATTCTCTTTCCCTGCCCAAATACCTATCACTGCCTTCCCCAGTTACTGGGAGTTGCCACTACCAATGACAACAATAAACCATTTAGTTTCTACAAAAAATTTATGCTTTGATTCACAAAAAAAATTGTGGTTTTAGTTTGACCCTCCGATCGGAACATTTTATTCATTGGTAGAGAATTGCCAGCCCACCAAAGCCTCAGCTGGGCACCCCGCTGTAGCAGTGATTCCCTCTGCAGCACTGGGCTGTAGGAATGAAAACATGCATCAGTCCTTGGGCTGGGGGAGCTGGATTTGAAAATCACCCCAACTCAGCCTTCCGTTTTCAACCCCACATACTGGCACCTTCATGGTTGCGCTTCTTTCGGACTGCTAGAAAAATACAGCCAGCCAGTCCTAGTCTACAGTATGGAGTTAGGTTGATGTAAGGAAGCTCCTGTCGACTTAACTCTGTAAACATCTACGTTACAATGTTGGTCCTGCCCATGCAAGTCGCCCACTGCACCAACTTAACAATGCCACCTCCATGAGGGGCGGAGCGTGTAGGCCATGGTAGTAGTTTGGTGCATGTCAATGTAGACGCTGCGATGACTGTTCCAGCTGTCAGGCCCATACAGCGGGGCTCCGGGTATCAGCCCCATGAAGCACTGCCTGTCAGTGCCCCACCATGTCCAACTGACAGCAGGTGCAAGTGCTCCTAGAGAGGATGCACCGCGCTGACAGAAGGAGCTATTGTGGACGTACAAAAGCAATTTAATTACTGCAGTGGCTGTACGTTGACTTAATTCAGCAGTGTGAACGTGGCCTTCTCAGCCCTGCCTTGGGGTGGCAGTTGGGCAGGCATCCATTCATTCCAGCAGCACCACTGACCTTCGTGTCAATCTAGCACGGTTATGCACTTACACACTGAGACAGAGCTCAACGCCAGTCTGGGGGGAAGCACTGTGAGCACAGTTATCTGTATGCAAAGACCTGCACGTACAACACTGGAAGTTGCTTCAAAAAGCCAGGTGCAGAGAGTCTGTGGCTCAGATCTGTCTCTGGGGAACAGAGTCTCTGAAGCTCAGCAGAAGAACAGTGCAGGCTGATGTACTAGCCAGTCCCTCCAGGAGACGCACCAGCAGAGCTGGGGGATGTGAGGTTTGGAGCAGCAAGAAGGGCTGCAGCTCAGAACTGATATACATTGGCAAGCTCAGCGACACTGCTTTGACTCCAGTTGATGCCCTCACTTGTACTCCCCCAAGGAGCCATATTTATCCCTTTTTAATGCATCTTTTAAATCTTTCCTTCTGTGGCCTGAAACCTGGTGCTGAGGAGCTGGCCCAGGAAAGCAAGGGGTACGGGGGGACTCGCTGGGTGCTGCAGGGGATGCGGGGGTGTGGCTGGTGTTTGGGGAGGAGTGCAGTGACTGTTCATTCCACTATAGTCTGTAGGGTGGACAGGTCCCTTCCTGCAAAGGGAGAAATCAGGAGAGAGTACCAGCTCTGGGCCAAACACAGCCCTGCGTTCCTCCCCAGAGCCTCCCTCTCCAAGTGTGGAGGAGCTTCCTGGGGACTGGACCCTGCTGACTCAGGACCTTGTGACATGCTGATTCAGCACAAATCGCTCCCTCCTGCTTCTGGGCTGAGCACGGGAACAGAGCTGCCCTTGTGCCTTCTGCCAGGCCCTGGGTGAAAATATTCCAGCCCCCACCCGCACCCCATCCATCATGCTGTTTAAGACACACACCTGCACCCTGTCATGATAACCAGAGTTGGCGCTACCAAGTTGAAGCTGGGTCCAAATCCTATCTTGGCAGCACAGTTACTACTATTACGGTAGGACCTAGCAGCCCCAAACATATACAAGGACCCCATGGTAGTAGGCACTGTACATTATATATTAGTCAAATTCCAAAGGGGTAGCCGTGTTAGTCTATTGTAGAAAGACAACAGAGTCTTGTGGCACTTTTAAAGACTAACAGATTTATTAATCGCATGAGCTTTCGTGGGAGAAAATCCCACTTCGTCAGACGCTTTGAAGATAGGAAAGTTACAGAGTGGGAGGAAATTAAATGCAGGGGAGTGTATGACATAGCATCAAGTCAGGCTGTAACAGCAAATCAAAGTAGGTGTTAGGATTCAAAACACTGGGGAACAGCACATAGAGGAGGGGGGAGGTCAATTCACTTGATGTAATGCGAGAAAAATCCATAGTCCCTGTTCAACCCCAAGGCAACTGAGTCAAATTTGCATATAAGTTCGAGCTCTGCAGACTCTCTCTGAAGCTGTGATTTGTTATTCATCTGTGTCAGCACAGCTATTAACAAGTCGAAAGCTCATGCGATTAATAAATCTGTTAGTCTTTAAAAGTGCCACAAGACTCTGTTGCCATTATATATTAGGTGTATTATCAGTGCTTTTTTTCTAAAAAAAAAGGTACCGGAACTCCTATTGATGTCCGTCGTGTCATAAAGAAATAACACTGAAAATAGTGCAGTAAACAGTAAATTTTTGAATATATCAAAGAAATAAAAATACAAGGTAAAAACTGTTAAGTTTTATTAACTATGCAGGCCGCTAATATACTGAAAGACAACCTGTGAGGTCTTACAGCAGGGGTCCTCACACTTTTTAAATAGGGGGCCAGTTCACGGTCCCTCAGACTGTTGGGGGGCCGTATTATAATTAGAAAAAAACGTGAATGCGTAGCTATCACGTCTGCTGCTGGCCTGTGTTTCTGGGTACTGGGTGGCAGGCAGTAATGCATCCACACACTTTTTGTTGGTGCTGTGGGCTCCGGCCAGGCCCAGAGCGTGGGACTGACTGACCGATGTTAGCCTGCTGGCCTGCTGTTGTGTACGCAACTAGTAGCCAATGTTCCCTCTAGGTTTGGTGGCTTGTGTGCAAAATTTTCAAGCCGTGTGAAAAACTTTTTCAGAATAAATTTTTGGGGAAAACTCACAAGACAGAAATTATAGGCATTAATTGAAGATAAAGTGACTGTAAATAGAATTAATTAATTAATTGTGTTTAATTAATTTAATTGGAATGAATTTGGAATTGAAATCTAATTTTAAGAAAGGTTTTTATTTAAAATTAATTTTTAAAAAGTTTTAAAAAAGAAGGGAGAGAAAGAAAAAAGAGAAGGAAGGAGGAGACAAAGAAAAAAAGAAAGAAAGGAAGGAAGCAAAGACAGAAAGAGCAGGAAGGAAGGAAGACAAAGAAGAGAAAGAAAAAAGGAAAGGAAGAAAGAAGAGAAAGGAAGGCAGGGAAGAGGAAGACAAAGAAGAGAAAAAGGAAAAAAGGAAAGGAAGAAAGAAGAGAAAGGAAGGAAAGGAAGAGGAAGAGAAAGAAGAGAAAAAGAAAAAAGGAAAGGAAGAGGAAGAGAAAGGAAGGCAGGGAAGAGGAAGACAAAGAAGAGAAAAAGAAAAAAAGGAAAGGAAGAAAGAAAGAAGAGA
>ML685764.1:41766749-41926245 GCA_007922175.1 Pelusios castaneus
CTGCGCATGCTCAGGGCGGGAGATTTAAATCTCCCCAGCCCGGCCCAGCCTGCACAGCTGGGAGGGAGCACCGGCGGGGACCGAATGGCAGACCCCGGCAACGGAGCCTGATCCTGGCTCTGGGCCAGGAAGTCGAGGCGGCCGGTGGGGGGGAGAAGGAAAAAAAGGTGCCGGAACGCCGTTCCGGTGCGTTCCGGCAGAAAAAAAGCACTGTGTATTATGGTAGCACCTAGCAACCCCAGCTATGTACCAGGATCTAGAGATGCTCTGTGCCTGCTGACAGTCAGTGGAGCGGGGAGCAGAGTGAGGGCAGCTGATTTCAGTAGTGTTACTGAGCATGCTCAGTACAACCAAGAGGCAAATCGGGGGGGCACACATGGCCCTGCATACCCCACACATCATCTCTGTCAGAACCCTAGCACTGTACAGTATATATTAGGTGTATTATGGTAGCCCCTAGCTGCCTGGCCATGGAACAGGACCCAATGGTGCTAGGAGCTGTTCATTATATATTAGGGGTATTATGGTAGTCCCTAGCTCTCTCGGCCATGGGGCAGGACCCTATGGTGCTAGGTGCTGCACAAGCACAGAGCAGTGAGACAGGCCCTGACAGTGTAAGTATAAGACGTAAGCCAACAGCGCAGCAAGCCCCAGCCCGCTGAGCTGCAGACAGACAGGTTCGTCTCCCAACCACTGGGGTTTCTCAGGCTGGCACATGCTTTGCTCACCCTGCTTTGCACTAGATACCACCTGTGGCATTGAGCTGCTGCTGGACAGCTGGAATGCGGCCCAGGGACTCACCCGCTGATGTCTCAGGCTTCTCCTGTTAGCCTGCCAGAAGTCACAGCAAGTGAGGCTCTGCCAGGGGCAGACATTTAGGGTGCAGCTCCTGTTCTGGGAGTTACGTGTCCCCAGAGGCTCCAGGATCTCTCAAGCCTGATGGCCAGTAATAGTGGAGACAAGAAGGCGGAGGTGAACATGAGGTAAAGAGAGCCTGGTTCTCCAGAGAGGGGATGGCAGCCAGATCTGTAACTAGGCACTTTAGCACCCAGGCAAGGATGCCTATTTGCCTCTCAACAGGGTTTTTCATCACTTTCCACCTTTTCACCACTTTCGCCTCGCACTGGTCACAGTCCTGCTGGCAGCTGTCTCCTCTGGCAAGGCAATAAATCCAAGGAGCTCTGCCCAGGGCCAGTCACAGACCCTAGTGCTGGCAAAGGCCCATGGAGAGCTGAGCAAGAGATGGTGAGAGAGGTGCCCCCAGAGATAGCCTTTGAGATGGGCCCTCCCTGGCAAGCAGAACAGCTGTATCTGCACAGCCCCATCAAAGCTACACACGAGCACATTCCTGTCAGGTAGGCAGCATGTCAGAGCATGCAGGGAACCGAAGCAGGTCTCAAGGACCTGCCAGCCTGGTAAGGACAGGGGACAGGCACAGAGATGGCGTATCCCTCCTTTCTGGGGGCTCCTAGTACAGGCAGCAGGGGCATGGCGCTAGGGCAGGGGTCGGGAACCTTTTTGTCTGAGAGAGCCATGAACGCCACATATTTTAAAATGTAATTCCGTGAGAGCCATACAATATGTTTAAAACTAAATACAAGTAAATGTGTGCATTTTATGTTTTATTTAATTGAATTTGAATTACTTTTAATTGAAATTTAATTTTAGAAAGGTTTTTAAAAAACCTTTAAAAAGGTTTTTAATTAAAATTAATTTTTAAAGGCTGGGTTTTTTTAAAAAGGAAGGAAAAAGAAGGGAGGAAGGAAGGAAGAGAGAGAGAAAGAGAGAAGAAAGGAAAAGAGAGAGAGAAAAAGGAAGGAAGAGAAAAAAGAAAGAAGGAAAGAAGTGGAAAGAAGGAAGAGGAAGGAAAGAAGAGAAAGAAAGAAAAAAGAAGGAAAGAAAAAAGAAGACAAGGAAAAAAGAGAAAGGAAGAGAAAGAGGAAGAAAGAAAAAAGAAGGCAAAGAAGAGAAAGAAGGAAAGAAAAAGGAAAGCAAAGGAGAGAAAGAAGGAAAGAAAAAGGGAGAAAGAAAAAAGAGAGAAGGGAGAAGGGAGAGAATGAAGGAAGGAAGAGAAAGAAGGAAGAAAAAGAAGAAAAGAAGAAAGGGGAAAGAAAGAAGAGAAGGATGAGAAAGGAAGGAAGCAAAGAAAGAAAGAAAGAAAGAAAGAAAGAAAGCCAACGCCGCCGGCTGGGGAGGACCCTACCGCGGCCCTGGGAAGCCGCCAGTGGAGGGGGGGAGAGCAGACTCCAGCCCCGGAGGCTGATCCTGGCCCTGTGCTGGGAGGCCGGGGCCGTGGATTAGCCCGGCCCCGGGAAGTCGAGGTGGTCGGGGGGTTGGAGCTCGGGATCCCACCGCTGCCGCAGCCACCCCGCTGCCCCGGCTGCGTGGGGCAGGCAGGCAGGCAGGCCCGCGCTCCTGACCCGAGCCTGAGCCTGCCTGTCCCACCCTGGGGGCGGGGAAGGCCAGCCCAGAGGCCGGGCACAGGCCGGGTGTGCCGCGGCAAAGCCGCGGCCCCGGGGCTTGGAGGGAGCAGCGGGGGCTGCTGGGCTGCGCGGGGGGTGCGACGGCCGCTGCGCGGCCGCGCGCCCGTGCAGCTGAGAGGGAACACTGGCAGCAAGCCAGATGCAGCCATCAAAAGAGCCACATCTGGCTCTCGAGCCATAGGTTCCCTACCCCTGTGCTAGGGGATCCCTGGCAACAGGGTGGGACCTGCTGTAGAAGGAGCAGCTTTTTTGCAAGCCTGATTTAACTGTGTTTCAACAAGCCAGGCCCATCCCTCCCCGCTGGCATCTCAGTGTCGGCTCCTCTCTTGCAGAGAGCAGCAGGAGTCAGTGAGACAAGATTCTCTAACACAGCTAGTCTGGGAGCACGAGTCACTCTTGGGCTAGTGCGTGGCAGAAAACTAACAGAAGTATCATCTGATTCCTAAAAATCTACAGACTCATCATTTCAATGGTGGCACCCTCCGTGGTGTGGTGGGAAATTCCCCTCCACTCCTGTCCTCTCCTGCGACTCCCCAGCTCCAGGTGGAAAATCTGATATACAGTGTCACTGGAAATGGGTTGAGCTGGATATCATTCAAAAGCCCATTCTCCCATGAACCCAGTGGCGAAGGGACCAAACACGACAGTCCTAGAACAATTATTTCAATCTATATAGTCGAGAAAATGTTTAAAAACCAACTTTTTAAAGATTCGACTTTACCACCGGCGTGTCAAGCATGCAGCCCTCTCAGAGTGCTGTGTACCAGTGTCGTGGTGCCAGGTAATGCTCAGAACATGGTACCGGAGTAGTGGTTTTAATGACACAGTGACTGTAAACAGGAGTGCTTCAAAGCGATTTGCCATCATTGGCACAAAAGCTGTGGTTCAGTGGCACTGATTACCAGCTTTATTGCTCATGCCAAAAGAGTTGTAATAAGAGTTGTAAGACAGCAGCACGCAGCCAAAAATGACAGGAATCCAGCCACAGTTACATAACACGCATTACCTAATAATTAATTACAGTCTCAAAGTAATGTATTACAAATCCTTTGGCCTTGATCATTTTGGGGCACCAGTGGGAAGACGTGGCTATTGACTAGTGGCTAAATCTTTGAAGAACATCATCACAGAAGACCTAAGCACAACCCTCAGTGACACCTAACATGCTATATGAAGACAGGTTCCAAAGGTGTAGCCGTGTTAGTCTAGGTCAGCAAAACAAACAAGGAGTCCTATAGCACTTTTAAAGACTAACACATGTATTTATTGCATGAGCTTTCATAGGAGAATATCCTGACAAAGTGGGATTTTCTCCCACGAAAGCTCATGCGATAAATAAATGTGTTAGTCTTTAAAAGTGCCACAGGACTCCTTGTTTGTTATCCTATATGAAGACTCCATAAACCTATTAAAGTAAGGCTGGAGAAAAAGTACATAAAGTGTCTGGAAAAAGTTGAAGATTCCAGGACAAATGTCAGTTGTGGGAGAGATTCACCTTATATTGGTTAATTATATCCCATGTCCTGTACATTTTGAGAACATCCCCTTAGCCTACAGTAAGCCAGAAGCCCAATGGCATCAGTTAAGCACAATTTCAACATGTGAGACTGCAGAGAAACAGTATGAGGCAGTGAGAATGCTGAATGGAAAATAAAGTGGGTGCATTGACCCAAAGATACCCATACACACAACATTGCAGATTACATCAAATGCTACTTCAAGAGTATGTGTGATATGTTGCATCAAAAGATAAAAGCGACAGAAACAAATACTGATTTTCCAGCTACACACCATTCACCTTAGCTAGAGCTCATAAATTGCCTCACAGAGGCTCAGATGCATGCAGAGTGGTGGCAATGGCTGATGCACAAGCTAAGTACAAAGAAATATGTGCTTTAAGCAGGACTGGAAAAGAACAAAAGCTTAGGAGAAAGTCTCTTAAAGCACTGATTGAAGATAAACTGGGGGTATTCCTTTCCCCAACCTGAGCCATTCTTTTTAGGTGACAAATCTGAGGAACTGTCCCAGTTTGAGGTGTCATTAAAGGAGGTTTTGGAACAAATTAATAAATAAAACAGCAATAAGTCACCAGGACCAGATTGTATTCACCCAAGAATTCTGAAGGAACTGAAATGTGAAATTGAAAAACTATTAACTGTGATATGTAACCTATCATTTAAAACAATTTCTGTACCAAATGACTGGAGGACAGCTAATGTGACAGCAATTTTTTAAAAAGCCTCCAGAGGCAATCCCATCAATTACAAGCTGGTTAACCTAACTTCAGTACCATGTAACTTGGTTGAAAGTACAGTAAAGAAGAGAATTATTAGACAAATAGATTAATACGATTTGTTTGGGAAGAGTCAACATGTTTTTTGTAAAGGGAAATCATGCCTCACTCAATCTACTAGAATTCTTTGAGATAGTCAACAAACATGAGAACAAGGGTGATCCAAGGAATATAACATACCTAGATTTGAGAAAGCATTTGACAAGGTCCCTCAACAAAGGCTCTTAAGCAAGGTAAGCTGTCATAGGCTATGAGGGACGGTCTTCTCCTGGATCAGTAACTGGTTAAAAAAGATAGGAAACAAAGGGTAGGAATAAATGGTCAGATTTCTGAATGGAGATATATAAATAGTAATGTTGTCCTGGAGGCTGTACTGGGACCAGTTTTCATCAACATATTCATAAATTACCTGGAAAAAGAGGTAAACAGTAAGGTGGCAAAATTTGCAGATGATGCAAAACTACTCAAGAGAGTTACAGAATGCGAAGCAGAATGTGAAGAGTTACAAAGGGATTGCACAAAACTGGGTGACTGGGCAACAAAAAAAACCAAAAAAACACGACTTTTCAGTTTGGAAAAGAGATGACTAAGGGCGGATATGATAGAGATCTATAAAATTATGACTGGTGTGAAGAAAGTAAATAAGGAAGTGTTATTTACCCCTTCTCATAACACAAGAACTAGGGATCACCAAATGAAGTTAATAGGCAGCAGGTTGAAAATGAACAAAATGAAACATTTCTTCACACATCCCTCAGTCAACCTGTGGAACTCCTTGCCAGGAGATGTTGTGAATCCCAAGACTATAATGGGATTCAAAAAAGAACTAGATAAATTCATGGAATATACGTCCATTAATATCTATTAACCAGGATAGACTTCGATTACTGTTTGCCAAAAGCTGAGAATGGCCGACAGGGTGGATCACTTGATCATTATCTGTGTTATTCATTCTTTCTGAAGCATCTGGTATTGGCCACTGTCAGAAGACAGGATACTGGACTAAAGGGACTATTGGTTTGACCCAGCATGGCTGTTCTTATATTTTTATGGTATGGACATAGTTTTTAGCAATCCTATTCGCCGAAATGAATCATGGTGCATATCCTTGAAAGATGCAAAAGTTAGGTGCTATCAAAAGCAGAAGAAAGCACTGATATCAATGGTAATTTGAAAACTCTGTTTACAGCTCTTACATTTTTACAGAAAAGCATTTTGTCCTGCGTACATTAGAGTTTCAAGGATCCATAACTGATGCCAAAACCAAAAAAAAAAAATTCCATGTGACCTGTACTTAGAATCATAGGCTATGTCTACACTAGAAAAAGTTAAGTCAACTTTCTTACGTCGACTTAATAAGGTCGACTTTAAGTTGACTTAAAGCCGACCTTATTAAGTCGACTTAACAAAGTGGACTAAGTCAACTTAACTTTAAGTCGACTTAGTCCACTTTGTTAAGTCGACCTAACCACCCTTACGTCAACTTAATATAGTTGACTTAAGGGTTACTCCACATCCACACTGTCCTTAAGTCGACTTAAGGAGTTGACTTAAGGCTTAAGTCGACCTAATGGGTGGTTCTTATAAAGTCGACTTAAGCTTTCATTAAGTTAACTTAGGGAATTTCTTAAGTCAACTTAATGAAAGTCTGGTGTTGATGGGGAGTAATTTAGGTCGACTTAAGGGTCCTTAAGTCGACCTAAACTGCTAGTGTAGACATATCCATAGAATCATAGGACTGGAAGGGACATCACTACATCATCTGGTCCAGTCCCCTCCTGTGCATTCATGGCAGTCCCAAGCGTGACCTAGACCATCCCTGACAGGTATTTGTCTAACCTGCTCTTAAAATTCTCCAAAGACAAAGATTTGGCAACCTCCCTAGGCAATTTATTCCAATGCTTAAACTCCCCTGACAGTTAGGCCTTGTACACACTACAAAGTTATTGCGCGATAAAGCCCTTTAATGCGCAATAACAAACAGAGCGTACACACACAACTTACAGTTATTCCGCGTTAAGTCCCTTCTTTTTGCGCAAAATGTAAACCACCTAAACGAGCGTGGTTGCTGCTAACGCGGAATAGTTGTTGCGCGATGGCCAGTGTGTGTACGCTTATCGCGCAATGTGAATATAACGGAAATGGCCCACAATTCAAATTCCATCCCTTCTGCACTTCCGCCTGTCCTCTATCGTCGTGACGTCATTTTTCCCGACCTCCTCTTCTGTCCCGCGAATTTTTGAATTCACCACTCTCCCTTCTGCCTCGCTGTTCGGTGCTGCTGCCTCTGTGTGCTTCGCTCGCAATGTCGTCGCGCCGCAGCAAACGAGCTCCAGCCTGGACAGCAGCAGAGGTGATGGACTTGATCGGCATCTGGGGAGAGTCCGCCGTGCAGTCACAGTTACGTGGCAGCCGGAGGAATTTTGACATTTTCGGTCAAATATCCAAAGCCATGACCGAAAAGGGGTACGAGCGAGACACCCTGCAGTGCCGGGCAAAGGTGAAGGAGCTGCGGATAACATTTCACAGAGCCAGAGAGGCTAACCGGCGCTCTGGCTCCGCGCCAGCAACGTGCAAGTACTATAAGGAGCTGGAGGCGATCCTGGGCGGCGATCCCACAACCACCCCGAACTGCACGGTAGACACCTCGGAGACTGCACCCCAAACAGAGAAGGAAGCAGAAGGCGACGAGGCAATTGTGGACGAGGAATCAGAAGAAGAAGACTACGAGGACGGAGAGAACGGAGCCACTGACCCGGGGAGCCAGGAGTTATTTTCCACCCAGCCAGAAACAAGCTCCACTGATTCCTTCTCCACGCCTACCCAGGAATCATCAGAAGGCAGCTCTGGTAAGTCCCGTTCGCAATGTCCTCTATTCTAGGTGCTACAGCTCAGCGTAGACATGGTTTTTTTGCAAGGGGTTTTTGTTTTCGGTGTCCTCAGTTCTGTTCCTTACAGAACTGTAAAGGTGTTACTAGCATTACTTAAAAAGGTCATCGATGTATGCCTCGATTTCCAAGTAGTCGTTCCCTTTCAACTCACTGAACGCGTCATCCAAATATTTCCAGAGTCTTCTCTTGAGATTACATGGTAGAGCATTCCTTTGCACTCCACCATTCAGGGACACTCTTCCTTTCAGACTCGCAAGCACTCCTGCGGGCAACATTGCTGCGCACAGTCCTGCAGCGTAAGGTCCCGGCTTGAAGTCGGCAACATGAAGGAGGTGCATTCTCGCTTGCAGAGGCACTCTAAGCAGTGTGAGATCTGCCTCTATTTCAGCCATCTCGGGCACGGGATCAGAACTTGGTGTGGCAATAGTCAACTCTCCGTTGTACTAGCTCTGCAACCCGTACCAAGCTTTGGGAAATCTGTTACCGCCCCCCCATAGGTCCCCTCTTGTGTATTGAAGGAATGTGTGGGGAGAACAACATCATTTGCTCGTGACCGTGGCGAGAACAATAGCGGCATTCTACATTTTTCATATCTGAACAGGAATGACCTTCGGTGGACAGTCTACAGCTGCAGCTGAGCGTCTGAGGAGGATAAGGCGGAGGCCTCGCAGGAGCAAGGAAGACGTCTTCCAGGAGCTCATGCAGTTCCATGAGGCTTCTGCGAGGGAGACAAGGCAATGGAGGAGGCAGTGCAGGCAGGACAGGAGACAGAGCAGTGCGAGGAGAGAGCAGCAGAAGGATGCCCTGATAGGCATCATGCAGGAGCAGACCAACCTCCTCAAGACCATGGTCGGTCTGCTACAGGCTCGCACCCCCCATCATCAGCCTCATATGCCTTTCAGTGCATCCACGCCACATTCCCCCCCCAGACAGTTTTTAGACCACCATGGACATCCATGGTGTAACCCTAACAGAACCCCTCCCCCAACATATGTAGTTGAGTCCCGCACCTACACCCACCTTTAGTCCCTACTCCCCTCAAACCCGAGTTTTGATCAATGTTAATTAAATAAAGTTGAATCCTTGTTAAACTTAATCAGACTTTCTTTATTTGTTTCATTAATTTAACATTAACGGTTTTTGATTCAATGAATGTTTACAGGGGAAAAACACAAAATTTCTAAAGCTTAATTTTTAACAGTTGAAACATATAGGAAATGGTTAGTAACTATATTCAAAGGTACAATTTTAACCAACAGTACTAAAATGGGTTTTTAACGCATCCCTTATGCGAACTGCCCTTAGCTGCGCCCCCCGGATACCCCTCGTGTCTGGTTGCTGGTAGGCATTTTCCAGACGTTGTGCCTCAGTGGTCCAAGAGTTCCTGAATCTCTCCCCCCGGCTTTCACATATATTGTGAAGAACACAGCAAGCCGAAATAACTAATGGGATCCTGTCCTCGTGGAGATCTAGCCTGCCATACAGCGCTCTCCAGCGCGCTTTTAAACGGCCAAAGGCACACTCCACAACCATTCTGCATCTACTTAACCGGTAATTGAAACGCTCCTTGTCAGGATCCAACTTCCCGGTGTACGGCTTCATGAGCCATGGCATCAGTGGGTAGGCGGGGTCCCCAAGTATCACCACTGGCATCTCTACACCGCCCACAATTATTTTCTCGTCTGGAAAAAATGTGCCAGCATGTAGCCTTCTGAATAGTCCAGAGTTTCTAAAGATGCGTGCATCGTGCACCTTTCCAGACCAGCCAGCATTAATGTCCATAAAGCGACCACGGTGGTCCACCAGTGCCTGTAGAACCATCGAAAAGTATCCTTTCCTGTTGATGTATTCAGAGGCAAGGTGGTCGGGAGCGAGAATAGGGATGTGAGTCCCATCTATTGCACCCCCACAGTTCGGGAAGCCCAACTCATTAAATCCTGCGATGATCTCCCTCACGTTTCCCGGGGTCACCATCCTCCTGAGCAGAATACGGTTGATGGCTCTGCATACTTGTGACAGTGCCACTCCAACGGTCGAGCGTCCAACCCCAAACTGGTTTGCGACCGAGCGGTAGCAGTCTGGAGTCGCCAGTTTCCAAAGTGCGATAGCCACACGCTTCTCCACGGTCATGGCGGGTCTCATCCTCGTGTCCTTGCATCGAAGGGCAGGGGCAAGCTCCTGGCATAGCTCCATAAATGTGGCTTTCCGCATTCTAAAGTTCTGTTGCCACTGATCATCATCCCACAGCTGAAGGACGATTCGTTCCCACCAGTCTGTGCTCGTCTGCCGGGACCAAACACGGCGGTTCAGGCTGTGTTGCTGGTCCGCGAAACTGATCAGAATGTCCGTTTGGTTTTCAATGCTGTCATCATCCGAGACCGAGTCATCCGTGTCATGCTCCGAATCATAGCCAAAGGCAAACCGCAACAGAATCTGGGCTGTGTTCACAATGCTGAAGGCAGCATTCAAGATCACAGCTGAATCCATGTCGATTCTGAAAAGGCAGTGCCGAGAAGAAGGTTGCTTCAATTTGAAATTCGCGCTCGTTGCTATTGGCAACCGCTGGGTAGCGTCAGTAGCGGAATGCACCACGGGAGATGATACTGGGGACTCTGGGATACGTACCCACAATCCCCTTCGCTTTCCTGGAGGACTGCGCTCAGAAGGGGGGGGGGCTTTGTTCCGTTAGAGCAAGCATAGTGTGTACGCGATCTCGCGCAACAACAGCCACGGGAGAATTAATGCGGAAGAGGATTATTGCGCGTTAAAAATGGTAGTGTGTACATAGCCTTAGGAAGTTTTCCCTGAAGTCCAAACCAAACCTCCCTTGCTGTAATTTAAGCTTCAATTACTTCTTTAAGTGGTGCATCAGTGAGCACAGTGATTTCAGCATCAGTAAGTATGACAGTAAGCAAACGGAGCACAAGGCTTGAGTGCTTGAGTAAAAGGCAGGTTTCCAACACATACCCAACAGCTGTGCAGCGTATTCATACTTTACCATACAAGGGACTTTGGAAAGACCAAATTCTCTTACTAGAAGGCATTTGATTCAGCCTCCAAAGACTCTCTCTCCTCACCCTGAAGGTGCTTGGCGCTTATCTGGCAATGGAATAGCTCTGGGGCAATAACGTGTATCCAAAACCACCCTCTCTATTGATAATGGATGGTTCTTGGAGGATGGATTGATCACACTAGGTACATGTGAAATACCATGCGCTCTCAATCAATCCTTCAGCTAATCAAATGCTCATGTGCAAGACCCAAATGCTCAGCACCCTGCAGATATCTGGTCAGCGGCCTGCCTTGTACAGAGATGGGGAAGCACAGAGTGGATGAGGATTGGTGTAACAATGTGTCTAGCAGCGGAGCCCTAAAGGGAGATGACACCAATGGTGACTTTGAAGAATAAATGCTTTCAGTCCTACATGTCCAGGCTAACTTCCCTAGAATTGCCAAAGACCTATGTCTTTTTTATATCCATGGTGCAGCTCATTGTCAAAGTATAATTTTAAAAACACTGATTTTGAAATGTTCTCAAACACATCTCTACAGAATTGTTCTAGGTTTGCTATATTTGGTAGCACTATGTTCATGGGGGAAAATCTTTTGAATGAGATCCAACTTGACCCACTTCCAATGATACTGTATTATCAAAATTTCTGCCAGCTGAAGGACATGGAGCTGAGAACCAGGGCCTGGTTCCAATTTGTACTAAAAAAAATTTTTTTTTTCAAAATTACCCACAAACAAGAAGTTCTGTGAAATTTTCCAGGCATGTCTGAAAGGTTCCCTGGCGTCCTGGAAGCCCTGCCTGAAATTGACCTGAATCATGTCAGGAACCATGTCAATTTCAGTAAGCCATGCTTGGGCTTCCAGCCTCATCAACTCCAACACCATGCAGACAGCTTGGAGGTGGGGATCCCAGGGTTTCCAGACTCCCAGACCAACTGGGAGCCCTGCTATGAACCAACAAAGCTCCATCAAACCTGAGGTGTTTCCACAACATATTTTAGGTTAGCTGAATTGACATTTTCCAACTAAACCATTTCTCTGCTGATATGCCTGGGGCAATCTGACCCTTGTACTTCTCTGGGCAAGCCTGCACCTGGGTTGCATGGAATGTGCTGCAGCCACATGCTCGCCCAGCCCTGGGAAGAGTACAAAACTGACCAACCCAAGCACAGCTGCCTGCACCCAAAAGAAGCTTACTGCTGTCCTACCCTGCTGGGAAGCAGTTTCCCCCTTGCTGAACAACACAGGAAGCCCTGTGGTATTTATAGCTCATGCAGAGTGCATTGCACAAATACGGGGAAAAACCTGCCATGCTCAGTCCAAATCATGTGATTAAACAAGCTGGTAACAACATGGGAGCACCCAATCCCTGCACCGACAGCTGGCAATATGGGGGACAGTGTCATCCAGCTTCAGGACAGGAACATTGTGGAGTCAAAGGGGAGGTTTAAATGCCCATGTTCCTCATCCTGACAGAACAGGGGATATTTTCTGGGTGTGTTTCCTTGTCCACTGCTTCTGCTTCCTCCTCACTTGCTCTCCTCCATCTCTGCCTGCAACCATCTGATCCTCCATTTCCTCACTCTCACCACACCTCCTCTCCTCTTCTTTCACCCTCCTGTTCCTCAGAGCCTTTGGGCAGAGCACAGAGCAGCTGCTCCTCTCCCAGCCCTTACATACTGAACAGGAGAAACAAAAATCAAGATATGCAGGGGGCACATGCAGGAGAAAAGGACAAAACCAAACACTCAGCAAGAGCTGCTCTGTTTGATGCAAAGCAGAGCTGAAAAGTCAGGGAGAGAGACAGGCTTTGCAGTGACAAATACATGTGTGTGTTCGCTGGGTACCATTAGTTCAGCTGCTTGGATGTTCTATTCTATGAAGGATTTTGAACTTTGACTTTGTTCCAAATTTGAGCAGTTTAGGAAAACCTGAAAATTTCTCAGTTCTCTGTGAAGGAAAAGTCGGGGGATGGGAATGGGTTGTTTGAAACATTTTGCTCTAATTTCAATAATATATATAGATAACATTTCCAATATCATAGTACATCTCATGATAAAAAGTAAAAGAATTCAAAATGAAAAGTTATTCCAAATGAAAATGGTTTTGTTCTGAAAAGGTTGAAGCAAGAGGTTTTGACATTATCAGAAGGTTTTTTCTGTGATTTTTGTTTAGTTGAGGTCCTCCCCCAGTTCAGATACGTATTTGTTCATTATTTATCCAAAGCTACGGCTTAGCTAAGCAAGCATCACACCCTACAGCTCACCTCTCTCAGATTTTGGCTCTACTAATACAGGCCCACAGCTAAGAAAACCCCATCACCAGCCCTGGAGAGCAACTCCCCAGGAACTGACAGTAAGTGCATCTATCACCCTAGGTCAGGGGAAGACGAGGGCTTTCCTAGATGACAGGGGCCCAGAGCATTTGAGGCTTTCTATAATTTACCTGCAAAGGTGCAAAGCAGCACAGAGTGCTAGTGAGACATACAGAGCAGCTTGTCCTATGGTGGAGCTGAGCTGCTGTGCTCTACACCAACAACAGCTTCTGCGTCCATTCCAAGACCAGCCCTTATCAAGAATGATGCAGCAAAGTGGCTTGGAAGTGGCTCAGATGCAGCTGATGGTGCTGAGGCCTGCACCCAGGAGGAAAGGTTGCAGGTACCCGTATAGCTTTCTATGCAAAGAGCACTTCAAGGCCCACTGTTACCTGAACTGCAGGACAGCAAAGGCTCCACTGTGAGCCCAATTCATAGCAGCAAAGTGTGCAAGTGACACCAGGTGGGACTCAGTCAAAGACTATGGGACACGTTAACTCTTGCTCCACTTCCCCAGCCACAGTGATTTTCAGTCAAGTCAGCCTGGACTGAACAAACTGGAAAAAACATCCGTGTAAATGTATTTGTGGAGAAAGACGGAGGCTACATTCACTGGATCCATTTGTCTCCTGAAAAGAGTTCTCCAAGCTGAAGCCAAGAGGTAATTTATTGAGCAAAGGCCTGAGAGAAGCTGGCACCCGGCCCTTCTGCAGGCTAGAGAGAAGTGTGGATCCAGCACTCCCACACTGTTGCAGGCCAGGAGGGTCACTGATCCAACGCTCATGTTGGAAGCTGAAGATTCCAGCCCTTCTACGGATACATTATGTGGAACTGGCAAAACCTCAACATGAGGAGCACATGTTTTTGTGTCCCTCACTGTAGCTTTTGTAGCTCATTGTAGCTCATTTGTAGCTTTGTCACCATGGAGGCCGCCAATTGTGTCGAGCTGGAGAAGACTTGTTCCCCAAGTAAACCGGAAATGTCTCAGGGTGACAAACCCCCCAGCTCTGAGTCCAAGGAGAGGTATTCTGACTCACCAACCTGTTTCTCACCTCAGTCGGCCCTGCTGGCCAAAACCCTAGGATTGACATAGTGGAGTGGGAGCCGCATCTACTTTCTTTACATAGCTATGATGTATTATTTCCATGATTTCTTCTGTCTCAGCCAACCACATCTGGACTGCAGCTTCCATCAGTGGTGACATAGATGCAGCCCCTCACTCTACAGCTGCTTCAGGACACCTGCAAACCGCGCTATCCCCCAGTCCCTGAGGACATAAAAGGATGGGTTAAAGAGAGGCAGCATTTAGTAGGCACCATGTTGTTAGCCATAAGCAAAAGATGGAGAGAATATCCTGCAAGCTGTCAGTAGATGGCCAGAGCCTGACTGGAGATCACTGAAACCAGCCCAGCACCAGTAAGCACCTGAGGAACTGTCCCACCGCCCAGTCTTCTGCAGTAGGCCAGACCAGAAGCCAATCAACACAGACAGTTAATCTGAAGGCAAACCCTAAATGAACCCAGCACCTCAGGTCACCAGGCAATATTACTTTCACATTTACCCTTTCACATTATGTCCCTGCACATCCTGATTCCACAGCAGCATAACTCTGCGGGCCAGGCATGCTGGAATGCACCAAACAAGCAACGCAGCGCATCTCTTGCACGGCTAGGTCACTGCCTGGTGGCCCCAGTTCACATTTACACTCCAAACATGACAACTAGAATATTTGCCGGAGCTATGCTCATGCAAAGGGGAAAGATGCTCTTAGATTCAACATCTGGTCTCCAGGGCATTTAAATAGCAATAACCATGAGGATGGAAGGGAAAAACATCGCCTTATGCCCAGGGAGGGATTCCCCAGAGGCTCTGTTCTTCCCTTGCTGGATCTGAGTCATTTCCATGAAGCCAATGGGCACAATTCATCCCTTCTGGTGGCACAGTGAGACCCCTGATTTCTGAATTGAGGTGCCATTTTCAAATGTAGCAACAGGGCTGGTAATGAGACACGATTTGTTCACCTCACACCACCCTTGCCCTCATCTCTCTCCCTTTCTTTTTTGCATGACGAATTCTGGAAAAACCAGCTCGTTCACTAGAGATGAGCTTCAGCCACCCAGTGCTGCTCTAGATCCAACATTCAGACTCAAGCTGCAGCTCTTGGTTTAGGCCAATCTAAAGATCCAACTCAAGAGCCAACATCACATTGGTTTCAGACCATCATGCATCCTTCCTGCAGAAACCACCCACCTCTGTGCTTGGAGCAGTTCAATATTTAGTTATTTCTTTTTAACTGCTAGCACTCACCGACTGCAGCATGGAAACAAAGTCTGAACAGCGCATAGCACCTTGATATGAGCCGGAAACATGGCAGGACCTCACCGTGTTTGGCTGCAGCACCGACTGAACAGCGCACTTGTGACAACATTGTCAGAGGATGCAGAATTTGGGTTCTGAACACAAGACACAATCGAGGCGCTCCAGAGCCATGGCTCTTTTTGTTCGCCCTGTGGACATGCCAGTGGTTCAGCGCAAGAGACACTTGCAGGATGACTGGTTGTGTGTGACAGGCCTGAACTAGGAGCCCAGCAGCACAAGAGTTAATAGAACCAGCCAATATCATCTCTGGAGAGCCAGTGATATTTGGCCTTATTTTAATGCCCAAGTTTGTTTATTACATTTGTGCCCAGTGCTGCTTATAAATCATTTGGCGGGGATGGGATTTTAATCACACAATAGCAAGACCACAAGAAAACATGCTCATTTATTATTCTAAGCAGGGAAGGAATTGAAAAAGGAAAGACAATGAGTTGGGGTGGAGGGATGGCCAAACAAAATATCACAATAATGGCCAGATCATGCTTCCACGATGCTCTTCTTTTGGAGTCCCTTGGAAACAGATGCACTGCATTCTGCTTTGAGCCAGATGGGCTCTGCATTTGGGTACTCTAGACACACTGCATTCTGCTCTGTGCTGGATGGGCACTCTGCGCCAGATGTGCAATGTATGCTAGTGCTCTGTGGACACTCTGCACTCCGCTGTGTCTCAGATGGGTATTGTCTGCAGGTACACTACAGACTCTCTTCACTCTGCCTTGTATCAGGCTGGCACTGTCTATGGGTACACTACAGACACACTGTACTATGCCCTATACCAGGCTGGCACTGTATATTGGTACACTATGGACACACTACAGTTTGCCCTGTACCAGGCACTGTACCCTGGTACACTACAGACACACTGCACCTGCCCCCCAACCAGGTTGGCACTGTCTGCGGGCACACTATGGACACACTACGTACTGAAAAGTCTGTTTTAATTTTCCCAATAAAGAGTGTCATTTTTCTTGGAGAAGTGAGGACTGTAACTGGACAGCAAACTGCCAGCCTCCACAGAGCAAGGCTTTGTAAGAAGTCGAAACCATTCAGCAGAGAGACCACGACCGGCTGCTCTCTATAACTTGCCGGGCTGTGAGAAATTCCAAGAATCAAAGAACAGCTTCTGTGCAGCTTGCTTCAAGCAACAGCCCCTGTTGCTTGAATTGCCCTGGTTTGCAGTTTCCATGGTAGGAAACGTGTTCCACTGAGTTCAAGCCGCTGGCATGCACCGCAGATGCAAACCGCCTGATTTCATGTGCTGGTATTCGCCATTTGGCGGTGCAGCAGCGTAGGGATTCTATGGCTATGGCTACACTTACCAAAGTGTTAATTGAATTAACTAATTCGAACTAATTTTAGTTAGTTCGAATTAACTTAACTAGCTTAACTAGCATGGCCACACTAGAATGCTAGTTCGAACTAAGCAAGTGCCATGTATGGCACTTGCTTAGTTCAAATTAGTCAGTTGCATTAAGCTCAATGTGGCGGTTAGTTCGAACTAAGCAGTTAGTTTGAACTAACATGGCCACATTGACTTAATTCGAACTAACTAGTTCGAATTAAGGGTTAGTTCAAAGTAAAACGAGGTTTTACTAATTTGAACTAACTTTTCCTTAATTCGACTTAAGGAAACTCAAGTGTAGACACAAAGAAAATTAAGTCAACTTAATTTGCAAGTGTAGACGCACCCTCTGTCTACACGATCTGCAAGGTCATTACCAGGTCAGGGCTCTCATCCCATTATACTGGGCACTAAGGCACAGAGGGTGTGTCTACACTTGTGAATTAAGTCAATTTAACCTTGCTTAAGTCAACTTAATTTAATCTGCATCTACACTACAATTTCCTTAAGTCGACTTAAGCAGCAGCTTAAGTCGACTTAAGGAAATTTAAAGTCGGTTTTATTAATCCTAATTTAAAGTCGACTTTACTGGCTAAATCGACTTTATTTAGTTGCCTTAGCCAGTGTAGACACAGATTAGCCCTAAATTGACTTTAAGTCAATTTAAAGGGCCCCAGGGCTCCCCCACTGACCTCCCTGCCAGGGTGGCTGGCACATCCAGAGCTTGGCGTGCCCACCCACAGGGCAGGACACAGCCCTGCCCACCCCGCTCCTGTACCCTGCCAATGTCCCTGTCCTGCTCAGCCCCCATTGTACCAGGATACAATGGAGCAAATGCTGAGCCCCCTGGCACTTTGGAAAGAGTGCCCCCCCCCCGCCACCATGGACCAGTCCCAAGTCCACCTAGCCCCTAGAAGTCAACTTAGGCATCCAGTGTGGACGATTTAAGTCAATTTGGCAAGGTCCACTTTAAGTCGATTTAATTTTATAGTGTGGACATGCTAAGTTAATTTATTTGGCCAAGTGTAGACATAGTCAGAGAGATGAAGGACTAGATCCACAAAAGGCCTCTAACTGCCTCCCTAGGCACTGTGGAGGTCCTCCCACCGCCCCGCAGTGCGTAAAATGCCTCCCTGCCTATCCTCCCCGTGAGAGCACCTGGGGCCATGAGCACGTGCACAGCTCCTCGATCAGCTCCCGAAGGTACCCACCTTACACCTCTGCCCAGCTGGATCCTCCAACTAGGCATCCCCTGCCTGTGTCATCTCTGAGCATGTCTAAGTCCTGGCCTAGTCTATACTTGCCGTGCTTTTTCGGCAGCGGTCGACAGGAGATACGCAAGGTACATAAAATACCTTGCATATCTCCCGCCGAGTTCTGAACTGCTCCCTACTCATTACACTACGCCGACCGGAAATGGCATCCGGTTGGCGTAGTGTTACTACGGTTATGGAGCTGGTGTTACAGCTCCGGTTCCATGTTTGATTGAGCATGTCTACGCAGACGCCTCAATCAAACTCGGAAGATCACGCTGATGGTGGCGATTTTGCCACCATCAGTATAGACTTGCCCTAACCGGGTCCCCGGATCACCATCTGGTCTAGTGGTTCATGCTTTCCCGCAAGTCAGTTCCCCCCTCTGAACCGGCAGAAGGATTTGCACTTGGGTCTGCTGCATCTCAGGAGTGGGCCCTCACGCTGGGGGCTATGGGCAAGTCGGCTGTTCCACTGTGTACCAGCCACTGGGCTAGAGAGTTGAACTCTTGCTTTTTCTCTCAGTGAGTGAATGTGGAATTATTTAAACAGAGTGGAACAGAGTGATTCACACACACGACTCCCCTCTAGTCTGCGTCTACAGCATGCACTGGGAGCTAAAGCTGTGGGTCCCAGGCAGGCATGGTGGGGGGACAGGTGTGAAAACAGTACCTGAGTGCCCTGCCCTGGGGCTATTGACTATAATGGGGGGAGGCAAGGTTCTCTCGCTGGTCTTTCAACAAGAAACAGCTGGCGTAGCTGAGGTGCCCACTTCCAGGAGAGGATACTCATTCATGAATCCCAAGAAGAGCAAGGGAACGTGCTCAGCCACCTTTGAGGGGCTGGGTTCCGGTCCCACCCTCAAGCTCAGGATTTCCTATTAGCAGTTCCTGCACTGGCTTCTCTGAATCCTTTCTAAGTCTCCCATATGATATATAAAGAACCTGGGCACCTAGCTCAGGACCATGAATGCCCCTGGGTGGCAGCCGCCTGGCAGCTGAACCTTACAGTGCTGAGTGTTGCCGCCTCTGAGTCCCCAGCCCTAGATGTCCTTCCCACGACCATGCACAAAGTTTGTCACAAAGCTAGGAATTAAATCCCAGCCACCCACACCCTCACTAGTACGCCAACCTTGGAGTCACTGTGGCCTAGCTCACAAAGTCGACTAACTGCAAGATCTGGTGGAGCAGGAAAATGTTCTGCATTGGCCTTACAAGGCCGAGGGAGGTTGTTCTTCCCATTCACATCAGCTGAGAGGAGGATTTGCCGTCTGTTCTAAGTGGTGTATTCACTGGGATATTGTCCTCAAAAAGAGAGGTGCTGGACTGTATCTGATCCTCTGAAAACACCAGCGGAGGAAATCTGGATAGGTCAGGGTAAGAAAACCTCCACGGCTTCAAAGAAAACATCTGGCTGCCAATTTTACTCCACATCATCTAGCTATCTCCTAGACCGTCAGTAGTGTTGCATATGGGCATCATCTGAGTAATTAAAGAGAGCCAACCATTACAAAGACCATTTCTCAGTTGCTAGGCAGAACCTGACTGGGGTTTTCTGTAGATCTGTTCTTAGGAGCATCCCTGTGCTGGAAAGCACACATGGGGTCAGGGTCACAAACCAGCACCTGTCCAGCAGGAGCGTGGCGACAGTGTTACTATTTTAGCAGGGAAACAAATATAATGAGGAGCTTTGCTGAGAAGGCGTTTGCTCTAATCCAGTGGGCGCAGCCCAGCACCCCCACTTTGGGCACATTATCCCAAGCTGAAAGCCCAGGGGACTGCCTCCAGGCCCATGATGCCCACTCTTTGCTGCAAGCTCCATTTCCCAGGCATGGAATGCACCTAGCTGCTTAGGTGTTGGCTGGAGGCCCTCTGACTGGGCTCTGGGAACTGCAGAAGAGGGGTACCTGGAGCACTGCCCGAAGGAAGCACATTTTCAAGGCCCTCCCTTCTGCTGACAAACCTTGTGCTGGCTGAGGTGGCCTGATATTTGCCTGCTAACCACGGTCCAGCTATCGGGCTCTTGGGAGCGATTTCATGCTGAAGCTGCATCTCAAGGGTAACTGCTAACCTGGGAATATTTACAAAAGTCTCTCCCCTGCTTCTTGTTCCTGGAGCTGGGCCAAGCTGCCTGTGGTCTGTGGCCCACAATAACAATGTTACAACAGGAGATAATATTTGTTTAACTGCTTCTTCTATCTATGCTCTTGCTTGCAAACCCCCCAAGACTGCCCAGCCAGGACTGGCGAGATTTCTGTAATCGACTACCCTCTTTGCAAGGGAAGTGTGCTGAGCCCAGCTAGGTTTGGACAGAGCTGGCTCACTCTTTCTGCCCAAAGAGAGGTTTCCCTCCCACGAGGCTGGTTTTGCTTGCACTCCCCCCTTCACTTTTTGTCAAATGGCGGAGCTGTGGGATTTGTCTGAGTGGGCAGCTTGGAATAGGCTCCATTCTCTGAGTGGATGAGATGTCCTGCCCCTGCCCTGGGCCCCTTGCCCATAAATGCTGGATCTTGAGTAATCTGGAGCTCCCCTGAACCCCCGCCCCCAGCTCTGGGCTCTAGAAGTGTGCATTAGCAAAACAGCAAGACAGGCAAGCTAGAAACAGGATGATGTTGCCTGCATGTCAGAGTGCAGCCCGGACGGACAGCAGCAGGAATCTCAAGAGACGTGACCCTAAGACCATGTAAACACAGCAGGTGCCAAGTCCTGGATGCCCGAGCTACTGTGATATGCTGTGCTCTGGTCCGCAAGACTCTCACTGTGAGAACCAAGCACCACCTCTGGCCTAGGCAGCCCAGCATGTTCCTGGTTTCTCTCCCGCTGAGCAGCAGGATCTAGAGCGACCAAGGGGGGTGAGAGGCTCCCAGTGCTCATTAACCTCACCCAGCCCTGGTCCCTTGATCAGCTCCCCACGGACCCAGCACCTCTCTGGGGCCTCGTATTACTCTGCTGGCAGAGCTCCAAGCCTGGCCTAGTCCTTCTCCCACGGGCTACGGCCATAGGGTAACCAACTCAGCCCCCCCAGAGAGCTGCACTGACAGTTTGCTGGGAGCCAGAGGGCTGCAGCTCAGGGCAGACTGGCCCTGTAACATCTGGGGTGGTGCCAAGCTGTCCTGCCCAGCAGAAGATGCCAGAGTCCCCTCCCAGGGCCACCAGCAGCGGACAATCAAGGAGAGCTCTCGGTGCCCTCCCCCCTTGGTGCCTGCGCTACTGACTCCTGTGGACTGCTGCTGCCCTCCTCCATGCTGGGGAGATGTTCAGCCCCAGTGAGAAGTCGAGTACCTTGGACCCCGCCCATTTGAGGGCTGAAACCACAGTCCCAGGGAGCCCTGGCTCTGGTGACGTGCAGGGTGAACAAACACCAGTCCACCACTGGACAGCTCAGTGGTTGTTGTCTCCAGGGTTGCCCATTGAGAGCATTAAGGAACAGCATGAGCTAACCATGCCTTGGGGCAGAGACAGAACAAGTTGCCATGAGAAGGGGAGGAGAGACCCTGGGATCAGGGTTGTGAGAGCCCTGCCCTGGGGATCTAAGCCCTGAATTGCAGTATCTCTTACCATGGGAGAGCATCACTTTCCTTTCCTTAATTCCTTCTTGTGCAGAAAACAGTGAGTTTTGTTTTTGAGGCTTCCTGGATTCTTGCAAACCAGAAGTGAAACGCCAAGCTGGGAAAGCCACAGGTTTCATTGCCGCTCAGAATAGCTCCTCTTGGCTGTTGTTTGTTTGGTTTGGTTCTGGTTTGATTATAAACTGCTGCTGTTCGTGTTAGCGAAGTCAGGAAATTAGCGTTGGTTTCTGTTATCTGCAGAGCCTAGCCATGCAGGAGGGGGAAGAGGGTGACATGATCTGGAAGTCTATTCATGGAAACCAGTATATTTTATCACTCCACTCCTGCAGGTTGAGTATTTGTGATCCCCCCACCCCCACCCCCTGAATTGGTACACCTGTTTCTCTCTGCGGCTGTTTTTTCAAACTTTTTAATGTTGTTTAACCCAGAGGAAGCAGCTAGGAGAGGCAGGTCTCATTTACTCCTCTCCTGCAGAACTTTGTAGGCAATTTCCAGCCTTCATTTGGCTCCTTCATTAGCATAGCTGGTACCACAGAGATAACGCGGCTGGTGTTCCCTGGGATAACACAGGGCTACACCTCCCAGCTGAGGAGTGGTTTAATCACACATGGCACAGACCAAATGCACAACAGAGAGCTCATGAGATGTTTCCTTCCAGCGTGCAATGCACACTGGCTGAAGCCTGAGTCCTGGGCCCCGCTGCGTCCCCCATCTTCCTGAGCACCCCCTCTCTTTACACCTTCCTACTCGCACTGAAACCCATCTGGGAGGTGATGCTCCCAAGTCTTAGCCAAGGAGCTGGGCCATCAACTTTCCAGCCCATTAACTTCCTGTTTGGTTTGGCCAGCAGGCTCACGGCACAGCACAGCGAGAGGCTCCCTTCTCCCAGAGGCTGAGCGCACTGACGCCACAGCCATGGAAGTCCATGTCGGAGCAGGGGTGAAACCAGGCTGTGGCCATGGGGCGCCACACCCACAAACCTGCAGTGTCCCCAGCCCCAGAGTAGAATCCAAACCAAAGCAGCAGCCTTCAGCCAGCAAGCAGCCTGCTGTCAAAGGCAGCTATGTGCCCTGGTCCTGGCAACCAGCCTGACCACCAGGGTTTTCGACACACCCAGTGTCAGGGCTCTCAAGCTGGGACCGTCTGAACGGAAGAGATTGCAAGTTCCTGAGTGAGAATGTTGCCATCCCAAGGAAACATGCTGTGAAATCCTGCCCCGAAAGAAAGAACCTGGAGTCCTGCATGCTGCGATTGCCACTGATCATTTCCACAGCTCCAGCTCAATGCGCAGGCCCATTATTTCCAAAGCAGTGACTAGTCCCGACCCCCTGAATTTATGGGCACCCAGCCTGGGACAGTCAATGTGAGACAGTCCAGCCAGTACACCCAGCCTGCACACCATGGTATATCTAGTCTGGAAAAGAGGTGATGGAGGAAGGACATGATAGCAGTCTTCAAATACTGAAAGATGGAGAAAAGTTGTTCTGTTTTGTCAGAGAGGCAGAACAAGAGGCAGTGGATGCACACTACAGCATGGCACATTTAGATTAAATCTGAGAAAAAGACTTTCTACCTATAAGAACAGTAGGACGATGGCACGGACTGCTTTGTGGAAGCTCCTTCAGTGGTGGTTTTCCAGAGGAGCCTGGAGAGCCATCTGTCTTGGATCTGCAGACACAACAAATCCTGCATGTTGAAAGGGACTAGACTAGATAAACCTTGCAGTGCCTTCTAACTTGTTGGGTCTCAGATTCTAACCCAGCCTAGCTTAACTGATGCCTGGCCCTCCCCCACAGAGCCTAGATCCTAAAGGCCTCAACCCAGGAGCTGCTGAGCATCTCCAGTTCCCTGTAGGATGTCATTCAATGACTCCCTCCCACCAGACTGTGTACACACTACAAAGTTTTGCCGGCATACGGCATATAATTAAATTGTTGTTGAGCATCTTCACTGGCTCCTTCTGTCAGCGGAGTGCGTTCACAATGTCAGCTCTTTTGTCAACAAAGGGAGCAGTGCATTGCGGATAACTATCCCACCCTGCAACTGCACGCAGGGTGCTTTGAGAAGGCTTTGCAGTGCCTCATGGGACAGGTACTGCGTCTCATGATGAAGGTTTCCTATTATTTTGACAGCTGCGTTTAAACTGCCCTGTCAGCCAAACGGACACTCCTGCACACAGACACAAGAAGCCCTCAGAAAGGGTGGGTGAGGGCAGGGAGTGAGTGAATGACTGTGTCACACACACACACACACAGAGCGAGGCAGACAGACAGCCTGTGTTGGGGACAGTGTGTCTGCACTCCTGTAAATTGAGACAATGGGAGCTAGAAGAAACCAATCCCAAGCTGCTACACAGACAGCTAATAGCTGGTGTCTCCGGTTCCCTTACCCCACCCCCCTTAACACATATGGGTCTAGTGTACCCGCAGCGGGCAAGGAAAGGGTTCCTGCCTCCCTCTGCACAGCATATAAGGAGTTATACACACACACACACACCCCTCTAGTTTAGGGCAGGCACGTAGGATTGCCATTGCTCTGCTGTGAAGTGAGATCTCCATGGTGGCGGTGGTGTGAGTTACTTGAAAACTCCTTGCTTGTTTTGAAATCTTTGTGGGACTTTGAATAGGGAGGGGCAGAGGCAGATGGCTGAGGCAGCTGAGATCACAAATGACCAGAGCGGCACTTACAATGGCATGCTGGGATAATAGGGCAGCTATTTTTAGTGATATAACCTAAGAGCAGTGTCTACACATGTGCTTTAAAGCAAAATCTTTGCCGAAAAAGGCTCTATGTCTCTCGTCTAGGTGGTTTTATTTTTGTTGGAAAAACAGGGCCGTTTTGTTGATAAAAGGGTCATTGTAGTGTGTACACCAGGATTGTTTTGCAGACAAAAGTCATCGTTTGTCAGCAGGGGAGGATCAAGACCCCGGGGGGCCCGGGGCTGCCCACCCTTGTGTCTACTCCCCATTGCCATGGCGTGCTATCTGGGGATGAGGGAGCCCCTCCACCCCACATTGGGATTTCAGGGCCAGAGGCACTCAGCAGCACTGAGCCACATGGCATTGTAGGAGCCACATGAGAGTTATAAAAATATATATAAATATATACAAAATACTCCTCGGGCATGAAATCAGGACGGCTAAAGCACAGTTGGAGTTACAGCTAGCAAGGGACACAAAGGATAACAAGAAGGGTTTCTACAAGTACGTTAGCAACAAGAAGAAGGCCAGGGAAAGTGTGGTCTCCTTACTGAATGGGAGAGGCAGCCTAGAGATACATGATATGGAAAAAGCTGAAGTCCTCATTGCTTTTTTTGCCTCTTTCTTCACAGACAAGGTCAGTTCCCAGACTACTGCTCTGGGCAGTACAGTATGGCAGGAAGGTGAGCAGCCCTCAGTGGTGAAAGAACAGGTTCAGAACTCTTTAGAAAGACTATGGGGCTTGATGCAATACATCCAAGGATACTAAGGGAGTTGGCTGATGCGATTGTAGAGTCAATGACCATTATCTTTGAAAACTACTGATGATTGGCAGAGGTCCTGGGTGATAGGAAACAGGCAAATACACTGCCCATCTTCAGAAAAGAGAAGAAGGGGGATTCAGGGAACTACAGACCAGTCAGTCTCACCTCAGTACCCAGAAAAATCATGGAGCAGACCTCAAGGAATCCATTTTGAGGCATTCGGAGGAGAGGAAGGTGATCAGAACCAGTCAGCATGGATTCACCAAAGGCAAGTCAGACCTTACCAACTTGATTGCCTTCTCTGATGAGATGACTGGCTCTGTAGATGTGGCGAAAGCAGTGGACATGATATATCTTGACTTTAGCAAAGCTTTTGATACAGTCTCCCACAGCATTCTTGTGAACCAGTTAAAGAAGTAAGGGTTCTACTAATGGAGTATACAATGGATAGAAATCTGGCTAGATCATCGGGCTCAACAGGTAGTGATCAATGGCTTGATGACCAGGTAGCAGCCAGTATCAAGCAGAGTGCACCAGGGGTTGGTCCTGGGGCCAGGTTTGTTCAATATCTTCATTAATGATCTAGTTGATGGAGTGGATTGCACCCTCAGCAATTTCGCAAATGACACTAAGCTGCGGGGAGTTGTAGATAAGCTGGACAGTAGAGATTGTATATAGAGTGACCTAGACAAATTGGAGGATTGGGCCAAAAGAAATCTGATGAGGTTCAACAAGGAGAAGTGCAGAGTCCTACACTTAGGACAGAAGAATCCCATGCACAGCTACGGACTGGGGACCTACTGGCTATGCAGCAATTCTGTAGAAAACAACCCGGGGGACAAGGATCTGGATATGAGTTATTGTTCCATTATTGACAGGAAGGATAATGGCACAATGGGCTGCATTAGGAGGAGCATTGTCAGCAGATCAAGGGGAAGTGATTATTCCCCTCTATTCAGCATTGTTGAGGCCACATCTGGAGTGTCCAGTTTTGGTCCTGTGTCCAGTTTTGGGCCTGCACTACAGGAAAGATGTTGTCAAATTGGAGAAAGTCCAGGAGAGGACAACTGAAATGATTAGGGGGCTGGAGCACATGACTTATGAGGAAAGGCTGATGGAAGTAGGCATCTTTAGTCTGCAGAAGAGAAGAGTAAAGCATCCTTCAACTACTGGAAGGGGATTCCAGAGAGGATGGAGTCACACGAGTCACTCCAGACCTGCTCAGAGCTTCTGTCATGGTCACCACCACATCCCTGCCAGCCTCCTGTCCTGGGGATCCTGGGGAGATGGATGGCCAGCTGGCTGGACAGCTGGCTGGGTTGTACTCTGAGTTAGTGGCAGATTGGCAAAAGATTAGGCAGGATAGTGCTGCAGATACCAGCTGCCCAGGATGGTGCTTCTCATCCTGCTTAATGCATATGTTCATTTGTAGGCTGATGGGTGCACATGACAAGCCCACATTTGGCTCTTCCCAGCCCTGCTTGCACACCACCCTCAAGGCTCTGAGGCTGTGGGCAGGCACCTGCACTCTACAGCTCAATACACTACATGGGCCAGGAACATAGCATTTCTCAAGAGTGATGGGTCAGAGCCTTCCAGGCCTTGTCTACACTGCAACGTTGGTGGCAAAACTTGTCTTCTGTGAGCCCAGCCTTGCATGTCACCATGCTCAGCCTAGAGTCCTGCCGGCAAAAGCCTCCCCTCCCCCAGCAAAGTTAAACCGGTTCCCCAAACGAGAGAAGTACCTGCAGCAGCACAAGCAGGTGTCCAGCAGCAAGCCCATGATGAGCTTGGCCAAGCTGCACTGATCTCACTAGTTGTATTTTCCAATCCTGCTGCCCAGGGACAGGGTTTAAAATCCCGGGTGTGTTCGGAAATACCTCTCATGCCACTGGCCCACCTTTGCAAGCACACCTGGCCAGGGTGGGCCCCAGTTCGCCCTCGTGTTGCTGCATGGCCAATGGGATTTCCTCGATGTGTGTGGGAGGGATGTGTAGGACAGATGCAGCATTCTCTGCTGTACTCTTTGTGGGGCAGGCTGTTACCAGGAAGCTAAATGAGACTGTCCATATCTTTACCCCCCTCAGTTGGCAAAATGTCAGGATCCACAGCAGTTATCTCCTGCTGTCTGGTACCCCCACCCCAACCCCAGTGATGGCTCTCTGTCTGTCTGTTGGTTAGTGACCCCAACAGTTATCACCTGCTGTCTGGTGTCCCCACCCCAACCTCAGTGATGGCTCTCTGTCTGTCTGTGACCCAAGCAGGGGTATACCCCAGGAACATCTCTTCAACATCTGTGGAGCGATGCAGCATAGGAAGGTGGTAAAAGACAAGGAGCCGAGGAGAGCTGGTTTCCTGACAGATCTAGACTGCCTGGCCCCACACCTGGGAGACTTGGGAAGGATGGCAGTGTGACAGACGAGCCATGAGGGGCATACACACTTCGTGCTATCCTGAAAACATCAGCTCCCGATGCTAGAGCTCACTAGCGACCAAGCACCCAAGGCCAGCATCCCAACAGCCACTGCCCCACCTGAAGGGCAACCCCTTTGCCTGGCGCCACATACACCCCTTCCCCAGGACTCCTGAGGCTTTGGCAAGTCCACTTCCAAATGGACCACGTAAGGGGGCCCTTGTCACATCTCTTCAGAGACTGAGCTGCAGCCAACCAGTTCTCACAGCCAGCCACAACTCATGTTCTGCGATGTCAGGTCTTCCTGTTTCTTTACTTAATTCCACCTGCTACTCCAAGTCCTCCTTGTACATGCTAGGATTCCTCTTCCTGCCTCCGGCTATATACCACTATTTATCAGCTGTTACCGGGGCTCCCTCCACCATGTTCCCCCTTAGTGATCGGAACTAAATATGTTTTGCTACCATCCTGGAGCCTCAGGATTCTGTAGTGGAGGAAGGTGATGCCCAAGGAAGAAAGACAATGAATGCTCTGAATTGGATGGTGGCAAGTTTGTAGCTCAGCCTAGCTTTGCTCCACTTCCACTGACTTTCTGTGACACAGCAGACGATGCAATCAGAAATCAGCTGCCCCTAGAATGGAGATGGTAATTTAATCCCATCAGTGACAATGTAGGCATGCAGCATTTCCGTTACCCCAAATGTGCCAAGATGGAGCTGGATTGGGCCAACAATACCCAGCTGACACATCCAACCCTTCCAGGCCCTGTTCAAAGAAACAAACCCATTTCATGCGTGAATGCCTGCTCTGCTAGCTCCAGCGTGAAAAGCCGGTTTGCAATAGCCACACTTCCTGTAGCAGCAGGGGCAGTCACATGAGGTGACCCGAAACCTGTCTGTTATTGTCAGTATGTGAGGATGTCATAAACCCCAAAGATGCTATGGACATTTCTACACTGCAGCTGGTAGTGTGCTTTCCAGAGCAGGTGGACAGAAGTGCTAAACATAGCTTTGTAGCTGGGGATAGCAAAGGTAGCTGCTCAAGCTAGCTACATGGGTCCAAACCCCCAGAAGCCCCGGTATGGAATGGGACAGCTAGTTGGAGCCCCTGCCTATGCTTCCCCAGGTGCATGACTATTTCTATCTCACTAACTCTGTACTTCTTGGTGACAAGAGGGTGGAAGGACATGAAGTCACTATGGCGAGCCATCACAGAAGCAGTTGCTGATCTGAATGGACACCACAGTCTCAATCCAGATGCAGCACTGTCTCATGATAGCCCAGTGCGACAGCTTTCCTGGCACTAATTAGCTGCCAGCTACCTGGTTTGTTTTCAGGAATCCTGAGCTGAATAACAAAAATAGGAACCTGACAAACAGGTCCCGACGCCCTCCATTCACTCGGCACTGGCTCTGAGTCACGGGCCCATTCCTCCCCAGCATCATTCCAGGGTGCAGCAATGAGTTCTCCCCAGGCTCGATAGCTTTCTGAGTTAAGGGGCTCCAGGATCCTTCCCCACTCGCACCCAGGGGCTGGTTATGGGCCTCTCCTTGGTTCTGTGTTCTAAGGCCCAAGCCCTGTGAGGAAGCAAATGAAAGAAGGCAGGCCAGGAAGCCAGTGCCTCCACGCCTGCCAAAGACCAAATGGGGGGCACATGTGGACTGATGGGCACCCAATAATTCATCAGGGCTGAAAATGTAAACTAGAATGGCACCTGCCTGTGTGTGAGGCAGAGGGCCCACTGTGCAACTCCCACTGCTGAGGGAAATGACCCTGTAAATTACAAAGAAATGGGGGACATCACATATACACGCAGCCTGAAGAGTCTCTAGGGCTAAAAGCAGCTCAAAAGAGGAGGTTGATGAGGGCTGGATGTTGATGCCGTGGGGGGAGGGGGAGTTAGTGGCCAAACTTCCAATGGCTTTATGGGGAGCAGAATTTCTCCCCAGCCTACGCTGACTCTAGCCTTTCTCTGAAACTCTCCCCCACGAATTGCAATGGGACAGGCACCAATCGAGGCCAGACACTGGTGTTTTTATCATCAGGTCATCTAACCCTGCTCAGCCTGCGACCACTTATCTACATGAGCCCCTCCCATTGGCTGCCCCTGGGGGCTGCAGCCCTGCTAATTCCGTGCAGAAGACATCATGGAAACAGCTAGCGTAGACATGACCAAAGGGCAACAATTATTGGGCCAAATCCAGAAGTCAACTGGCCCTGTGCGTGTCACAGGGGCCAGAAGTACTGAGCACCCATCCAGATTTGGCCTGTGTGTGTTTCCATTTCCAGGTGGGCCAAGTTCCCACTGGGCAGAGACAAGGGCTTGATGGGACATTGGGACAGACAGGAGCAGAACCGTCTGATCTCTAATGCATGAACCCAAGAACAAGCTCTGGCTGTGAGAAAGTTGCCCTCATACAGCAGAGCAGCCTGGGTGCTCTCCTGAGCCTGGCACCTTCCCAAGAAGCCTCAGTGCTCAACCTGCCCACATACCCCTTATCAAACATGACACCGTTGCGGAGGTCTCAAATTCGCCCCAAGCACAACAGTGTCTGACGTAGCTGGAGAAAACTATAGCTCTTCCTCATTGGGGTTGGGAAAGGTCCCTTTGGCTGTGGAGGCTGGGGTCTTCCAGCACTGAGCAGAGCGGCCCAGGAATCAGCAAGAAAGGTCACTGGTGGGTGACGCTTCTGTCCCGGACTTCCAGCAGCTGAACGCTGACCAGCGCAAAGGAAAGGACAGGAGTCTCTCCTTTCATGCTGCAGCCAATCCAGAAGCACAGCGGTGAGTGAAGCACTGGTACGCTCAGTGGGCAACGTGCCAATAAAGAGCATTAAAAAGTCTCTCTGAGCTCAGAGCAAGTGTGGGCGCTGGGCTGTGGCAGAGCTGCTCACTAGAGCCGGCACAGGGCAAGCTGTTCCCTGTGTGGGAGGCTGGCTTTGCTGCCAAGTGTCACACCCAGGGATGGGACAGGATGTCTCACGGTCAGGACACCTGGGATGCCCTTTCAGTCCATGAGAAAATGCTTCTCACTTCTTCAGACTGTGACCGTCTGCATTTGCGAAAGCAAATGCGCCTCCCTGCCATGGCCTTCCCGAAGGGGCAGTGGGGGTTAAAAACCAAATCACCTTCAAGATTGAGCTTGATACGTTTCTGAGACTGCCTACAATGGCATGTGGCCGATCTACAACTGCTAGCCACAGATATTTCCAATAGCCAGTGGTGGGATGCTCATAGACTCTAGGGTCAGAAGGGACCAATATGATCATCTAGCCTGGCATCCTGCACAGTGCAGGCCACAAAACCTCACCCACTCCTGCAATAAAAGTCCTCAAATCATGGTAAAGACTTCAAGATAGAGAGAATCCACCAGCAAGTGAGCCATGCCCCATGCTACAGAGGAAGACAAATAACCACCACAACCTTTGTAAATCTGCCCTGGGGGAAAATTCCTTCCCAACCCTAAATATGGCGATCAGTTAAACCCTGAGCATGTGGGCATGACTCACAAGCCAGACACCCAAGGAAGAATTCTCTGTAATCACTGCTGTCCATAGAGGTGGGCAGGGCCCAGGGCAAATAGCTGCTGCCGAAATGCCACTGAATCGCAGCGCATGGCACCCCCATCATCAAATGCCACTGAAGGCAGCACAGGGCCTACGGAGGAGGCAGTGTGGGCCTGCTGATTCACAAGGCCTGGGACAGTCCCTCCACCCCAAGGATGGCCCTGTCTGTAATAACTCAGAATCACCCCATCTAGGGCCCCTTCTCAGGTCACTGGCATATCCACCACGAGTAGTCAAAGATCAGTCAATTGCCAAACTAGATTGTCCCATCATACCACCGCCTCCATGAATTTATCAAGCTCAGTATTGAAGACAGTTAGGTTTTTGCCCTTCCCCTGGCTCCCCTTGGAAGGCTATTCCGGAACTTCACTTCTCTGATGGTTAGAAACCTGCCTCTAATTTCAAATCTAAACTTCCTGATGACCAGTTTATATCAATTTGATTTGTATCCACATTGGTGCTGAACATAAATAATTCCTCCCTCTCCCTGGCATTTATCCCTCTGATGTATTTATAGAAAGCAATCATATCTCCCCTCAACCTTCTTTTGGTTAGGCTAAATAAGCCAAGGTCTTTGAGTCATAGAATCATAGGGTATGTCTACGCTGGCAAGTTAGGTCGACTTAAGGAGGCTTAAGTCAGCCTAACTTAATCCATGTCCACACTAGGCTTTCATTAGGTCGACTTAAGGGGCTTCCTTAAGTCAACCTAATAAATGCTTAGGTCGACTTAATAAGAACCATGGGGTATTCGAACTAACCCTGCTTAGGTCGACCTAACCCTTTGTTAGGTCGACCTAAGCCCAGTGTGGATGCATAAGTCCACTTTCTTAGGTTGTCCTAAGGGAAGTTAGGTCGAATTACTAAATCCCAGTTAAGGGAAACCACTTTGTTAAGTTGATTTAATAAAGTCGACCTAACTTTTTCTAGTGTAGACAGAGCCATAGAATCTTAGGGTTGGAAAGGACCTCATGAGGTCATCTAGTCCAACTCCCTGCTAAAAGCAGGACCACTCCCACTAAATCATCTCAGTCATGGTTTTGTCTAACCAGGCCTTAAATGTTTCCAAAGATGGAGATTCCACCACCACCCTAGGTAACCCATTCCAATGCTTCACCACCCTCCTAGTGAGAAAATTTTTCCTAATATCCAATCTCAACCTCCCCAGCCTCCTCTTATAAGGCAAAACAAACAAGATTTTCCATCCCATGGAAGCCTTAAGACTTAAGCCTAAAGTCGACTTTAAACCAAGTTTAGTAAAGTCGACTTAATTTTCCTTAAGTCGACTTAAGCAGCTTGCTTAAATTGATTTAAGGAAAATGTAGTGTAGATGCAGAGTAAATTAAATCGATTTAAGCAATCTTAAGTCGACTTAATTTACAAGCATAGATGCACCCTAAGGGTGCATCTACACTTACAAATTAAGTCGACTTAAGGAGGCTTAAGTCGACTTAAAATACTCCACGTCTATACTGGGCTTTCCTTAAATCGACTTAAGCTGCTCCTTAAATTGAATTAAGGAAAAGTTAGTTTGAATTAATAACACCTCGTTTTAATTCGAACTAGCGCTTAAGTCAACTTTATTAAATCGACTTAAGCCAGTGGAGACGGGGATTAGCGCCTTGGTGGAGTTTATTAAGTCGACTTAATAAGGTCCACTTTAAGTCGACTTAAAGTCGACCTTATTAAGTCGACTTCATAAAGTTGACCTAACTTTTCAAGTGTAGACAGAGCCCCTAAGTTACTTTAGAGAATTTTTTCCCAAGTGTCTGACTGCTGACTCTTGCCCATGTGCTCAGGGTTTAGGTGATCACCATATTTAGGGTTGGGAAGGAATTTTCCCCTGGTACAGACTGGCAGGGACCCTGGGGGAGGGAGGGTTTCCTTACTGTGCAGCACGACTCATGGGTCACTTTCAGGTTTAACCTACAATAACTCAGTCAGAGGTGAGGTGTGGGGCGTACTGCAGGAGTGGGTGGGTGAGTGAAGCTCTGTGAACGAGATCAGACTAGATGAACAGGATGGTCCCTTCTGACCTTACAGTCTATGAAGAAGTGTTGCTGGAGAGACTTGATTTCTCTGCTGGACCTCACCCCCTACTCAACCTCTATTGCTCACTGGGAGGATTGGTCTTTTCACGTCACTGAAGGCAGTTTAGTGCTGCTGGAAGTTCCCGGATGAGAGATTGAATCCTCCACTACTAGGGTTTCAAACACCATCATAGTGCAGAAAGCTTGCAAATGGCAGGAGTGTCATGAGGACACCTCCTTCCCATCCCCATCCTCACCCCCCCCCTCATGATGAGGAAAAAGCTGCCCCCCATTCACTATTCACCAAACCCCAACTCCCTCCCCCCACTCATGATACCTGGCTCCACTTTCCCCCACTCACATGTCCCCAGTCCCACCTGCCTCGTTCATAGTTACCAGGCCCCAAAACACAATTTCAGAATTCCCAGTCCAGGAAAATGGCAACATTTGGACTTTTTCTTCCAGTCTGGAATGAAAACCAAATCTCGGGTTTGGAATTTCTCAGGGGCTGGGAATTCCGGTTCCAACCAGCTCCAGTCAATGGCTGGATGGATGGAGCGCTGATGGAGAGGTCGGGACTGAATGATGAAGAGAGTAAAGGCAAAGACAGGAAGCGTGTGCCCAGTGCAGTGGGGTGAGAGAGGCTGGGAGGGGCCACGAAGCTGGGGGGACATAACTGGAGTGGTGAGCTGGGATGGTGATCCAGCAGCAGGGTTTTGAATGCTCTTGAGGGGGAAAAATGGTTGGGATCAAGGCTAGAGAGGTGGAGACCACTGGATCTGAGCAATGAGATGATGAGGCCAAGAGATGAGGCAGCCAGGTTTGGCTGAAAATACTGCTTGGCAAGAACTTGGGGTGAGAAAAGTGTCTTTAGACAGGAGGTTAACTTGTTAGTTATTGTTTAGTGCCTAGAAAGTGTGTTATGGTTTTGTTCTACCTGTAACTACTTTTTTCCAATATTCTCACTCACTAGCATGTCAATTTCTGTTCTTGGATAATAAACCTGTCCTTGTTTGCACACTCGCTGTCTCCAGGTGTGGGGGTGTATCTCTCAGCAGAGTGTGGTCCTGAGTTGACACTTGCACTGCTCCCAGGGGCAACAGCCCTAGTAACTCTGATTCAGGGGCTCATGGAGGTGCACTCCAGGAACACTCAGCGCGTGTGCTGAACTCTACACTGCACGCTAAGAGCAAGGCCTGTCAGGCTGGCCTGTGTGCTCTTAGGCTGGTGATTTCAGACCAAGTTTCCTCTCCTCTTGATAAGGGCAGGAGGTGGTGAGGTGCCTCAGCCCTGGGTACCTGCGGAGGGTCACAGCTACATTGAGATTCAGTTGCTGACTGGACACTGACAAAAAGCCAGCCCCAGGCAGCTGGCCACCTCTTTGCAGGCCCCCGCTGCCCGTACCACAGAGTCACAGCACTCAGTGCACTGCCCGCCTCCTCAGTGCGCAGGTCAGTACAGCCTTCCCATGCCCTGCACCTAAGTACAGCTGCCCCATCTCCTCAGCCTCTCTGCAGGCCGGAGGGGCCACACCTGCAGGGAGGAGGGGACAGTCATGGCATGGTTCCATGGTAATCCTCCTCCACATCTCAGCATGCATGAGCCTCCTGATTTGGCATGGCACCTGTGCTGCACAGACAGCCAGCAAGGGCTCAAACTAGGGCTGGTTCGGCTGATAACCCCTGCCTGCTCCAGCAGACACCGCACTTCCTACGGGTTCGGCCGTTGCACGATAGGACCCTGCATATCCACCTGCAGACTCTACCCCCAGGTGACATGCTGGCCTGTGTCACATGGCAGAGCGGGCAGCACAGCCTGCCTCTCCCACGGCAGGGAAGCACTTCCATGCTCTCTGCATGGGGAGAGATACAGGGGCCCAGTAGGACTGGCGAGTGGGAGAACAGACAGCAAAAGCTGCATGAGAGATTATGGGGAACTTGATCAAGGACTTGCGTGGGCATAGTTTGGGGGAGCAAATGGGCTTTGGCCCCCAGACAGGGCCTGGCTTATGGGCAGGCATGGTAGACAAGGGGGTGCCATAGTCAGGGGCTGAGATTCAGTGCATTTAACTTAATGCACCAGGACAGGCTCCTGCCAGCAGCTCCCCTGGCCCCCGACTCCTCCTCGACCCCAGCACCCTAGGGAGCCAGCTGTTTGGCAGTCCCAGTGGAGCCCATGTTGCCACATGTCTCTGTGCAGCAGGGAAGCAGGAGCCCCTTGTACCATGAAATGCAGCTGGGGCAGCTGCAGCCCCAGCAGGAAGGTAGCCACAGCAGCAACGGGATGCCCCAGAAAAGCAGTGGCATTGAGCCCAGCTGCAGCAGCTGGGGCTGACCTGCTAAGCCAACATCCAGGTACCACCCAGCCTGGGAACACCGAGGGAGGGAGGGGGCAGGAGGAAGACCATCAAGAGCTCTCACACTCCTCATGTCCAAGGCTCTCACAGACAGGGCCACACACAAACACGGGCCCACGTGCGCAGACACACGCACAGCTTCCCTCACTCATCCTGCCTTGGCATGACAAACTACACCAAGGGAACGGACACAGAGCTTGTGTGAGACCCAAAAGAAGACTGGGGCAGGCACCTGGCCCACAGGCCAGCAGTGACTTCCAGCAGACCCAATGTGCAAGCCTTGGGCAGAAGCAGAATGGCCTGGCTGAAGCTGCTCCCCAAACACGGAAGGCAAACTACACCTACAAGGGTCTGTCTGTTCTCGAGGCGCTACAATGGCAGCTGCTGCAGACCCTCATGTGGGCACTTGCTACAGTGAGAGATGGTTCCCATGGCTGTAATTAACCCACCCACTCAAAACCAGCAGTTAGCCAACAAGAATTCTTCCATCAGACTAGTGATGTCCCCAGGCCCAGCCCGACCATATACGGCCAAGGGTGCCAGGTTTTAAGGGGCACCAAATTAGATGGAAGTGAATTTTTTTCTCTATTTAAAAAAATAGACTATCATTTTTCTCTATATCAAATGTGAGTTTTTCCTTTTTCTGGTTTTCTTTTTCCCTTTTTCCACTCTGTAACTTCTGAAAACTTCCCCCAACTTTAGAGAAGTTGCTGAGGGGCAAAACAAGAAATGAAACCCTGACATGCTGCTCAACAGGGACTTTGGCAAAGTCCAGGACATTTTGAAAAGTTAGAGAGCAGAAAAAGACAAAAAAAGAAAGAGGAAAAGTGAAAACCCTCAAACACAGCAACACATCATGCACTCTTTCTACTGTGCTCTGGGGCAAAAAAGGGGAAAACTCAAATTGGAACTTCTGAACATTTTTCATTCAAACCTCAAATTCGAAGGAAAATTTCAATTCAAATTAAGACAACTTTGATTTCAAGCAAAACAAATGTTTTGGTTGAATCAGAATGAAATTAGAATGCCCTTCAAATTAGTTATTTTGCTCAGTTTATATATTTTCCCATAAAAATTTTCAAATAAAAAAAGTCATTTGAAATTTGCATGGCAAAAATAAGTCTGTGGAGCTGCTCACATCTCCCTACCCATGGAGCACTCAGCATGGAGGCAAATCCTGGCAGGCTGCTTTGCACGCCATACTGTAGGAGCTGTCTCCTCACCCTAACTGTGCAAAGCAGAGGGCAGGGTGGGAGTGAAACACGAATCCTTTGCTCATGGAGGTCTCAGGCAGCCCTGATGGGATGCTAATTCATGAGAGGGGCCTTTGCCATCAGCTTCCTTGGCTGCAAGGGAGGTGAAATGTGGGCATGATGCAGGAAAGGATCTGTGCCAGGGGCTGGCATCTTTTGCTGACTCCTGTGCCTGCTCCTCCTCCCCATCCCTCAGCCAGTGCCAGAGGCCTCCTCCACTGAAAAAAGCCGCTGCAGCTGGAGTGGCGGTGGGGTGGGCACTTCCCACACATGCCACTGAAAGGAACCACTCGTGGAAAGAAGCCACATATTCCTGCCAGGGGGCTGGGGCAGGAAGGAGGTTCCTGAGGTTGTGGGGAAGGGGAAGCAGGTGGGCCTGTAGAGAAACCATAGACAGAGGAACAGCTCAGAAGCTCCTCTCTGGGTCACTTGTTCAGCAGCCAGTTCAGCGCCAGGCACGGCCAGTGGCTGCGTTCCGGTGTCTCTGGTCGTGTTGTTGAGTTCACAGCGGAGTGAGCCAAACCCTGCCCTCTGTCACACTGACTTCACTCTAAACTTACACCCATGTGACTGACAGCAGCCTGGGCCTGAGGAAGAAATCCCAGGAGGGCGCCCAGCACCCACTCACCAAACATGTCCACAAGAGAAGCCAAGTAAGGGATTGAGGATCTTCCTGGTCCAACATGGGCCCAATCCCTGCACCAGTCCATACAGGACACCCCTGCCATGGGAGCATGTGAGTTTTTCACACTCTTGAGCAACATAGCTATTTTGACCTAATTTCCTAGTATAGACCAGCCCTTAGCATACAGGGGCTGTAGCAGAACCCAGTGTCCTAAGGCCTGGTCCACACTAAAATGTTAGGCCTACCCAGCTACATTGTTCAGGGATGTGAAAGATCCACACTTTCCTGAATGACATGGTTAAGCCGACCTACCTCCCCGTGTTAAGAGTGCAAAGTCCCTGTAAGAATTCTTCCCTTGACTAGCTACTGCCTCTAGGCAAGGGGGGTTCCCTGGTGCGCAGGAGACCTACGCTGCAGCACTGATGAGGTTCCTGGGTTTAGCCAACACTAGTATTTAAACATATTTAATTAGCCAGGCCAAACTGTGGGGCAAGGCCCTTCACTTTACAAACCGCCATTATCCAGGTAGCTTCTATAAGCCAGTCAGAGGTTCAGACAGGTGTGTTAAATGAAACCGATGTAAAACCACCTGCAGTGAAACTGGTGCAGCCTGTGTGCATAGGGCAGGTCTGCAAAGGAGTCAGCAGGTTGCGGATCCGTCCCCAGGCTGGGAACTGTTCCCAGTGCTCCCCGCAGCAGGCGGTTTGGCTGCTGACTGGCTCCTCTGCAATATTTACACAAAGCTGGGATTGGCCACTGGTCTGTAGTCAAGTGTCAGCAGCTGCAATGGACTCTGGAGCCACTGGACACCAGAGCCAGCCTGCACTTCTCAGCCCTGCCTCTCTGGTGCATCCACAGAGGAGCAGGCCTTCTTGAGGCTGAGAGGCCCCCATGAACTGGCCTGCCTTCCTTTCACCTCCTCTTCTATGGTGGCTTCGCCTTGCCTGCTCCTCAGCTTTCCATGCATTTTTTGTCTCCACTGCCTTGTCCCAGCTCCTTCCCTGCCCCCTCAGGATGGCCATGCTTGGTGTTAGTCTAGCTGTCCTAGTCCCTCCTGCACCTGCCCCCTGACTCCAGGGGGCCTGGTCATTGCATTTGGGTTCATCATTATTCCCAGACAGTTTTACTGTCTCACCTATGCATGGTGAAAATTTCCAGAGGGGTGGCCTTGTTAGTCTGTGTACGGCAAAAACAACGAGACTCCTGTGGCACCTTATAGACTAACAGATTTTCTTCGGCATAAGCTTTCGTGGTCTATAACCCACTTCGTCAGATGCACGAAGTGGGTTATAGCCCACGGAAGCTTATGCCGAAGAAAATCCGTTAGTCTATAAGGTGCCACCGGAGTCTCGTTTTCGTCTCACCTATGATGCAAACCCTGGCCTGTTGGCACTTCAGCTCCTAGATGGTGGAATCCTGTCCCTTCGAATCAAATCCTGCTTCATCTCAGGCCCGTAGCTGGCTCCCCGAGGCAGGAAAAGGGCACAAAACACACTGATATAACTGAAAAGCCAAACTAAGGGGTTACTGAGGTCCCAACTCTTCAGTTGTACAGGACAGTTCAGATCCCCTCACTCCCCTGCCCGCAGCCCTGTTCCTCCCTCTCGCTCTGCTGTGATATCTTCTCATTTTGTAGCTGAATGGTTTCCTCAGCAGAGCTGATGGGGGCTGCCAGGAAGCATGAGCTCAGGGCCAACCTGCCCTGCTGAGGGCAGTGGTGAAAGATCACAGAGCCCTGCATGGCTGTGCTCTCCCTTCTTCCTCTGCTCAAGGAGGCTGTGCAAGAACTTGCCGGGAGTATTTTCCTGGGGGAGCAGGCGCAGCTGGCCAGTTCTAAACGTGACTCTCTGCACATTGGGGGAATCCTCCCTTTGCAAAGGGAGCAGAACAGGGAGCCAGCATGAAAGCAGCTGATTCAAAGTCAATGAAGATAAATTCATGCCTCAAGAGGCTTCTCTCGCTGCCACCTCCCCTTTCATGAAAAACAACCCCTAGCGCTGTGTGTGGGCCACAGAGCAGGAAGTGGCCTGGGCAGGAGGCACGTATTGGCCCACAGGCAAGTAAACAAGGAGAGTGACTGAGGAAGTTTGCACCTCATTCGCGTGTGTCTCTGCCAAAGTCCAAAGGGGGGGGGGGGGGGCCCGCTTCCAAAGGACACTGAAAAAACTTCAGTGATGTTATCTGCCCCCACGGACCAGATTAGCTGAGAGAGGAAAGAAGTTGTTTACAAGCAAAGCAAACTGCCAGGCAGGCAGTGGTTGAACGATTAGAGCAGGGGAACAGAGACATGTGAGGTCTATTGCTCTTTCTGCTGAGTTTAGACAAGTCATGTGACGGCTCTGGGCCTCAGTTTCCCCAGCCTTTAAACTTATCCGTCTTTTTACAGTGCCAAAGAATCCTCTGTATAAGAGCAAAGCATTACTGCATCGTTCTCAGCATCAGTGGAAGGCTGTGCTTCCACAACTTGGGGCAGGGGATGCAGGTGTGCATATGTATATATGTGTGAACTGCCTGCACATACATCAGCTGGAGCTGCAGATCGGGTGTAGCACTCACCACTGGTTGGCATTTTCGTTCCAAATTCAAAACAGGAAAAAGGAAGCACAAAAAATCTGGTTCCAGAGAAGCTGGCAAGCATGTGTGTGACACATCAGCACCGGCTCTTGGGGTAAATAACTTCTGTGGGTCTTGTGCGCTGTGTGGGTTGAGGGTCTGGATAACCTCTGTGAGGAGCAACCCCCCAAGCCACCCACATCCAACCTGCTGCACCCTTGCATTTTATTACATGTTTCTTGTTTCACGCAGATAGGATGCAGGAGCTGCAATCAGGGGCCTCTGATGCTTCCAATTTTCATCCTGTGGAAACCAAAATCCCTTTGTACGAGTCATAAATTTCCACACTAAATGGTGAGTGGAACTAGGGTGGCATCAGGCCTGATGCTTGGAGATTCCCCCATAGGGCCCTGACCTGCTGCAACTGCAATCAGTGGCAGTCACTGGAGCTGGACTGGCCAGGTGCAGTCACAAGTTGCAGTAGAAGTCATTGGCCAGGCCACCTCTCACAGACCTCCCACCCCTATTCCTTATTTCAAGTTCCCTTTGGCAACCACCTGTGTGAGGAGATATTCTGTTATCCTGCCCCTTCCCACCAGGGGGACCCACACAGCTCTTCTCTTTGGGAACCAGTGGAATATGGGGAGCCCCTTTGAGGGTGGATGTATCTCCAGCTTATCACAGCCCCCCATTTCCAGGGTGGAAGGAAAGAGTGTTTGGCTCATCTGTCCAGCCCCTTATGCAGGCATGCACCAGCACTTCAGCGCAGCTTCCCTGCCTTGCTGCTGCCTGGTTGGGGGTGTTTTCCCCCCTCCCCTCCCTATTTCAATCCTGTGACCATTGGTTTTCAGTGCAGATGAGGGGGCTGTGGGGGGGTTGCAGCAATGTTTGAGGAGTGCCATTCTATGCCCTGAGTCCTCAGCACAGAACAAAGAGATTCATGCACAGCCTAGGGCCTACCTCACTCACCTGGGCTCCGTGGGCATGGGCCCCAAATGTGCCAGGGAGTGCCGCAAGCCGCGCTTGGAAGCTGGGGCCATTTTAAATCTCCCACCCTGCTGCACTCCCAGGCACGTGGCCCAGAGCAGAGCAGGACAGGAAATCTAAACCAACCTCAGTTGAGCCAGCATCTGGAGACTCCCCTGCTCTGACAAAGGTAAGTGCTGTTCTGGGCTGAAGAGGCCTTGGGAGCTGGGTGCAGGCCAGGGAGGCAAGGGAAGGGACTCAGGGCTGGGATGCGTGGAGCCCAAGGGCAAAGAAAGGGGCTTGGAGCCAAAGTACGCCAGGTGGGCAGGGAGCAGTAGGACAAGGTGCGTGTGACTGGGGGCTCACAAGGTGTGCACAGCTGGACTGGGAGAAGGTGGGGGCTGAAGGAAGGGGGGGGCAGGTAATGTGCATGTGGCCAGGCCAAGGGAAGGGGGGGAGCCTGGGTAGATGCGCACAGCCAGGCTGGGAGAAGGGGGGACAGGAAATAGATTAGGACCCTGAGTCCTGAATCTTTTTTCAGGATAGCAGCACCCCTGCCAAGAGGCCAGTTTGGCATCCATTGGGCTGGAAGTTGGATGAACACATGGAGGGTGGTGAAGCATTGGAATGGGCTATCTAGGGAGGTGGTGGAATCTCCGTCTTTGGAGATATTTAAGGCTCGGTTAGACAGAACCCTGGCTGGGATGATTTAGGGGGAGTGGTCCTGCTTTTAGCAGGGGGTTGGACTAGATGACCTCATGAGGTCCCTTCCAGCCGTAAGATTCTGTGATTCTATGAAAACGACGGTAACAGACCCAAAGAGTTTTCATGCTAAATGATCAGACCGAACTGGCAGAGCTGGATTAAGGCAGGGGCTGCAGCCCAGGGCTCTGGCTAAGGAGGCAGAGAGAGGAACCTGGCACTAGCTGCTGTTAGTCCCCCTCATGGTGCGTGGGGAAGCCAGTTAGTTGAGGAACTTTCCCTGCCTGGAGCCACAATGGGCAGCTGCAGCCACATGTCAAGCTCACTGCTAAGCCTCTGGGCAGGGGTGGCCCTGTGGTGCCCAGCCTAGCATCTGTTTAGGCTAATGCATAGCTACTGTGAGTCCCTGCTGGGTGTGCACAGGACTGGAGCCAGGGCAGGGCACAGTCACTGGCAATGTGGGGTGGGCATGGATGGAACTGCTCTGAAGAGCACAGGAGAGCCTCTTGAGAATGAGTGATGGGGGAGCAACTCAGGGTGGCCAGTAGGATAATGGCATTTTAAATCCCCATGTCTCAAGTGTGATGTGGGGGCCCCACAAAATCTAATAACCCTGGGCCCACAGAAGAGTCGATTTGACCCTGAGATGAGGAGGCTGGGCAGGGTGGGAGACTGGGGAGAGAAGGTGACCAAATTAATAGGATGGGGGTGATTATCCACCATTCAGGAGCAGGGATCCCAACTGCCCAGACATTATCAGGATGCAATTTACTGTGTACTTTGGGGACAAGGTGAGCTTTGGGCTAGACTGTGATAGAGAGGTGGAGATGCAATGCTAGGAAATGTGTCTTTCCATTTTAAACACAATGGCAGCTGAGACCTCTTCACCAGCGGAGCAATCATCGGCTAGGGTTGCCCATTTTGGTTGAATATGCCTGGAGGCGTCATCACATGACATCTTTAATCTTTAATTCCTGGAGACACCAGGACAATCCCGGAAGGCTGGCAGCTCTGTCAGCGACTAGTTGCACTTGGCAGGAGGGGAGCCCAGCCAGTCAAACACTAAGATCAATGATTTGTCCAATAACAGCAGCATGCGCTGAGTGCAAGTCTGACCAAGGAATCCCAGTCTCTCCAGTGGAATGAGGGGGAGCTGGGATACATGGGATGGGGGCTTGCGAGAGATGGACCCTGCATGCAGCATCTCTGGCTCACGCAAGTCTGAAGTCACTTCAGACTCATAAGTGAGCAGCCGAGTTCCCTTAGCGCTAGAGAGCAGCTGCTGGGGGAGAGGTACTAGATTGAGGCCCTCGTGCTCTGTTCTACATTGGGCATCCTGGTTTCACCCCTCACACCCTATCATTTGTGAGAGCCAGAAATGCTGAATTCTTATGCACTAGCGAGAAGCCAAGGGAGCCTCTTGCACTGATGATACAGCCAGCATGGCCTGGGAAGGGGAGAAGAGATGGACTCAAAAAGGAACAAATGGCAGGGTCCGACAAAAGAGGGAACTAGCCCCGTAAGTTACTGACTGTGAGGGGAGGTTTCCCTATGACATATGAAACTCTCAGTCTGGGACACTAGAGCCTGATCTTCACTGGGGCTTGTAACAATCTCCCATTGCAATGGTGCTGGTGCACTTCCATCAGCAACATGCATGCCCCCCACATCAGCTAACCCATCTCAAGAGCACAAAAAGCCCATGATTGGACCATTGTGCTCCCCTGGAGGCCTGCATGTGCCCCGGCAATGGATGGGTGCACCCTGATAGATAGCTGTGGAGTACACAGCTAGGTAACAATGACAACTTTGTTTTCTGTTTACTACACTTTATTTCTAGTCATCTGCAGAGCTGGTGCAGCATGTTACCCACCCACACACATACACTGTGCTCTCTCCTGGTGAATTTACTTTTGTTCTTTCTTCTTTGCTTGTTTCCTCTGTGGCCAGTGCTGCATGAGCCACTCCTCCCAAGACAACTGGCCCTCAGGAGCCACATTCTTGGTCCTTGCATTCCCAGCACACAAGGGATGTGTCTGCCCAGCTCTCGCCCCCTTTCAGAATCAAGCCCTGCACATTAAACAATGGCCTGGTTCAGATCTCACTTACACGTTGACTTCGGTGGAGTTATTTCAGATTTACAGAGTGTGAGAGTGAAATTGGTCTATTGACTCCAATGGGTAATAAGAAATGCAGGGCCATACTCTGGTAACTTGAACTCAAGGCAAGGGATACAAGAATTGGTCCCAGCCATGGCCTGAACTATTCTCCATCTCACTCAGGAACAGCACCAGCACCTATTGTCCTGTGCTAATGTGAGACGCATTAAAGCTTCACATTTCTTTGAACTTCCAAAGCTTGGCTTGTTGACATACTGACTGGAAGCCAAACTCAAGAAATGTCACCTGTGTTTTCTCCCAGCTGCTTTTATAGCCTTATAACCTGCACTGAACCACTCGACAGTCAATTGAAATGTTGGTTTAGAACCATTGTGATTGTCCAAAACCAAAAAATTAGCATGAATTCCATTCCATTCTTTTCTCCTGATTAGTTTATTGACAGTCAGCTTGGAAAGTGTTTGACACAACATGCAGTGTGTATCAGATTTTCATTACAGCTCCTTTCACAGCACAGCACAGAGAATTCTAATAGCCAACAATGAACATTTAATTAAACTGGCTATGCCACCATAGTGAGATATCAGGTATAAAAGCTGTCAGACACTCAGCAGCATGGAGTAAGGTTCACAATGTAAACTCCCTTGGAACAAATATTCTCCCTGGTATACATAAACAAGGAAGAAAATTCATTGAGAATTCCACATTTCCAGACATGGGAGAGCTACAATCTACCCCATGCAACCCACGAAGCAAGGGCATCTGCACATGAAGTGCAAGCAGAAAGGGGTTTGTCGCCAGCTGTCTTTTGATTGATAAATGAAAGACACGCCTAGCAGATGTGTAAAGGAAAGGAGCCGGATCTATACAAAGAACTGCTGGCATACACCTAGATCATCAGTGGCATTTGCCACTGACTGTTAGCAGAGCACAGCCCAGGACACGCAGCTGAGGAGATCTGATTCTCTACGGTAAATGGTGTGCACACATGCACACAGATACGTGCACACACACGTACACTAACTCGTTCCTCACAATAGTATAGTGGCGCAATAATACCACCATAGGTAAGGTTGAAACTAACAATGTTTAAAAGCCAATTCTTCACGGTCTCTAAAATCCAACTGCATGCTGAGATTGTCTTGAAACTTGCTGCTCCTCATTGGGACACAGGGCAAGCTCAGTGGTTCAGATCTGAGGTGGTTTTAGCAAGGGGTTCTTGAGATACAGGACCACTTAAAAAAAAGTCACATGACATCATAATGGTATGCTTATTGTCAAAGTTTTCTTGCAAGCATTAATGCCTTGAACTACTGCATTGATTCATCCCAAACTGATCTCTCCAACTGTCCTGCACCCACTGCCCTTTAGGGGAAGCAGTAGTTCAAGAGTTACTTAAGGATCAAATTAGATCTGTGACATGGTTCAAACTCAAGTGGGAGTGAGCTGTGTACACTGTCGGCTGGCTGCTCTGTAGCTCAAGGCAATATGCTGGGGTCATTGACTATGAGTCATAGATACTGACTGCGAGTGCTGCACTCAGCAGATTTCTGAGAACAGCTCTGGTGTGCAGCCCGGCTCTTTATCGCATATTTCTTTGGGTGGCAGAGGGACTGCAAAGGGACTTCTCTGGCAAATTTAGCCCCAAACCAGAGCTTTTTCTTTCAATATGGGTATTTCAAAGAGCTCTATAATCCAGAGGCATGCTCAGCTTGTGCCTCATCAACATCAGGGGGCAAATTTGTGCAAATCTGAAGTCATTAAGTCAAGCGATTCTTCAGGTACTGCCCGCCCCCCAACAAGTAGCTGGTTTAAATACTCAAATTGCTCTCAAAACCGCATGCACAGGGAAATTTGTCTTTCAAAATGATGTCACAGTGGGAGCTGAGGCAGACATTGTGGCATAAACTGGGAATCATTTGGTTAAGGGATTCCTGAAATACAGCTTCCTGCCCCCAACAAGCTGCTTATTAAAATGTCACATTCTTTTGCTTTTTTGGTGCAGAGGGAGAATCAAAGGGCATATCTACACTGGAGGCTCTGTTAAGTCGACTTAACAAGGTTGACTTTAAGTCGACTTAAAGTCGACCTTGTTAAGATGACTTAGAGCGTCCACACTGAAAACTCCAGTCAAGTGCCTGCGTCCACACTGGCAGGTGCTAGGTCGACGGATGAGTGGCCAGGAACTCTGGGAGGGGGCCTGGAGGCCAATTAGGTCGATTTAAGGGCTATTCCCCGTCTACACTGGCTTAAGTCGACTTAAACCTTAGGTTGACCTTAAGAGGTGGTGGTGTTAAATCAACTTAAGGAAGTGCTTAAGTCAACTTAATAAGTGCCCAGTGTGGAAGCAGCGTTCTGTAGGTTGACTTAACCTTCCTTAAGTAGACCTAAGGCTCCAGTGTGGACATACCCAAAGGCTCTGACTCCCACAAATGTACATGGGTGAATTGCCCCTTAACTCAGATATCAGTATCAGGACATACAATAGCAAAGTTTGAACACCTCTGCTTACAGGGTTCACATCTCCACAGACTTGTTTCCTCTGAAACTTTTTATGAGGGCTTATCAGCATGGGACATTTTACCAACAAAATCATACAACCATAATTTTTCAGGAACAAATTGTGTCAAACAACCCTCATAGTTTCTTCTGACAGAGTAACAAACCTTGTGGATAGTGGGAAGCGGTAGATGTGGTATATCCTGACTTTAGCAAGGGTTCTGATGCTGCCTCACATGACCGTCTCATAAACAAACTAGAGAAATAAACCTTTGCAGTTATTGCAAGATGGGTGCCTAACTGGTTAGAAAACCATTCCCTGAGAGTGGTTATCAGAGGTTCACAGTCAATCTGGAAGGGTCTATCAAGTGGGGTTCTGCAAGAATCAGTTCTGAGTCCAGTTCTGTTCAATATTTTCATGAGTGATTGCCAATGATATCAAGCTAAGAGGAGTTGCAAGTGCTCTGGAAGATAGGATTAAAATTCAAAAAGCTCTTAACAAACTGGAGAAATGATGTAAAGTAAATAGGATGAAATTCCATAAGGACAAATGCAAAATACTCCACTTTGGAAGGAAAAAATCAGTTGCACACATACACAGTGGGAAATGGCTGCCTAGGAAGGAATACTGTGAAAAGGGATCTGGGGATCACAAACTAAATATGAGTCAACAGTGTCATAGTTGCAAAAAAAAAAAAAAAAATTCCCTCTGGGCTGTATTAGCCAGAGGGTTGCAGGAAAGACACAAGAAGCACTGCCTGCCTTTGCCAATGGGGCTCCTGCTGGAAGCGTGAGTGGCATGCACACTTCTGAGGAAGTTCAACACCCAGTGCCACCTGCCAGAGTGCTGTCCTGGGGCAGTTTGGTGGGCTCTGTTGTGGCCACGATTTGAACCCCTGTACAGCGGTGCAGGGCCAGGCTCTTGCTGGCAACCTGACAACAGCACCAGAGAGGCCAGCTCAAGTCACAATCCAGATCGATTGCGTCTCTGCTCAGAGCAGCTTGCTGAGGTCCTGTGGGGTAGCCGCAGGCATCACAGACCAGCTCCATGTCAGGCACTGGGAACAGGCAAGTTTGGTGTCTCCATCAGGCCTACAGCACAGAGACAGGTGTGAGCTGAGACTGGGCATGGCTGGAGCATGGGACAGGTGGGAGGGGGATGAGAACAGTGTGGCTCCTGTTAAACTAGTATAAAGGTGCCTACAGCAATACAGTGTATCCTCCTTCCCACAGGAACAGTTATGAGATACCTATGTACTGTTATATTGTGTCCACACTAGGGTGTCTGCCCTGCTTTAACTAGGCTGGGACAGATAAACCAGTACAATTTTTATGTGTAGACAAGCCCAGAAAATGGCAAATTTTGCTAGGGTCACTCAAGCTGGGTTTTTTCCACCTGCCTATCCCCAAATTCAAGGGGAAGAATGAGCTAATGTGGACATGTAGTGTGGGAGACTAAATCTTTATCTCTCAATTTTCAGAGATTTGAGCATTGCTGCTCCTGGACATTCTAGAAGGGCACAAGAGAGCTGGCTCAACTGAATGGTGCGTTAACCGTGGTTTTGGGCTGTGAACTCATGCATAGGCCCCAGCACTGCAGCGTGTCACATGTGCAGCCTCCTCCTTCTGCACAGAGCCCCACTTAAGTCCCAAGTTACTACAGTAGTACTCTGTACAGACATAGGGCCTACCCACATGGAACCAGGTAGAGGATCAGGCCCATGGTGGGTGTGGGTGTGTTGCAGATGTCTGTGGAGGTATACACACTGTTTTTTTGGGTTTTTTTCAGCTTGAGAATTGACTGCCAACTAACTCATACTTAACATGTTTATAAAGGCAAGCGTGAACACTCCCCATGTTTGTGCCAGATTACAAACCTTTGTTCTTTACTCTAGGCTGATCCCTAGGGTGTGTGGTGTATGTGGCTGTTTGTCTGTGCAGAGGTGTATGTATGTGTGTATCCATATGAGTATTTACTGAATTTATTTAATGCACTTGTCAAAAGCTCTAAGGTAAAAACAATCATTATATAATTAAACAATTAAACTACTGACTCATTGTCAACTAGAGGACTCACAATCGCACACCTCCAAATAACTCCTAAAACCCAACCCAAACACCTGGTAAGGCAAAAGCCTGTGTAAACAAAGGAGTCTTGTAACACGTCCCAAAGGTCAGTAATCTGGGATCTGTCGCACCACAGGGAGAAGTTTAAAAGTTAATGGCTTTCTATAGAAAATAAACAACCCAGATGCTTAAGTCTGGGGCTGCTGGCTCATATGCCTTCTGACCTGGACCCCAGTAGAAGGAACAATGATTGGATAGTCAATATACAGGGAGGTCTTGTCTACACTAGCACTTGTGCCGACAAAACTTTTATTGCTCAAGGGTATGAAAAAAGACACCACCCCCCCAAGCGACGTAAATTTTGCTAGCATAAACACTTGTGTAAACATAGCTACCACCACTTGGTTAGGTGATTTTATAATGTTGGCAGGAGAGCTCTCTCCCATGGGTACACAAGTGCTCTTACAGCACACAGCTGTTCTGATACAGCTGCACCGCTGTAAGTTTTAAGAGCAGACTAGCCCTGAGAGAGAGAGAGAGAGAGAGAGAGAGAGAGAGAGAGAGAGAGAATGAAGGGTTAAGCATTCATAAGTCAAGAATACCAAAGAGATTGCCAGCACATGCTTAGCTCTGCCCCTTTATGACACAGCCTTTTTTTACACATTTCAACAGACAACCTTTGATACTTGTCTAGCATTTTTTCTTTCAGCTCAATAGTCCTGAGGATCATTAAGACACGAGATGTACAAGTAACACATTCAAGAAGCACTTTACAAGACTATAGCAAAATCTGTCTGTTAATATTGTATTATCTGAGACCAGCATGTAACTGTGGTAAAAGATTGTATCGTGTCAACTGTGCAAACAAGGGGCAGAGTTAAGTTGGGGCAGGTAAGCTTAACTTTGCCATTTCCTGTTTTCTGACTGCCTAAACATGCAACTTCTGACTTCGCATTTTAATGGCATTTCCTAGGTTCCTTAAAAAGACAAAAATAGAACAAAGCAATGTCGACATTTGGTGTTATTTAGCCGGGCATTAAGGTCAGATCCTCAAAGGTATTTAAGTGTCTAATTCCCATGGCACTTAATGCGACTTGGAGGACTTGGCTGGCAGCTTGCTGGACTGTCAGGGTGAAAGGCCATGTGACAAGCAATGGAATGGTGGCAATCCTGGATATTGTTCTTTCCATTTTGGATTTCCGTACTTTTAAGATGCACTTAACCAAGTAACCTTAATGGTCATTCCAAGTCGTGGCCATGCTAACACATAGGCAGCATGAACATACTGTGCCACACAGTGAGTGCACTCAGTGAAGCACAGCCTCTGCAGAAGCCTGATGCACTGAGTACCCCTGTGCACTAGACCTTTGTCTCATTTGCTGTTTAAGGCAGTCCCCCTGCTTTTCCTAACCCCGTAAGTGGCTGCCCATGTCCCCTTCAGCCCTCCCCTTCCCCCACTCCCTTAACCTCCAGCTCCTCTCTTTACCTTCCCACATGGAGTGGTATAACAGGTTTATTGGCATTTATTTTGGACTGGTGAATTGCACTGGTGGGAAGCCAAGAGTAAGTTATACATGTCCTCTCAAATGGATGCCACTAGAGCCTTTGTACAGCTGCATCATGTATTCTGCATATGCCACAGAAATGCCACTTTAGAAATATTTTAGGGCAGTGGTTCCCAACCTTTTTGGCTTGAGGGCCACAGATATAAATTTTACAACCCTAAAGGGCCAACAGTCTCCACCATCAGGCCTCCCCCCACTGCAGCTAGACAGGAGTTAGTGAGGCAACTGTCTCCTTGCTGATCCCCCATCTTCCTGACTGCAACAGGGAAACTGCACACATCCTGTAGCCCTATGTGCACCACCTGGGTGTCTAGGCACTGGTTCCCTTCTGCAGCCAGGGAGGTGGCAGATCAGTGCTCCCCTCCCTCTGGCTCCAGCACAGTCCCAGGCACCTAAGGACCCAGATGGCCTACAACAACCAGGGGAAGAGGAGCACTGATCTCCCATCCTCTCGGCTTCAGCAAGGAGCCTGCACCTGTCTTAATACAATCCACCCAACAGGTCCTTAGGTAGCAGCTCCCTTCTGCAGCCCGCAGGAGACGAGCTGCAGGCCACTTTGGATGCCCCCATAGGCCATTTTTGGCCCCTGGTCCACATGTTGGAAATCACTGTTTTACAGAACTTTAAAGTTGTTTGGGGGGCTTTTTCCACAGTCTTCCACCTGCATAAGGAGACAAGGCAGGCTCCTCCCGGAAAGCCAGCTGCCCGGGCTCCAGGGAGAGAGAAAGTAGCAATCAGTTCAGTTCAGAAATGTCTTACCAACCCCTCCACCGGCTCCTCCACATAGAGCAGCCCAAGGCCGCCTGCCCCGCCTGCAGGAGCAGGAGCACGGGCAGAAAGTCTCCAATGACCAGCCCCCGGCGCCAGGGGACCAGCACCTCTTGGCAGGGGGCTCCAAGGCTGCACCCCGACATCTGGGGACGGGGGCGGCCCCAACCCCGCCCTCGGACATTGGGGCAGGCAAATTGGCACAGGCCAGGGCCCGGCGCCCCCGGCCTGCGCCGATACTCGCTAGGGTATCCGGGGACTCGCCCCGAAAGCTGACACCGCGCAGCACCGCGTCCCCGCCTGCCGCAGCTCGCCTGGCGCGGCAAGAGTGGCTAAAAGCTCGCCGGGCCACGGCCCGACTCGCCCGGCCTCAGCCACCCGCGGGGCCGCAGCGGAGCGCGGCGGAAACCCAGACCCAACCCCCGCCGGACAGGACACTGCACCAGGCCGGACCGGGGCGGGGCTCGAGACGAGCTCGGGACCGGTCCCTGCGCAGCCTACGCTCCGCCCCTACCCAACAACAACACGGCGCGGAGAGGGTGGAACCCGCTTTCCTCGAGTCCACTGACGCAGCGGGCCGCGGGCCAATGGTGAGAGAGGGGCGAGGCTCCGGGGACCGCCCCCTCTGTGTCCTATATAAGGCTGGCCGGGGGGCGCGTAGCGAGCAGAGTGGAGTCGAGTCGGTGGTTGCAGTCCGGAGCTGTCTGGCGGGCGGCGCTGGCTGGGGTGTTCGCGCGCTCCCCGCGTCGGTACGTGCGGCTTTAGCAGGGGTGGCGGGCTCGGGGCGCAGCACGTTTCTCCGGCTCGGGCCGGGTGGGCTGCCGTTGGGTGGATCATCGGGCGGCGCCGTACCCACACCGTGTCCCTGCCTGGCTGCCCCAGCCCTGGCACCCCCGCTTGGCCGCAGCAGCTCCGCGCTCGTGTCTCTAGCGGGGGTGGATCCCGCGGTCCCGGCCACCATTGCCAGTCCCGGTGCAGCCCCTGAGAGCTGCCCTGTTTGCTCGCAGCCCCCTAACATAGCTTGGCCCTCCTGTCTCCGCGAGACCTTCCCGACTCCGGGAAGATCCCAGGTCCCTTGGCCGGGCGGGATCCTCCCTGCCCGGAGGTGGGGCTCCTAGTGTCCACTGGAGGCAGGGGGTGGGTAGAAACTGCCTTCCCCGTGCAGCGCCTCACAGCTCTTCTTTCTCCTGGCAGTGACCCCTCGCCATGGCTGATCACATGATGATGCCAATGAGCCATGGCATTAATGGGCTCCAGAATTACCGCATGGGAATGAATGGGCTGCAGGGACCCCCACAGCACGGGCAACACATGCTACGGACTCTACCGACAGCTAACCAGATGATGCAGTATGGAGGGAACGGCATGGAGGGAAGCATGAGGCCAAGGCCCAGTATCAATGGACAAATGGGTCATCCCCAGATGCCCAACACCATGATGTTCAACAGTCCGAGCCAGCAGCAGCAGTACATGGGGCCTGTGGGCACTCAGCAGCTTATGGCCAGCATGCACTTACAGAAACTCAACACCCAGTACCAAGGGCACCCTCTAATGGGTATGAGCAATGGTCCCATGGCAGCAGGTGCACAGCAGTACAGAGTGGGGCCCAGTCAGCACCCTAGCATGCAGCACATGCCCTCCCCTGCTCTGACCTTGAACTTCATGGACACTGATCTCATAGATGAGGAGGCTTTGACATCTCTGGTCCTGGAACTGGGTTTGGACCGGATTCAGGAGCTGCCAGAGCTGTTTTTGGGACAGAACGAATTTGACTTCATTTCAGACTTTGTCAGCAAACAGCAGCCCAGTGCTATCAGCTGCTGAAGGGCTTGTGGCTCAGTCTTCTCTTCTTGGTGGTTTTGATTCCTCCATCTCCCTCCTTCCCACCCCTTTTTTCCCCACCACCTCTCCCAAAACAATCACTGGATACTGAAGGCTTGCACTGGATTGCTTTCTCTCTTCCGTGTGGGAGTTTGTTTTCCTTGTTTTGGCAATGGGGGTGAGGAGGAACAGGTTCTGGTGACACAGACAGAATGAAGATGAAGTCTTGATGTAGGATCATCCCAAATGGCATGAACAAGATTTTTGTCTTCAGTAGAAACAGATTTTTTTTTTTTTTCCCAAGTGATGCTAATGACTTTCCACATCTAGGCTTCCAAGTGCTGGGTTAGAAGGACAGCATGGTCCTGCTGCCACTAGTGAGCTTGATCTAGGATTCGCCACTGCCAGTGAAGTTGGGATAAAAGCCTCTCAATGGCTTGTGTTTTGAGAATCCCCATGACCTTGCATTGGAAAGAGGGTTTGGGTTTTGTTGCTGACTTTTTTTGTGTGTTAAAATCAAATACTGTGTTTAACAGGTCTTGACTCTTCTTGGCTAGTTTGACTTGAAAAAGGATCACTTCCCCTCTATCAGGTTATTGTTTTATTGTCTTAGCTGCACAAGAGTGGCTGGGGGGGGGAGGTGTTGGATGTAGGTGCCTCTCATCCTCGGCCTTGGTAGATTTTAGATCTTCTAACTTGTACAACCAATCAACAGTAAAACTACTAGGTAAGTGTTCAGGCTAATTCAGATGTGAGGCTTAAAACTGCAGCCAAGCTTCATTTTCTTTGCCTCTGAAACCAAATAAAATCTGTGTAATTGTATGTCCCTGACTTAATCTTATTTTTGTGTAATCATTGTTCATTAGAAAGGGCTCTTGCTTATTTGGCTTTGTCACTGGTGGGAATATTTAAAGGGCTTACTGCAGCTTTAAGATGCTGCTTTTTAAAAAATGACTGAAAGAGCTATATGGTTGCTCAAAACAACCCGCCTATGGCTATTTCAACAGAGTTTTTTGTGATGAATATGTAGGACCTTCTAAACCAAATCCTCCCTGATGTGCTAAAGGATGACTTGACTTTTAATTACATTGCTCAGAAAAGGTTAAATGTAAAAAAAGCTAGTGGGTTTTTGTTTCCTCTTGTCTCTTATTTCCAGGCGCTTTGGAAAGTGGAAAGCTGGTTGTCACCTTAGTTGCTACTGCCCCCTGCTGCTGAGAGCACATGGCAGCATATCATTGTTGATCAATGAAGTGAGAATGTACAGATGAATTTTCAAATAAAAGCGAAAACATCTTAAATGACAAGCTTGCTTGGTGGTTTATTTAATCAGATGTGCATGAGGCCTCCCCAGGAACTGTCAGAAAACTCTCTGCAAGGAGAGAGGAGCATTTTTCTGCTTTGGAGCAGGCCCCTCCAGTGTCATGGTAATATTGTCACATCTAGACACAAAACAGACATGGCTGCCGAGGCTTAAATACCCAGGACTAGCTGAGCCCTTAAAGCATATACAGAGTGCAGGGTCTGTACCCCATCTAACTGCATTAAGTGCAAATTCCTGCTGCTCAACCCAGCATGATGTCTATCTGAAAAGTGGATTATACCTGTTGGCCTCACCAGGGCATATCACCTAATGTGGACAAGCCTGAAGGGGGTGGGGATGAGCTGATGGTGCCATGTTTTTACACATCTATTGTTGGGCTCTGCTGTAACCACTTGTACTTCCAGGGCTAGACTTTGGCCTTGTCTACACTGGCACTTAGGCAGGTGAAACTTTTTTTGCTCAGGGGAGTGAAAAAACAAGCCTTTAAAGAACAAAAGAATCTAGGTCTCTCCCCCTGCCAGCTAGGTCCTATGAGCTGATCACTTGAAAAGAGGTTAAATTTCCAGAAACCTTTGAGGCTATCTTGTTCTACATTTTCTTCTCGCTTCTCATCTGATCATGCTTCATTCCCTAACCATCCCCCTTTTTGAAATAGCAAATTGATGCTAACAGGCCTGCCACTTCATACACTAAATTGTGTAGTGACTTATTTTTTTCTCAGAATGCTTGTGACAAACAATTTCTGCTTCTGGACTTGCGCTAACAGTTAATGGGAAGGCGCTTGGTCAGCCAGCTGCATGGTAAAAAGCCTCTGGGGAAGAAAGTGGCCAAAATAAGGCACTTTGGCACAGTTGCTGATTGACCAGAATGTCGGAGGTTTCAGTCAGCAGAAAAAAGGGGAATAGTGTATGGATGGACATGCACTTAATGTGCTACTGGAATAGGAATGGACCTTCCTGTTCATCCCACCAAAATTTAGCCACGTGTTTGATGTTAAATTTGTGAAACTGAGAGTTTCCCAGACACACATATGATCTTGCAATACAAGAACAGTGGATGGTGGGAGGAAAAAATGTCCTGTGTTAGTGTCCATGTTGAGTACAGAATGTGCAAATAGTAACTTGGAACAACTCTTGGCTTTGTAACTATCACTAAATATTAAACTTGCTCACATCTCACTCTTCTGCCTCTAGGGTAACACCAGTGCTCTCTTGTATATCCATCAGGGTGGGCTTGATGGATAAGGCTGATTAATAATGCAAATGCAGTCTAACATCTAGTATATGTTTGGGGAGGGGGAGAGAATGAGATCCTGGTTATGTATCAGTAGTGGATATATCAGTCATGGCCTGGCTATGTACTTCACTAAAATATGAACAGATGGGTGTGCAATGCACTGTGAAAGGTACAGGGTTTAGTTTGATGCAGCAGGACTACTGTTAATTATATTGGCTAAATCAGCTATTAAACTGAGTTGTGGCTCTTGGGAGCAACTCCTAGCAATCAAAGTTGATTTTTTTTTTCCCCTCAAGTCTAAATCTCTGAAAACATATGAACTCACAGGGTATGTTCACAAGTGTTTCATGCTGTAGATTTAAGGGCCAGAAGGGACCAATCTGATCTAAATAGCACAGCACAGAGAACCTCACCCAGCAACTCGTGTATAGAGCCCAGAATGTCTGGCTGCTTAGTGTAAAAGTAACATTTCTTGGATTTTCTTTGTGGTTCATCTTACGTAGCTTGGAATTAGTGAAGTTCTTTGTCTGGGCTGGGCCTGTTTGCTCTTCAGTCTCTAGAGCAGGTTGTGTTTCTTTACAGGCTCCTGTAGTATTCAGCAGCTCCCTATGAACTCCTGTGTTGCTGGGCAGCAGTACATGCAATGTTAGATGTTCCCATTCTCCCTCCTTGGCCACTTTCTGTGTATCTTTAGATATTTTTTTTTTTCTAAAAACTAGACCTCAGGATCTGCTGTGGCAAACAGGCTGGTGTGAATAAGCCGGGAAGACTGGGAGACACTATGGCTTCCTAATTTTCAATGATTAGTTTGGAGCTGCAGAATCGCTCCCTTTCCCTGTGTGTCTTCACCTGCACCAGGCAACACACAGGCAGAAGCTGGAGATGGCCCTTGCCCAATAGTCTCAAAGGCACCTAGGTGGCTTAGGAGCCTGCATCTCATTGGCAGTCAGTGGGATTTAGGCTTCTGGGGGGGGCCAGGCCCAGCTCAAAATGTGATTCAGGCTCCTAAATCAGCTTTGAAAACATTACCCCTGGTCTGAAAAGCGATGTGGGCAGGCGTGCCTTTCCTGCTCAGCACCACCATCTCAGGGTCCTCCTTTCATCTGGGACTGAAGAGACTGGCATTCCAGTGTTCTCCTGTTGCCTTGGACTGAGGGGACAGGTAGCCCAATGTCCTCCTATCACTTTGGACCAAGGGGCACAAGCCCAACAACCTATTTATTTACTTAGTGTTTGAGGATTATTCAAATAAAGTCAGAGAAGATTAGACCTATGACTTACATGGGTTGCCAAGCTCCCTGTGCCAGTGTGAAAGGAGCTTTACTATTTCCTGTTGCACATGAAAGCAAATAAAATGGGTGTCACCGAGGGCAAGTTAGCAACATTTTCTCATCACTTTACCAAGGGAAAAGCCAAAGTAGTCAGAAAGCAGATAAAGGCAAAATGCGCCAGTCACCTGCCAGGTTGGTCTGGATTTAATTTAGTGTAGAATTCCCAGCTTTCTGCACATTGGCAGGGAAGTACCAGTGTGTATATATGTCCCCAGGATTGCCAACTCCTTTGCTCCTAAGCAGTGAAGCCATGTTCAAAGACTGGAGCCATTTATATCCCTTCCTCTTCTCTTGTACCTTGTATCTCAGGTCTACAAGGCACCTTACCAATGTTCAGCAGTGACGGCAGTGCTGCCGTGAAGGAGTCATATTGGCTTTGCTGAAGGAGGGTCAGTGACTTGCTGAAGGTCATAGCCTGAGGCATCACTAAGTCAGTTACAGAATCCTGAGTTCCTATCTCCTGTTCCAGCCACCAAATGGATGCAACCAGCAATATAAGAGATTGTCAGTTTGATGCACAGAGCTAGGCTGGGGTAATGAAAGTTTACTTCCATGTAAGATTCTTGGGCTGTTTTATGGAGGTGCCTACTTGTGGCTCTGGATCCAGGGGTATATCTATGGGTGGGCCCTATCCCACCAACGTTGAAAGCAGACCCATCCAATCAGATTTTAAACAATTCATCTGGTGTTTTTATCAGCCTCTGTTTTGCTTGTGACACAAGTGCCCTCTGTATCAACCACAGGCCCTGGCAAAATATAAATTCTGGCTATGCCTCTGTCCAGATCCAAAAGTATTGCTGTGCTGTACCACACACATACCCAGCTTAGGCAGTGTCAGCGTTGTGTTTACCACACTCCACACAAAGGGAGCCATTGTGTAACATTAACAGATGGCCCAGAGGGTAGCTCTCTTCTGATCTTGATCTCTTAAGTCTTCACACTGCTTCCCACCACATTCATGCACATGTTTGCCTATGCACTGCATTTTGCCCAGTCGCTGCAAGAACATTCATGGTCAAGCAGTTGGCCATTGCAGGAGATGCTTCATATTTTGAGTCTCTCTGCCAGTCCCATGTATTGGGGACAATGATGTAACCCCACCTTGTCCCTAGACTGGCCAGCTCCACTGCCGAGTCACTTATGGAAATACCAGAGAGTCCAGGGCTAATCAGTGCTGAGTGGTAGATGTTCACCAAGTCAAAACCCAGAGCAGGCTCCAGGGTTCTTCGGTATTCTCATTTGCCATAATTGAACCCTTTGCTGTTTGGGTGACAATGTCAGGGGCTTAACAGGGGCAAGAAAACTTTGTTGTGACTTCAGTCAGCTCAGCATCGACGTTATAACAGGTAGCAGTTGCCTTGGATCCATGCATTCCCTTGTGTGCACAATTCTATTAGCAACCTCCCGGCATATATCAGGAGAGCCGGACCTGCAAGGATGTAGAGGCTGTTGACAGACTTATGACATCCTTTAATCGCAGCGGGTGGTGTTAAGTACTGGGATTAGCTTCTTTGTGTGAAGGCAGGGCTCACACAGAGGAGTAGCAAAGTGCCAGTGCTGTTTGTTGCAGAGTGGACACACCTGCGCTGCACCCCCCTGTGACGTAACCAGCTTGCTGAGCGCGTTGCTTATATGCTAACCTGGGCTTTAGTTTTCTCAATGTGGGATCTAAAGAGAGTGTGCAGTGGAGGGCAGCCCCAAGGTATATAGGACGTATGGAATGAGTAAGCTTCATCTCACAACAGCTGATGCTGAGCTCACGTTTGGCCTCTCAGGTTCTGAGATGGAATGCACCCACTTGCATCTCTGCATGCAGTTAGCCGGCTGCATAGTACTTCTCTGGGGTGTAAAGTTCATTCGCCAGACTGCTTTCTAATATGCCAGATTTCTTGGCCGTGTGGCGACAGACAGTTCAGCTGCACAGATAAAACACCTTTTGCAGGGGTAGCTTGGCTGCTTGTTTGTGCAGCTGTTAAATAACGTAGAGGCTGAGGCACTGCCTTGTGAGAGGTCATCTGTCATCCGATAGCAGCTCCATTTGCCACAAAAGCTCACGAAGAACCCTCTGTTCTCGAATATGGTCTGTATTAGCTTCGTGAAGTGGGGGTTCTTTGTTTCCATCAGCATGCTGGTAAGGAGCTATGGCGCATGCCTATCCCTGTCAGCCTTAAAGGTTTTAAATCCCACCAAACACTTCATACTATTGCTTTCCTGTTTCTTAATATTGAAATGCCACAAAACAAAGGACGGCATCAAGGACAAGAACTTGTGTCCAAGTCTGGACACCCCAAGTCCTGCTTAGGACCAGTGCTGACTATTCTATCCATAAATGTTGAAGAACTGTCCACACCAAAACAGGAAATGACAGCTGATATTTGTGCAAAAAACTGGTAGGCATGTTTTCTGAATACCGTAGGTTCCCTGAGAATTGCATGCCAAACAACCCAGGACACCAGGAAGGCTGTTGGCAGCTGAGAGAACACACAGCAGTAAGGCAGACCCTATTTGTCAAGCCAGGCATCAAGATTTCATCTTTCTATGCAATGGAAGAGAATAATATCAAGATTCTCACTGCTGACCTCATTGAGATTTCCACGCTGATGGGGGCGGTGCATTGTTCTCCACATGGTGGGAGGGGAGAGGTGGGACAACCCAAGGCTCTGCATTGCTGCAGGAAGTGCTGGGCTGGGGAGATACGGACAGAGCTCACTAGTTTGGCCTGGGTCAGCAGACTCAGCTCCACAGAAAGATGCAGCATCCCTAGGCCCCACCTGGCAAGCAGATTCACTGCATTTGGTCAAACCCAAAGATATATCCAGTTCAGTTCCCTTCACTGGTGAAGACCTGCTGCCCGCTTAAACGAGCCCAGCTGGATTGGAAGAGAAGACTGAAAGCTAAAGACTCCACCTCCCACCAGCAGTGCCCAAAACCAGCCAACTACTCTACACTAGAAACACACACAGAAAAGGAGTTTACGTGGTTCAGATTTCCTCCTGACTAACGACACAAGGCCCCAAGTCTCCTCTCACGCTGGTGTAAACCAGGAGTCAATGGAATCATGCCTTAAAAGCCAGGAGAGAATCGGTGCAGAAGGCACCACCTTTGGGTACAGGAGATGAATCTCAGCAGAAGAATACACCTGCGCATGCCAGTCTGAGTTGATGGATGTTTGTGCTGCCTCTTGAGAAGTCTGGAACTGAAACAGTATTTCTCTAGTCCCAGGAACTGTGACTGTAAACCAGATGTGTAATTCTCAGCAGAATGCCTCCCCTGCCCCTGCCCAGGATGACATGGCTGGAGCAAGGAGCTCTCTTCCAAAGATGCCATCTGGTTAGTGCTAATGCGGAGAGGGATTGTGGCTGATGCAATCAAAGCTACCCCACAGTCACCTGTGCGCATGCCTGTGTTGGGGGTTTGTCCCTTCAGGCTCAGGGCTGGTCACACAGACAGGATCCGAAAGCTCCAGTCACTTGCCTCTTGTTTCTGTTTTTCACTTCTCTGCTGCACAGGGTCCTCTGTTGTTTTTCAGTGCCTTGGATAATGAGCCCAAAGTCTCAGCCAGAAAGGGCAGGAGTACTCAGTGAGAGAAATGTAAAATGAGCATTTAGAACCCCCCGCCCCACTACACGCCATCTGCAGCTGGGAGTGGGGCTAGTGTCTCAGTGAGAGGTGCCCCTGAGTGCAGACTTCCCAGGAGCAATCCTGCTCAGATGCTACCAAATCCCCACTAAAGTCACTGTTTCCACAGGCTTTCCTGGACCTGATTCCAGCTCCGACTGGGCAGGGAATGCTGTTGCTCTGTGACTGAATGAAAGAGGCCAAGGATTTTTAAAGGTAAATTCTATTTTTAAACAATCTGGCTGATTAAAATGAAATCCTAATGTCTGAGCCACGAATAGATGATCCTAGAGTATGGTGTGTGAGCCAAGAATTAATGTTACCTTCTAGGTCACCCGCTGTTACAATCATCAAAGTCCCAGCGGAGTTGTTGAGGCCCTGGTCTGCAGCCCCAAGGTGTTAAGATGGAAACTTATGTTTCACTGTTAATTATTCATTTGTGTTCTCACTGAGCCCTCCCTCTTCGGGACACTCTGTGGAATGGGACATTTGTGATTAGAAACCCAGGTACATTACTTTGGCAGGGGTGCAAGCAACGTGTCTTGCACTGACAGACCCTTCTGCAGGGTCCCACAAGCTCAGGGCTTGCAAAAGAGAGGAAGGCATGGCTCGTGAAGTTCATAGGTTGGTGGGAGCCCACGGCTGGTTGCCTCACAATTGCTACATCAAGGGATGGACCAAGTTCAGCTCTTCCTGTTTCAACGGTAAATTCAAAGGACAGTTAGTTGAAGGTTGTTAAATCAAGTTGAGAAATGTTTCAACATATTGGCTCAAACCCTGGGCTAGGTTACCACAGCCCAGAGAATTCAGCTGGGATTTCCCCAGTGTACACAGAACAGTGCAGGCTGCTGCTCCAAAAGCCATCGCCTCAGCCGGCCCATTGCAGCTTCCAGGACCCAGGGGCAATGATGAGTCCTTCTCTGAGCTCCAGGCACTGTTTTTCCTTGAATAATAAACTCCAGGATCGTTTGGCCCAGCTGTATGATCTCCCAGAGATCATATTTATGAACATGGCAGAAAATCGCTACATTGTTAAATAGGAACCAGTCCCAGGAGAGTAAAACAAAGGGACAGGAAATCTCCACTAATTCAGCAGCAATTAACCTGCACAATCTGAGTCTGATCACCTGCTGACCACCTGCAAATGTTGGGCTGGCTGTCTCATGGATCAGGCACTCCTGTGACATTTCCCCTACTTCCTAAAAGCCAGCTAATGTCAAAGGCAGCACTCCCATTGATTCAGTGGGAACAGGATCAGCCCCCAGGTTTGGGCAGGTTGAGTGTGCTACAAAAGAGTGTATTGCTCCCAAGCTGATATCCTTCCTACCATATGAAAACAGGAAAGTGCAGGGATGTGATGAACGTCACCCAGACTCAACAGGCATCTGGTCCACTTACACTTCATATTCTCTTTGCGTGACCCCAGCAACAAGCTTCTGTCCTGTTCTCTCCACCCCCAGCATTTGTCACTGATATCATAGCAATCCCATTTAGGCACCTGAGGATCTCCTTTTTTGCTGGAGTGGGTTCTCTGCTCCCTTCACGCTTCACTCCTGACAGCACCACAGCAGCCTCCGTCACTTCACAGGTGACGTCAGTCTTCATCAGGGGGTCTGACATGAGTCACCTGCCCCAGGATCCAGACAACTTGCCCCGAGTGGAAAGGAAAACAAATAAACTCTGTCTGTCTGATGGATTTAGGAGCACAGCCCAGAAAGAAAAGGGAAGAATGGAATTTACTCCATCTCTCTAGCTCAGACCGAATCTCTGGGCAGCTCAGGAGTTTGGCTCTCTCCCCAGCACAAGTTGGGCCAATAGAAGATATCACCTCCCCCGCTTAGTCACGAATATACTGGTCCTGGCCCAACTATAACGAAACTGAATCCTTCCATGTTATGTGGTGCATTTCCTGAGGCAAGCAGTGCTCTCGAGATACCAACCCCTACTACCCCCTTTGTGGAGAACTTTGAGATCCATGGGGAAAAATGAAAAAAGGGCAAAGTCTGCATCAGTGTATCACAAATGCGCCTCATTGCAAGTTCTCTGCACCTTGGGCATACATGCTAGGCAGCTGTACAACTGAACCCTCATCTTGGCTTTGTCTGCTGTTGCAGACAGACCAGCATGACTGCCTGTTCCTGGGGAAGAGGAGCTGGTTGGCTACGTACAGCACTCCCATGCAGCCCAGGAAGTCTTGGTGGAGCTGCTGGGGTGCCAGATAGGAAGAGTCTGCAGTGTCCAGGCTGCCATCACTGGAGAGCAATTAGAAATAACTATGAGCAAATGATCCCTGTGAGCTGGTGGGCTGCTTTGGCTGTGAGGGATGAGCCTCACATGATCACGTCCCTGCTGCCACAGGGAACCGCAAGGGGCTTTCATCCTTCCCACCCTTCCTGTTCAGTCTGTGGTGCTGTGATAATTATGCCGTGTCTGAGACCAGTTCTCTTCTGCCATCTCTAGCTGGAGTTCAGGGGCTTTCCAGGAGACCTCAAGAAAGGGAAGCAGAGGGAGGAGTTGGGCACGAGCCCTGCTTTCCTTTGGTATGATGCATGAAGGCTTGCCTTGAAGGAAGTGTATGTATTTATTTATTCCTTTTAGAGTGAGTTAGTCTGCCTATCTGCTGCCATAGAAATGCAGGCTGTTTGCACTGGTTTGTCAGGAGGACTTTCAAAGGGACTGGGGGGAACAGAAAGTAAAACCTGGCTAGCTGAGAGGGCTGTGATTTTAGTCACAGTGCTTTTAGACCAGAAAAACAAGTGAGTTTTTAAAAAACACATAAACTACCACATAGCAGCTACCACATTTGAATGCCCTGGGGTTCACCTGGACCACTAACCCATGTAAAATACAACCGGCTCCACTCACACTAGGTTCTAAAACATGCTCATTAAAACGAGGTTAGCTAAACCCTTTTTAAAAACACTCCAAGGCCATAGGTCAGTGCTCATTGGGCTTGTGAGTGTTTGCTTTTTTCCCCCCATTTATTCCAACAGTTCCTTGAAGCTGTTGAAGGAACCAAGCTCTTTTTAAAGATTCAGCACTCAAAGCTGAGAAGAGAGAATCAGAGATGAAGATTGGAAGGGACCTCAGGAGGGACCTAGTGCAAGGCCTGCTCAAAGGAGGATGATCCTGACTAAATCAGGATAATTTCTAATCCACTGCTCTGCAGTCTCCAATGGGACCTCCAGCACCAACAGGATGGAGCAGATGATGCTCCCAGGATTTCTAAGGTGAAAAACAAGCAGAGAAAAAGCAGGTTTTTTTGTTTGACAAGAGCCTTCAGCGCCTCCTTAGGGTGTGTCTACACTGGCAAGTTACATCGACTTACGAAGGCTTAAGTCGACCTAAACAAAGCCACATCCACACTGGGTTTTTATTAAGTCAATTTAAGCATTTCCTTAAGTCGACTTAATAACACCTCCTTTTAGGTCGACTTAAGCCTTAAGTCGACTTCTTAAGTCAACTTTATTAAGTCGACTTAAAGCCAATATAACGGCTATCTCTGCTGTTAAGTTGACTTCACAAAGTCAACTTAAAGTGTAGCCAATTTGTTACGTCGACTTAACAAGGTCGACTTAACTTTGTAAGTGTGGACGTAGTCTTAGAGTGTTGCAACAAACCAGGCCGCTTCCGCTCTGTAGTTCACCTTTAATAGAGGTGCCTAACATGGAGAAAAAGTGGAAACGAGATGCGTGGACTTAAATCCATCGCTGGGAAGAGCAGGCATCTTGCGTGCCCACAATGCCCGTGTTCTACAATGGCCACAGGCCTTCTGCCCTAGGGCTGGGGTCTAAGGCAGAACTGGCCCCGTGCCCATGTGGCAGATCCCCTGGACAAAATCTAAGGGTTTGGAGTGGTGAGGAGGGCAACAGTGCTAACAGCGTGCCATTGAAGAGACGCTAATGCCCACTGTCCCTAGCACACTGTCCACGCTTTCAGTGAGGGGTCATGGATTGACCCCTTCAGGGCAAAGGACCACATGGACAGCAGCACCACAGCCTCCCTGCAGACTGACTTCCTCTTGGTCTAGAAGGGCCACAATTAGGAGTGACAGGAAAGTTCCATCTCCAGGGCCCATGCAGCCCTGAGCCTATCTGCTGGGATTGCCAGGGCGGGTGCCAGCGGGGATACTGACAGCTATCCAGCAAACTGGCCTGAGATCAGCTGCTCACTCCAACTAAGTCACAATCAAAGGGAAAAAACTTTCAGCTTCACTCGCCTGGAGAAAGAGGTGAAGAACCCTTATCCTATTCCTGAGCCAGCCCTGTCACAGTCTGTTATGCCCTGTGAAAGCGACAGTAGAACATGGCCTATTTCTTCCTCGGAATTACAGCTCCCAGAGGTGCGTCTACACTTGTAAATTCAGTCGACTTAAGCTTGCTTAAGTCGACTTAATTTACTCTGCGTCTACACTACACTTTCCTTAAGTCGACTTAAGCAAGCTGCTTAAGTCCACTTAAGGAACATTAAGTCGACTTAATAAAACCTCCTTTTAAGTCGACTTAGAGCTCTCCAGGACTCCCCCTCTGCCCTCCCTGCCAGGAGGGGTGGCACAGCTAGAGCTTGGCATGCCCCCCACAGGGCAGAGCTCTGCCCACCCTGCCCCTATGTACCAAGGTACAATGGGGCAAAAGCTGAGCCCCCTGGCACTTGGCAAGGGGTGCCCCCCCCTGCCACCGTGGACCTGTCCCAGGTCCACCTAGCCCCTAGAAGTCTACCTAGGCATCCAGTGTGGACACTCTAGGTCAACTTTGTAGGGTCCCCCCTAAGTTGACTTAAAATTTAGGTGTGGACATGCTAAGTAGACTTAGCTAAGTCGACCTAAATTAACAAGTGTAGACGTAGCCAGAGTGTGCTGCCCAGGTGAGCTGAAAGCAGGAGGAAGGAAAGGAGGACATTGCTGTAGTTACAGGTTTCCCTTTGTCTTGTTCAATTCAGAAGTGCCAGATCTGGAAAGGGTTCCCAGAGTGCACACAGGATAGGAGACGGCACCGCAGGAGATAATGAAATGGAGTGGACCCAGCAAGGCTTTTCTCTTTCCAGCATCTTGATTCTATGATGGGTTTCGTGGAGAGTTCATCACCCACCCACACACAGGGGTGATGTAAAATCGCAGGCACCAGCTTCTCGGTGTGGGAGGCTGGAGCACTTCAAGATATACAGTTGTGCCGACACTCAGCAGTGCTGGCCTCACACCGGCAAGGAGATGGCAGGGGAAAGGTCCAGCTTTGCTATGCAAGACACCAGTGCTCCCGGAGAGCAGGAGCAAATTTAACAGTCAGCAAATCAGCAAATGCTGACTGGCCTTGCCTGGTCCAGGCCCCCCATCTTCTTCTCCCATCAGTCACTGGCACAGGGCCCAGTGCAGGTTTTTACTGTGGCCTCTACTTGCCATCACTTGTCCTCCGTTCACACAGACTCTCACTTCACCCTTCTCTACTCATTGAAGCCGTCCTGCAAACCAGAACAGTCACATTTTCCTAAAAGAGTACAACAAAATCAATGTACACTGTCTGTTGATGGTGAATACGGAAGCCATGATCGGAGAGCCATTTTTAAGGTTAATATAATAGTTCTCCTTTGTAAAGTGTCAGGGAATGGCATTGTTACCTTTTGGAATTTCAATATCCAGTATTTGTTTGGGACCTCTTTAGACAAGCTCACTTCTCTGGTTCAGTTATTCTTTTTGGCCATAGTGCTGGGTCATCAGTTATCATCTGAATGACCTTCGTGGACTCATCTCACAATCATTGTCCTTGGATTTGGCCTGACCATTTTCCACAGTTTCAGCTTGCTCCTCAAAAGTCAACCATTCTTCACTTTCTGCCTCTCGTGGTGTGCAGAATGTAGTTAATTTAGTGTATGCTCCTAGGCATTTGGCCTTTTCCTCAGAAGCATGATTATTTTGACCACCACTGGGTTATGATCTCCACCACGGGATATCATCTCCAGCTCTAGTGCCTCATTCTCCATTGCTTCTTTCAGCCACTGATGCCGGGAACTGCACCTGCAGTGGGCAGGTAGCTTGTTCTAACTGGCCCCCGCACATATCCATGCATGCACATGTGTGCAGAAACACACACTCAGACATAGGGATGCACAAACATACCATGCAGACATCTATACAGATTGGGTCTACATTTAATTGCAACACTAAGTGTATATAGATGGTGTATAGGTGGTAACCACAGCAGAGATTCCATTTTGGAAGCCCACCGTGCAATTAAGAGTGGTAGCCATTAACCCTGGCCCACATAATCTTCTTACTTCTAGGAATGTGCCTTGCTAACAAGTTTTAACGGCTGTTTCATGCACTGAAGGCAAATGATTGCAGTAAATGAGTAATCTATCTAGCAAAGCCTCTGCACACATCCTGGTGTTGTGAGCAGTGCTAAATGGTAGGCAGAAATATTTTAAGACTTAATTAGCTATTCAGTGGCATGTATTGAAGATGTATTTGTTCACTGAATGCCATAATCAGGCTCCATTTTCTTCCCCGGTACAAAACCACTTTGACTGAATTCAAAGCAACGAAAGAAAACTTTGCAAGTGCCTCTAGTGCCTTGCATGAAACATCTCAGCAGCAGCAGCAGCTCTTGTTTATAAATAACCAGGTTCAGGAAAAGGCACTTTCCGTTCTGGTATCAGAACATTGTGAAGAATAAACAGCTTTTGAGCGTCTTATCTTTTCAGTAGGTGAAGCTCTGAATCAACTTCAATCAATGTATTCAGCCCAGCATTCAGACACCAGTTTTGTTCCCCTCATTTCACTGGGATCTGCACAGAAACAGGTAAACTGAGCAGAGAGGACTAGACACGTGTCTGGAAATGCCAGTCAGCCATTCCCAAGCTTGGGCAGTTCCCAGGGGCCCGCAGGACAGCAATGGCTACTGTTTTCTCAAGAGAACTATATGGGCGTCCAGCAGGGAAGGGGGTCTCATTAAAGCACAGCATTCCATCCACTCGTTTGTTCCTGTGCTACTGGCCTCTCAAGTTAGGCAAGATCTCAAAAGAGCTGCAGAGGCCATCTGACCCAGATTTCCATCTAGCCAGCTCCTGTGCTGAGTGGAGGCCATGACTGAACAATAATCCTCAACGCTCCTGAATGCCTTCTATCCACTCAAAACGCTGCACAAATGGTCTCCCATGTTGCCCAGGAGGCAGGCAACTATCATCAGCCCCAGTCTGCAGGTGAGGAAGCTGAGGCGCAGGGAGGGGACCTGACTTGCTCACGATCATATAGAAGAGCACAGGCAGAGCTGGGGCTAGAGGTCAGCTATCCTGATACAAAGTCACTTGTTTTAGCAACTAGACGTCACTAAACCACTATGGGCACCTGCTCTGCCACCCACTTTAATTCGCAGGAATCCAGCTCATTTATTAATTTTGCACCATCAATTCTGAGCACCTGGAACATTTTAAATGCAACACACCAGCCCTCTGTTTCTCTCTCTCTCTCCCAGCCATGGGGAAATGCCTTTGTTTGAGTGTTTATTGCAGGGAAGCCAGACTGGAATGTGCTTCACATTTTGTTCAACGGCAGGGATGGGTGGTGGAAGCATGAGTCATCTCTGGAGCATCGTGGACTCAGCCTTGCGGGTGATAAAGCCATTGCTCCAGAGAAGCAGGATTTTTGACACTAGCTATGGTCAGACAAGGACTTAGGGCCCCTACGTCACTTGGGCCATTTCCAGTTGTCAGGCCTTGAATTTTAAAGTTCAATGGGAAAGCAGTGTATGGAGCGGAGCAACATTGTGACGTGCTTTCAGTGACTTGCCTTGTTAAGTGGCTGGAGAGCTGCATTTTGAAACAACTGGAGTCTTACACAGGTTGTAGATTTCTGCCCAGGTTTGTTGCATTATAGTAACTAAGCTTGGAGATCCCAAAGGTAGCCTGGATCACCATGGCCCAGCACAGACAGGAAAGGGGCAGTTTTGCAACCATGGCATCAAAGAAGAATCTTTTGCCTGCTTTGCAGTGGGCAGTCCCCAGATTAAGGGCACTGATCTGTACCAAGCTCTGATTTTTCCCACGTACACTGTACTTTATTTGGTGATCAAATCCTGCTTTTGAAGACAGGCTCAGTGTGTTAGTGGAGGAGGCAGCGGATTTTTGAAAGCAAATGCTTATCTGATACTGTACATGTATTCATAACCAGCCTGGGATGTTCTGTAACCAGTGAGCAAAAGCAAATAAACAAAGGAAGGAAGTGCTCTCAAAAAACCCTCAGTGCAAGCCTTCCAGGAGGCTGTCTCTCAATTTCACTTCTCAAAGGACACTGCTGCCCCTTGGTGGCTGTCAGCTAAACAAGACAGTCTAGTCCCACCTAGATCCAGGGTAACAGGAGAGGTGATGGAAACACAGATATCCTCAGCATTGTGCCAGAAAATGTTTTGTTTGAGACCGAAGACAGGTTGTAGAGAATAGCTCCCAAGAAGTTAGTGCTAGGGCTCCCTACCCATTCCCAGGGTTTGCGCTCAGAAAAAGAAGGAATCTATTTGTCTGGTTCAGAGGTGGAGAACCACCCACTTGCCCTCTTTTCGTTTCAGTGGTGGCCAGAAGACAGCTGAAAATAGCATTGGGGGCAACTGACCTGAAAATCTTTCTTCTACCTGCAACTAGGTTGCATGTATGGACAGCTGACAGTGTGGGATGGGCAGAGAATCAGCCCAAGCTACTTCAGGCTCTGTAATTACTGGGGTTATCCCATACACCGAACCCTTAGGGTGACAGGAGCATACTAGCCTATCATGTCAGAGGCCAATGCTGGAGAGGCTGCAGCAGCTGGTCCTTGGGGCGCTAGCCTGGGCAGGTGTCATTTAGGCATATGGCAAAGGGAAAGGGCTTTACTAGGGCTGGCAGCAAAGGGAAAAGGTTGCAAATTCCATAAGTAGAAAGGCTTAAACAGTTCCCATCAAGGTGAGCAACAGCAGTTCCTGTTTGGGCCCCCAGCAAGTCTCACCTTCAGAGCCCTCCTCAGACCTACCTGCCCAATCTCTATTCAAGCAAATAAGCATTTGAGGATTTCCAAGCCAGACTCAGCTGGCATCTCTCATTGAGCTCCTTTGCATAGGCTCCCTATCCAGCCACTGCTGTTCCCCCACACACTCCACACCAACTGCACCCAGCTATAATGTCTGGCAGTCACAGCCTATTCCAAAGTGGAATAGCCTTAACAAGAGAAACTGAGGAAGTCCAAGTCTAAAATACCCCATAGCCCAGAGGGTAGGGCACTCACCTAGGTTGAGAAGATATCAGGCAGATGAGGGGTCTCAACCTGGGTCTCCCACATCTTCAGTGTATGCTCTAACCACTGGGCTCCAGAACATAGATACCAACACTGTTTTTGAGTGAAATAGCTGATCTGGTTCTGATGCCCAATTTCAGAGGAGTGTTCCTGGCCATGGTTCCCGAATGGAGACTGGCACCTCCCTACAGCCCACAGTTAGGCACTTAAGGCCAATTCCCTCGTCAGCATTCATTGCCTGTTGGCTAGGTTTCGTAGCTCCCCACTTAGTGTGCTGGCTTCCATGAATCCCATCCTTGGACTTCTAAATCTCCCCCACTGAACTTAGGACTGTGGTTTGCACAAGGGAGCAGAGCATCTAAGAGCAAGGCATTGCAGTGCTGAGCCTTTGTGGATCTAGCCCTTAATCTCTCCTATTCCCCAGGTCCTTGCCAGTGACATGAGGATAATTCCCACCTCACAGGGGAGTTGTGAGGATGAAATCCATAAGTGATGTCAAGGTGCTCAGATGCTGCAGGGCTGAGGGCCAAATAAGCCAGCAGGTTTGCCACACTTGTGCAAGTTCCTTGTCTTTTTCTGCCTCCAAAGGGCAAGAGTGGGCTGAACAGACTCCTTTGCCCCATGCACACTGGACCTGCAGCAGAGGAAGTGTTCTGTGGAGAGTTCTGTTCAGAGAACCCGGCTGTTCTCAATCACCCCTAGAAAAGGGAAATGCTGTTTTGTTACTGATCACATTCCTGATACAGGAGCATAGGAACTGCCAGACTTGAGCAAACCCAAGGGCCAGCTAGATCAGTAGCATCTCTGTGACACTAGCCAGTAGCAGGTGCTTCTGAGGAAGAGATAAGAAGCTGTCAGTACAGATGTGAGATAATCTGCCCCGATATGGGGTCTCATTCTGGTCTCTCACAGTTAGAGAGCAGCTAAAGCTCTGAAGCACAAGGTTTAACAACCCTACCAAATTTATCATTAATTGTAGCAACTCTGAATATTGGTTAGCCATGTAAATATCCAGTCCCTTTGTGAATGTTGCTAAGTTCTTGGCCTCTGTTACTTCCTGTCACACTGAGTTCCACAGTCTAATTACATGCTGTGTGGTATAAGTAATTCCTTTTGAATTTCCCATCTTTTAATGTCATTAAATATCTCTTTGTTCTCATGCTATGATGGGAAAACAGAAGTGCCTGATCTGCCTTCTCTAGAGCCATCAGTATTTTATTTACTTCTATCAAATCCCCTCATAATTGTCTATTTCTAAAGTAAACAATCCCAGCCTTTTCAATCTTTTGTATGAGAGTTTTTCAAGAAACCTAATTATTCTTGTCCCTCTCCTCTGTGTCCGCTCCATCTGGGCAAAGTCCTTTGGAGATGGGCTGAACTGTCCTGCACACAGCACTCAGATGAGGCTGATTCCTTAATTCCTATAAGGCATTAGAACAGTCTCCTTATGCATCCTGACATCTGGCTTGCTTGTTTGATCGCTGTTCATGGAGCAGAGGTTTTCACTGAGCTGTCCAGTGACTGACTCCTGGTCCCTTTTTTGGGCTGCAACAGGCTGACACCCAGGTTTTCTATATACTGCATGGGGAGAAGATTTAGAGCCCAGGAAGATGTAGGAGTTTAAATTTTTCCACCCAGTGTGAATTACTTTGCATTATCAATGCTGAATTGCCATCACCTGCCCATTCACACAGTTTGTTTAGGTGTCTCTGTAATTTCTGACAGACCTTTTTGGTCCTGACTTACCTAAATAACTTAGTGGCAGCTGGAAATTTTGCTGCCTTGCTGCTTAGCTCCATTTCCAGATCATTAATAAATGCAGTAAACATGGTGTCTAATACAGAACCTTTTGCCAGGATGAAAATTGACCATTCAGTCCTATTCTGTGCTGTTTCTTCTAGCCAGTCTTTGATCCAGCTATAAGTTTCCAAGGAACACAACTGGAACCCCAGGTCTGCAGGATGGCCAATGGCTGCACTCTGCTACCCAGCAGCTGTGGTGGAAATGCAGGCATTGCCACATACATCCTCTAGCAATGAACACCACAGGAAATACCACCTTGGAAGGCTGGACTAACAGCATCCCATATGACCCTGATTGGTACAGACACGCTATTTAAGCCCTTGAGGTGTTCCAGGAAGTGTCTGTGCAACGAGGTGGGTTTCTCTGCCAGCTGTAGGGATGGACTTACCTCTTGGCTTGCTCTTGAACTCCTAACCCCAGCTTGGACCTTCAGCTTCTGTCCTTGAATTCTGATTCCAAATCCTGGCTTTGGTACTGGGGCTCTGACATGTTTTGAGCCCTGGTTTCAGTATCTGGGGCTCTGATTTGGCTTCTGACACTAGGCTTTGGCACTTGAATTCTGATTCTGGCTACAGACCCTGGCTCTGCCCCTTGAACAATGGCTCAATTTCTACCATTGGGACTAAGACCACCCAGGTCCTGAACTTACATAGCCTAAGATAGGCAATGTATGTCTACACTTGTAAAGTTAAGTCAATTCTGTTAAGTCGACTTAACAAGGTCTACTTTAAGTTGACTTAAAGTCAACCTTGTTAAGTTGATGTAACATAGTGGCTACACTTTAAGTTAACTTAAGTCGACCTTGTTAAGTCGACTTAACAGTAGACTGGCTTTAAGTTGACTTAATAAGGTTGACTTAGCGCTATTCTCCATCCACACTGGCTTTAAGAAGTTGACTTAAGGCTTAAGTTGACCTTCAGAGGTGGTGTTATTAAGTCGACTTAAGCTGTTACTAAGTCAACTTAAGGAAGTGCTTAAGTCGACTTAATAAAAGTCCAGTGTGGACGCGGCTTTGTGTAGGTTGACTTAAGAATGCTTAAGTTGCCAATGTAGATGCATCCTTAGATTCCAACCCCAGCTTGCACCTTGACCTAGACCCCTGCATGTGACCATTAAGCCTGACCACCCAAGCCTGACCACCGTCACAATAGATGCCTCTCACTATTTAGCTTCTTTAGTAGCCTCTTGGACAGACCTTTGTCAAAGATGTGTTGGAAGTCTAAATAAATTATGCTGACTGGTTCTCCTTTATCCACTACTTTACTGAAAGAAGTCTAGGAGATTAGTGAGATGTGATTTTCCTTTGCTAAAACTTAGCTTATTAGACCATATCAGATTATGATTTTCTTAGTTTTCTATTATTCCATATTTAATTATAATTTAAACCAATTTGTTTGGCCAAAATGTAAGGGTTACTGGCCTGTAATTCTCCAAATCACACATTGAGCCTTTAAATATAGGTACAGCATTTGCTCCCCCACCCCACCCAATCCTGTGGAACAGTAGTTGTTTTTAATCAGATAGCATATTTTCATTAGCAGCTCAATCACTTCATATTTGAGTTCCATCAGAACTTTTGGATGGACCAGCTCAGCCAGGTTTCTTATTGGGTTTTTCAGTATTAAATCCTCAGTTAGCACCAGTACATCTTCTGACACATCAAATCTGGAGAATACCTCATTTTTTGTTACTAGAAAAAGAGTAGAAACAATGTAGCAACCACCCCCAACATCCTCAATGGTGAAGATGGATACAAAGAAATCAGCTAGTTTCTCAGCTCTGGTCTGAAACTTAATTGCAGGGGATACATGCCACTGTATACATGGACTGTTAAAATCTGGATAGTACAACCTCCTCAATGACCTTGCCAAGAAAAGGGAAGCTGGAAATGAGGCAATGTTGGTGAGGTTGTTAGCATTAAGTGTAGACTTCTTCCAAGTCACAAGCACCAGTGCATTCCTTATATCCAGAAGTCTGCTTTCTTTGAAGGAGGTATTATCTCACCTTTCCTGGGGGCCAGAAATCCTTCACCAGACTTCACCAGCCAGGAAGGACAGGGTAATTTCACAGGGCACAGGCAGGACATTCCTCCGAGCTTCCAGGACTCTTCCCAAATGGTCGATGTGAGCAGACAGGGTGGGAGAGGAACCACATGCTGCTAGGGTTACTTTTATCTCAGCACAGTTCATTCTTGTTTTCATTTTTTTGTTTGTTTGTTTCTGAAGTTGACCAAGAGCTCTTTGTAGTAGGAGAGACTGGATGGATGGCACAGGCATTCTGGGCTGATATACTAATTTAGTCCATGGAACACGTCTGCTGATTGATTTGGTTTATGACTGCAGCACGCCATCTGGTAACCCTGAGCTATTAATGGACTGTAGCTGAGCTGGTTATGAACCCTAGCTGCTCTAGTGTAGTCCTCTTCTTGCATAGAGTCTATCTCCTCCCCAGCCCCATTCTTGATTCCCTACCCCCGAGAAGTTTCTTGGGGATAACCAATGTAGGGAGCTCATATAAGCTCTGTGCAGATGACAAGTTCCAGAGGGGTAGCTATGTCAGTCTAGCTCAGCAAAACAAACAAGAAGTCTGGTGGCACTTTTAAAGATTAAGACATTTATTTATCGCATGAGCTTTCATGGGAGAAAATCTCACTTAGCCAGATGTTTGGGGAACTTACAGAATGGAAGCAAAATAAAAAATAAATGCAGGATCAGGTCAGACTATTACAGCAAATCAAAGCAGTTGTTTGGATTCAACAGTGGAGTACAGCAATTAGTATGGAAGTGGGGGAGGGGAGAAAGGAAAAGCAAAATTACCTGTTGTAATGGGAAAAAAAACCCTATAGTGTCTATTCAGCCATATGTTGATGTTGTTGAATCTGCCTATGAATTCCAATTCTGCAGTTTCTCTTTGAAGCTTTGATTTGTTATCTATTTGCCTGAGTATGGCTATTAACAGATCAGTAAGGTTGAAGTGTTCCCCTATTGGTTTTTGAATGTTGTTATTTCTGATGTCAGATTTGTGTCCATTTATTCTTTTGCGCAGAGACTGTCCTGATTGTTCAATGTATAAGACGGGTGGTGGGGCATTTCTGGCACATGATGGCATAAATCACATTGGTGGATGAGCAGGTGAATGAGCCCTTGATGGAGTAGCTGGCTTAATTAGGTCCTACAATGGTGTCTTTTGTGCAGATATGTGGGCAAAGTTGGCAATGTGGTTAGTTGCAGGGATATGTGCCTGCTTTAATGTTTCTGCTGTTAGGTCTGTAGTTGCTGGTGAGTATCTGTTTGAGGTTGGGGGGCTGTCTGGAAGGGAAGAGAAGTTTGTCTCCCAAGACTTGAGAGAGTGAGGTATCGTCTTGTAGGATAGGCTGTAGATCCTTGATGATGTGCTATAGAGGTTTGACTTGGGGGTGACCAGTGGCGTTGTGTTGTTTTCTTTCTTGGGCTTCTCCTGTAGTACTAGCGCTAACTCTTCCCTTCCAGGTCATATTGGAAGATCATTTTATTTGGGTTGGACAACTGCAGGTATCACCAAATCCCCTTCTTGCCCCTATGGTGAACAAAGACAGTACCATGAGACTCTCATAATTCATACATTTCCCTGCCTTTGCAACCAACATTTTTTATCAATTTTCCTCAGAAGTGCAAATCTCAGAGGCACAAAAGCATCCAGAGAATACACTGTTCTTTTTCAGCTAGGCAATCTGAGGTGTGAATGATCATTGCTGGAAATTTACACAATAAAGCCAAGTCTGTCTCCAAGTGACTGGCTGTCTGTCTGTCATCTCTTCAGAGCTGATGCTTGACGAAAGAGAACAAAAAGATCTTTTTTTTCTGCCAGACAAGAAAGTTATTATCCTTTCTGGGAAGAGAGGGAACTTGGAGATTTATCAACAATGCAGGTACCATACCGAAACTGAAGTCCTTACAGAAGAACAGCTCATCAAGGACATAACGTACATCTCAATCCAAGTCAAACAATTCCAGTCTCATTTTAGGTTTTTTGGAAATTTTGAATCTGTTTATGTCAAGACAGCTGACTTGACTGTCATGTAACCTTGCTGTCAAGTGGGAAAGGAAAGTGTGCTTGGACTTTTTTTTTTTTTTTTAAATCTCATTGGAATAGTTTGCCAATTTAGCATAGTTAAAAGACTTCTCTTCCTTTTTATCTGATTTACCAGCCACAGAAACACTACAGCTTAGCATCATGTGTTTATATTACAACCATTTATTAGGCTATGTCATTCTTTACTATAAGCTTTTTGGGACCAGGAGCATGTCTTCTAGATAGCCTGTAAAGCAGTGTTTTTCAAACCATAAGTCGGGACCCAGTGCCGGGTCGCAGACCCTCAGGTACTGGGTCAGGGCACTCCCTGTTGTAACCACCAAAAAACTGGAATGCATTGCTCAAATATGTAATTGTTCGGTTGCGGGCATAAATGATTTTATTTCAACTGGGTCCTGAGAAAAAAAGTTTGAAAACCACTGGGTTAGAGGTTTGTTGCAGGACTGGGTGGGTGAGGTTCCAGGGCCTGTGCAGGAGATCAGACTAGTTGATCATATTGGTCCCTTCTGACCTTAGAGTCCATGGGCGCATCTACACTTGTAAATTAAGTCGACTTAAGCTTGCTTAAGTCGACTTAATTTACTCTGCATCTACACTACATTTTCCTTAAGTCGACTTAAGCAGCTGCTTAAGTTGACTTAAGGAAAATTTAAGTTGACTTTGTAAAACCTCCTTTTAAGTCGACTTTCTGCTTAGGTCGACTTTAGAAGTCGATTTAAGCCAGTGTAGACGTGGAGTACCCCTAAGTCGACTCTAAGTCGACTTAGGGGCCTCCAGGGCTTCCCCACTGCCCTCCCTGCCAGAGTGGCTGGCACAGCCACAGCATGGCATGCCCCCCCAAAGGGCAGGGCAGAGCCCTGCCCACCCTGCCCCTATGCCCTGCCAGGGTCCCTGTCCCCCTTTGCCCCATTGTACCAAGGTACAATGGGGCAAAGGCTAAGCCCTCTGGCACTTGGCAAGGGGTGCCCTCCCTGCCACCGTGGACCTGTCCCAGGTCCACCTAGCCCCTACAAGTCAACCTAGGCGTCCAGTGTGGATGCTCTAGGTCAACTTTGTAGGGTCCCCTCAAAGTTGACTTAAAATTTAAGTGTGGACATGCTAAGTCGACTTAACAAAGTCGACTTAGCTAAGTCAACTTAAATTAACAAGTGTAGACATAGCCTATGAGTCTGAAACGATTTGGTAAAAACACAAAGCAAGATCCATAGCCAACTTCATTGGATAGTGACCTCAATCCCGCCACAAGATCCCATCACCATTAGTACAGATGAAGTGAAAGAGGGTTTAGACATAATGAAGAAAGGGAAGGTGGTCAGAAGAAATGATATCCCCCTGAAATTTCTATATCAATTAGGTTCCAGGGGACAATGGCTGGCAAAACTGTACACCAAAACTATGGAATGCAGATGCATCACTAAAGCCTCGAGGGAGGCAAATTATAGAGTGATGTTACTCTTGTGCACTACCTACGAATTCCTGGATTGCATCATCCTCTGGAGAATCAGTCCCCTTGTCGAGTCAGTGATCCCTGAAGAACAAGTGGGATTCCAACTTAGCACAATTGCTGTGACCAAGTTCTGGCCCCTGTCGTTGTAACACACACTGAGGTGGGATTCCAGAGGAAATCTAAGAGTGGTGCAGCCTTTGTAGACCTGTCATTGGCCTAGAACATGGTCTGGATTAAAGCCTTGATGCTGAACTTTGCAATGATGCTGAGCAATAGGCAGCTACATGTCCAGCTGTGCACCAAAGTCAGTTCACCCCAATTCTCAACAATGGACAGCCAGAAGGCTCAGTACTCGCACCGATGCTTTTCAATGTTTACACAAGCAACATGCCTCATATGAAGTCATGCAAATTTGCATATGTGGATGATCCACCTTCAGTGACATTGAGTTCACCTTGAATGGGAACCTAAGCACCATGGAGGAATATTTCTGGAAGTGGAGGCTCAAGCTGAATCCTCATAAAATAACAGTCACTGCATTCCACCCTGATAATAGGAACCCTAAGCTCACCCTGAACACGACTTTTTGCGGCAACACTGTGCTACGTGACGCCACTTCAACCTAACTTGGAATGAATCTGGATCACACACCAACCTTCCACGATCGTCTGAAGAAGGCAGCTGTCAAGATGAATACAAGGGTCCAGAAACTGACAAGCAAGGCTAGACGGCATCAGTATCAGTGTCACGGACATCAACGACAGCCCGTGTGTACTCCATAGCTGATTATTGTGCACCAGTATGGACCAGAAGTAGCCATACTCAGCTTACTGATGTGCAACTGAAAACTGCAATGTAGTGCATCACTGGAACCCTCAAGTCAGCCCTACAGCTTGACTGCCAGTGACGTCGCACATTGCACCCCCATCCATTCACCACAATGCTGCAACCATTCAGAAATTGCAGAGGATTCTGGAAAATATACGTCTTCTCATCCACCAGGTTCTTAACAACACCCTTCCCCATCACTTGAAGTCATGTAAACCCCTTTGGACCTAAGTGTTTAACCTTCAACAATGCAACTTCAACCTTGATGAAGCTTGGAAAGCCAAATGAGGTTTAAGAGAAGTTACAAGTAAAAATCTTGTAAAAATTCCAATAAAGAAGATCCCTGCCTTCAGTATCTCACATAACTTATGGGCAACCCTAAACAATATTTGCAAAAAACCATAGTTTGCTGCACAAATAGAAAATTAAAGACTCTCCATTGTGGGAGTATGATCATCTAGAACAGGGGTCTCAAACACGCAGCCTGCGAGCCGAGTTACTTCCTGAGGCCCGTGACAAGACACAGAATTCAGGGGTTCCCTGAGGGCCAAAAGTGGCCTGTGGGGCTTTTCAAGCTGGCCCGCACCCCCGCAGGCTGGGACCTGGCAGCCGGGCTGCTGCCCCCTGCCTCCCACCCAGGGTCCTACCGCCAACCAAGCTGAGCTCTTCAGCGCTGTCGGGGGTGCTTCCAGGCCATGCTGTGCCCCCTGCCTCCCGCCATCCGAGGGGCCTTGGCAGCCACTGCCTCGGAGCTGCACCACTCACTGGAGCCCCGGCCTGCAGTGGCGGGGGAGCACGGTGGGCCAGGCGGCTGGAGGAGCTGGGGGTGTGGAGAGGGTTCCCATGCGGGCTCCATGCCGGGGTGGCTCCATCGGGTCCCTGTGGTGGGCTCTGCCCGGCCTGCCTCCTGCCCGGTTGCAGCATGCAGCTGGGAGCCAGGCTGTGGCTACTCGTCTTTCTTTTGAAAAAAAAACTTTAAAAAATTAATATTAATTAAAAACCTTTTAAAAAGGTTTTTAAAAAAATCTTTCTAAAATTAAATGTAAATTAAAAATAATTCAAATTCAATTAATTAAACCCAATTAATTAATTTTAATTACAATCAATTTGAATTTGATTAATTAATTTTAATTTAATTTTAATTATATAAACTGGTGGCCCGTCAGGGTTTTAAAAGCTATATTTTTGGCCCGCAAGCCAAAGAGGTGGGAACCACTGATTTATAATGTAAAATTTTAAGTGTGTTTATTTGCTTACTCTTTGTCTTTCTGATGATACCATCATCTTGAATGGAAATAATTCTAAAAATAAATGTGTGTTTTGTTCAGGCCCCGAGAAAGACGTCATAAGGCTATCTAGCAATGCTGTCCCTAGTTCTAATAATTCGTTGTATGAAAAGGTTGCAGTGACGCGGCCCTTGGGCCAATATCCTAGTCCTCATATGGCCCTCGTGGTGATTTGAGTTTGAGATCCCAGATCTAGAACAAACCATGGAACATGTAACGACTTAATGCCCAATTCACAAATGAGGCATCACAGCAATACACTCTGCTACTCCAGACATTATCCATCTTAACCACCTGAATGTAAAATTATAATTGTTGTTCTATATCAGTCCTACAGAGAAGAAGAAGTGGAGATAAGACAAGAAGTAAGGGGCTTAATCTACAGTAAGAGAGATTTAGATTACATATTAGGACAAACTTTCCAACAATAAAGGTAGTTAAGCTTTGGAATAGGCTTCCAAGGGAGACTGTGGAATGCTCATAGAGGTTATTAACAACAGGTTGAACAAACACTTGTCAAGGTTTACTTGGTCCCACCTCAGTGCAGATACTTGATGACTTCTTGAAGGCCCTTCCAGCCCTATATTTCCATGATGCTATGATGTAAAATAATAATAATAAAAATTATTTAAATCACCTTGCTTTCAATTGCTCAACCCTGTCCAAGTCTGAATTACTTTGAGCCAATATAAAAAGATACGTGTTTCCCAATGCTATTTAACAGCATCTAACAGCAAGAAGGTCCTCATAATAACACTAATTAATAGATTCTAAAACCAGAATGGATCAGTGTGATAACATAGTTTGACCTTGAGTATACCAACTGTGATAGAACTTCCCCAAAATAATTCCTAGAACAGATCTTTTTGAAAAACAGCCAATCTGAATCCACCATAACCCTTGTTAAATTGTTCCCTATTAAAAATTAAGCCTTATTTCCAATCTGAATTTGCCTCACTTCAACATCCAGACTCTGGATATTAGTCTAACTTTCTATGCTAGATTGAAGAGCCTGTTATCAAACATGTGTACCCCATGTAAGTACTCCTAAACTGTAAGCAACTCATCCCTTAACCCAGGATTTTTCCCAGGATTTGAAATTGGAGGCGGTGTTTGAATTGCCCTCCGCTGGACTCTTTCTAATTTGTCAACATCCTTTCTGTTCTAGGGAGCCCAAAACTGGACACAGTATTTCAGATGTGGCCTCAGCAGTGCTGAATAGAAGCGAATAATCACATGCCTCAATCTGCTGGCAACACTCCTATTGATGCAGCCCAATGGCTATGTGTACACTTGTTAAATTAAGTCGACTTTGTTAAGTCAACTTAACAAGGTCGACTTTAAATCGATCTTGTTAAGTCAACTTAGCGTGTCTACGCTGTATATTTATAACTCGACCTAGAGCATCTACACTAGACGCTTAAGTCGACTGGCAGGGGCTAGGTCGACCTAGGAGTGGTGCATTGTGGGAAGCGTGGCATGTGGCACCTGAGAAGTTCCCTCCCCCCCCGGCCCCTCCTACAAAAGAGAAAGTGAACTCAGCACCTTCCCCATTGTGCCTGGTAACACGAAGGCTGAGCAGATCATGAACCAGACTCTTCTACAGCGATTTGTCAGGCAGCTGCGTGACACCTGCCAGCTATTGCTAAGGCTGCTTGTGCTTTGGAGGAAGCTTCGCTAGCAACCCGCCAGCGCGGAGGCAGAAGACAACCTGACCCCCACCTTGCTGCCCCAGCAAGCTGCTGCGCTCATTGAAGTACGCTCCATGCCCTGTCATCTCTGGGCACATACATCCAGCAGCGACTGGTGGGAGCGGATCGTCCTGACCACCTAGGATGATGACTAGTGGCTGCAATACCTCAGGATGGGCAAGTGGACCTTCCTCGAGCTGGTCCATGAGCTCACCCCAGTTCTGCTGCACATGGACACCCGACTTTGACCCGCCCTGCCCGTAGACAAGCGAGTGGCCATCGCCTTATGGAAGCTGGCAACCCCGGACTTTTATTGCTCCATGGCCCAGCAGTTCAGCATTGGGAAGGCCACTGTGGGGACCACCCTCATGCAAACATTCAAAGTTTAGTACAGAAACTATTGAAGATAATGACCTCTCAAGATAGTGATAATGTGAGATAATGACTTTGGCAAACAAAGTATTTTAAAAATCTTGGCCTACTAGGAAACATTTATATAAGTTTCCCAGTCACAAATCTAGCATTCTGGAACAAAGTTACTAAAACACAGTTCAACAAACAAATGTTCCTTTACTGTGTCTCTCCCTTCTCCTGTCACCATACCCCACTCACTGTGTTGACCTCCTTGGTCAGTACTGGAGACCCACAATTCAGAGGTGCTTTTGCATGAGTTCACCTGCCACGGAAAAGGGGGAAGGCACCTCCACACTGTAACCTAACCTTTGTGATTTTAGGCCTCAGGGAACTTATGATGATGTAGGCTGGCAGTCTTTCCTGTCCCATACCAGATCTAAGCACTAGCACTTATCAGTGATTTCAGCCTGTAATGGTCACTTAAAATAATAAAATACTCTGTATGGAATCTAAGGAAGAGCTACAAGCACTATTTGACCAGCCCACTCCTTGTTAAAAGATAGAGCTGATTACTAATCAGCTAGTGCTTGCAACTCAGGCATCTGTCCCTCCATCCCCCCTCCACCCCCTCCTTTCTCTCAACTAAAGAATGAATCTGGCATGGCATTTGAACCCTTTTACTTCTTAGTGAGTTCAGTTCAGTCATTTCCAAGTTTCCAATCAATGACTAAATTGGTATAACACTATGTCACTAGCAGTTGACAGCTAGAGGGTGTTGGGAAAATTCAGGGGGGGTGTAGGGAAATCCCTGTCTTAACCTTCTTATTGTTAAACTACATTGATTGAGCTGCTTGAATCTATCCTACAAGGCAAGAGTGGGTGGGCGAAGTACAGCCCTTGGAACACATATGGCCCATCTGAGCTTTCCATCAGGCTCTCCACCTCAGCCAGTGCCAGCAGTCCACGAGTCCCATGCAGGTGGTCCACAGAAAGTTAGGAAAGAAACAGAGCAGTGCATCAAAAAACAATGAGAATCCTGTGGCACCTTATAGGCTAACAGATTTTCTTCGGCATAAGCTTTCGTGGGCTATAACCCACTTTGTCAGATGCATGAAGTTGAAATCACAGAGGAGAGATATATATACACATGCCAGAGTGGAGGAGAGTAAGTGTAGGAAAGTCAGTTCAGAGATCAGATGGGGCCTATTCATACCTGTTGATAAATGTGTGAACAGAACAATCACTTTTTGTAGTGTGATAAACATTCCAAGTCCCTATTCAGACCCAGTCTGATTGTGTCAAGCTTGCAAATCACCTCCAGCTCTGCAGTTTCATGCTGAAGTCTGTTTTTGTAGTTTCTTTGTTAAAATATGGCAACTTTCAGGTCAGCTACTGAGTGTCCATGGAGGTTGAAGTGTTCTCCTACAAGTTTATGGACGTTGCCATTTTTGACGTTGGATTTGTATCCGTTTATCCTTTTGCGTAAGGACAGTCCGGTTTGGCCGATTGGCAGCGCATGGGGCTGCTCCGGTCCCAACTCCCCCCACCATCTCTCCACGTGGGCCCAGCAGCGCCCTGCCCGTATTGATCTCCCGCCACACAGTGCCAGGCGCCCAGCAGCGCGCTGGAATCAAGGAAAAGGTAAACGCCCCTGCAACTCCAGTCCACAGCGGCGCCCCCTGGTGGGTGGAGGCGGGCACCTCCTGCCGCGCGGGGCCCCGGCCGACAGCCAGGATCCCCACGCTGGGTTCGCGTAACCATGGCACCCATCATCCGCCCCGCCCCCCTCGCGGCTGAGGCTGAGCACAGAGGCAGCGAGTGCGCATGCGCTGTTTACGGGCGGGGCCCTTGTCAGTACCGGCTGCTAATGCGCGCATGCGCGGTTACCGAGTGGACCGGTGACCGGACGTCCCAGGGCGGTGCTCGCGGCTCGGTTCCGGCCCGTTTGGCCTCTGTCCCTGCCCGGAGTCCGCTCCCTCCGGCCTCACCATGTCCTACGGCCCGCTGGACGCGGCCCGGTCCGGGGGGCACCAGGGGCAGCCGCCGCCCCGGGACTTCAGCGGCATCATCCAGACCTGCAGCGCCAACGTGCAGCGCATCGCCCAGTACAGTGAGTGCGGCCCGGCCTAGCCCTCAGCGCGCGGCCACGCCCGGCCCTTCGCCCCCGCCCGGCCCTTCGCCCCCACCCGCTCGCCTCGGACCCGAGCCGGGCTTTCAGCGCGGTCTGTGACTCCCTCCGGTCCGGCCGCCTGGCGCTCCCAGTCCCCGGCCGGGGCCAGTGCGTCGCCGCCTTCTGCCCCGTCATGTCTGTTACTCCTCGCCCAGCTTCCCTTCTGCACTGGCTGCTCCTTGCCGCGCCCACTCCTTGGCTCCTCCATCGTCCTTCCTCCACGCTCTAATCTGTCTGCCTGCCTCGCAGGGTCTTTTCGCCCCCTCCCCAGACAGTAATGAAGGATCGCAGGCCACTCATTCCAATCCCAAAGCCAGTAGCTGATTGGAATCACACTACCTACTGAACAGCTGGCTGTCTGCAGAAGAGTTTCTACTGATCTCTTAAACAGGCCCTAAACTGCTTCCAAAACCTAAAAATGTCAGTAGTGTCTGAATGACTTGAGGTAACTGGACACAGCTTTGGGAAGGTCAATCATTACAGTTTGGGCACGTCCTTCACCATGCTTTGTCAGACTAACTCCTCTGTTGCTGCAACATCTGGTCACCTCTTGAGAGTACAGGAGCCCTTTGGCTTAACACCAGCTAGTCCAAAAGGCTTGTTTTCCTAGATGATCTCTTCATCAGGCTCACTTTCACTCCATTGTGATGTCTGCTTCCCTTCCTCCTATGAAAGGTGAAGGCTTGCCCTTGCCAGCTAGCACAGAGTTTGTGTACTTATCTGAAGTGAAACAAATATGTGTACAGGTCTTTTCATCAAGTACCTGTAAACATTGCAGGACCCTTAGCTCAATATTTTGATGATCAGTTTCATTTATAAATGTGAAACAAACCAGTGTCCACTGAGGACAAGCAAAGAAGAGAAACTGGTGCCTGAGCCATTTTACTCCCTGGGAAAAATCCAGGGACCCTTGTAATATTGTTTATCCCTCTAGCTAACTCCACAGAGCCAACAGAGTCCTGTGGCACTTTTAAAGACTAACATATTTATTTATCGCATGAGCTTTCATGGGAGAAAATCCCACTTCGTCAGACGCTTTGAAGATGGGAAAGTTACAGAATGGGAGGAAATTAAATGCAGGGGAGTGTATGACATAGGATCAGCACATGCTGTTCCCCAGTGTTTGAATCCTAACACCTATTTTGATTTGGTGTTAAGCCTGACCTGATCCTATGTCATACACTCCCCTGCATTTAATTTCCTCCCATTCTGTAACTTTCCCGTCTTCAAAGCGTCTGACGAAGTGGGATTTTCTCCCATGAAAGCTCATGCGATAAATAAATGTTAGTCTTTAAAAGTGCCACAGGACTCGCTTGTCTTTCTACAATAGACTGACACGGCTACCCCTTTGGAATTTGTCCACAGAGCCAGAACATCAAACAAACTAGGTGCAAGCCAGTGGCCTCATCTTGCAAATAGGGGTTTGTAGGATTATTGCCCAGACACCCAGATCATGATTCAGCCCTGTAGTGCTGTTAATTTTGTGTTTGTACAACGCAATCTCTTCACAGAAGCGCTTACAAGCTCAAGTTTATCTTGCGTAAGGATTTGGAGGCTTGGGCCCTTGAGATGAACAGCACCAGCAGTATATAGTGCTGAAGAGGCATGCTTCCTGACTTCTCTTCATCTCTATAAGACAAGAGTAGTGTGTGTGGTGGTGTTTTTCTTCCCCATCCATTTTCCTGTCCATATTTTCTCTTGCGTTGATTAGCTTTAACTCTTTGCATTACCAGTTGGGTGAAACAGAATAGAATCATCCTCTGCTATATCGCTGATTAGATCATGACATCAAGCTAGTGCCAACAAATAACAAAGCAGCACGTGAGGCTGGGACTAGCAGGAATGTTTCTCAAAACAGTCAAGGCCTAAGGGGACTAGTGTTTTTCCAAGGGCCTTAATCAAATAAAGGGTCGCATCACCTTTGAAGTCACACTTGAGTTTATCTATTGATACAAATGCTCAATAGTACAGTAGCAGAGAGAGAAGTTCTCTTTCCAGTTTGTTTACTTTAGACTAGAAGTGCTTTCAGTAATGAGTTACATGGTAGTCAATTTCCCTCATTTGTGTGGATTTTAAACAGATGGGTGAGGCATGTTACAGGTCTATCTTGGCTTTGATCATCTGTACATATAGTACTATTTGAAAGCTTTCTGTTGCTTTGAAGACTATTTTGAGTTTAGGTATTTGTCTCTAGAAGATGTTAGACTTGTGATACATCACAAGCGTTGTTCTGGAATACAATCTGTGATGTTTGGCTCCTTACAGTAGATATTCAAGTTAGTGATTGAGGAGGTCACTGTGCAACTGTCTATTGTGAGAACTAATAAACCCCTGGAAATCAACATGCCACCCTGGGAATGAGTGACACAGGATGGATCACTTGATGATGACCTGTTTTGTTCATTCCCTTTGAAGCACCTGGCATTGGCCACTGTTGGACGACAATATACTGGGCTAGATGGACCATTGCTCTGACCCAGTCTGGCTGTTCTTAAGTTCCCAGGCAAGGTTCCGAGTTCCAGTATTTAATTACTCCATAAAGCTACAACTATATTGTATGTGCCATTAGGCATTACCTTTAAAAGAAGTTTATGTGCAAATCAGTTTAGTTCAAATACACTCCAGTTTGACTCATGAGCAAACCCAGCACGAATGACTCAATCCAAGACCTGATCTAAATGAAGTTGCACCAATTAAACTAAATTGATTTGGAAACGGTTCTAGTTAAATAGTGCAACTTTTGTGTAGACTGGGCCTAATGTTTTTCTGATATGATGGTATTGATCCACTTCTCCCTCTCAGCTATTCTCAGAATATAATAGTGGAAGAGTTTATATACATTTTAATCCCACTGTTGTGTAATTGTAGCTGAAATAGTCAACAAGTTGAAATAGACTTGAAGAATTGTGTTCAGCACACTTAAATGCAGGTTGTGCACACGTACCTTCTAAGATTCTTCCTCCTTCCCAATGAGGTGCTCATTTTCAGAGATGACCATCAAATACACAATATTCTAACAGCTCAAATAAAACACCCCAATAACTAGAGTACTGGGAGGATTTAGTGCAACAGACATGTAAAGACACCTCCAGATTTCTCCAAAGTTGGTGACTGCTGTCTCCTGCTCCCCTTGATGACCTAGCATGTGTTTTGTTGGTAAAATCACAAGCAAAGAACAGTCCTGGGGAACTCTTCATGGAATGGACCACTTTATTGACTGAATTTCTATTTCACTCTTCATTAGGCCAACTCTACAAAGGCCATATTTGTCACATAACTTTATTCAGAGTTTTTACATTGCTTGCGAAGAGGGTGGAGCTGTTTATAGTAGGTTAAGGTAGTCCCTTGAGGTTCTGCATGGTGCTTAGAGATATACCATGAATTTTTTAACTACTTTGTTTTTTTTGTTGTTTTTTTAAAAAGTCTGAAGTAGTTTTGTGCACCTGCCTCCGAGTCCCTCACAGCTTCAGTGACTTCGGAACGATGTTTGGGTATCTTTTAACACTCTCTCCCCTCTTGTGTTTGAGTGACACAAATGGGAAAAACTGAGGATTGAAAGCACTTTTTGTCTAAAGTAAACAAAATGGAGAAATAACTTTCCTCTCTGTTATAGCAGTACTAGCTGTTTGTAAATCCACAGGTAAATTCATAAATATGACTTTGAGTTGGTGTGTTCCTCTATTTTATTAAACCCTTTAATAGAATACTAGTCCTATGTAAGCATTCTATAATTCAGTGAGCAGTCTATTTCAAACAACTCCCCCCCAACACAGATGGTTTAATATAAAAAGCATTCAGAGTGAGGTATGTTCTGGCAATTGGTCTAGAACAGGGTCTGTAACCTGCTGCCCTGGAGCTTCATACAGCTCTTTGGCTGCCCCCTTGTGACTCCAGGCTTTGCCCCTCACCGCTGCCACTGGGGGACCCTGCCGAGGAACTGCTCCTGTTTCCAGGCTTCTTCCCCGCACCACTCCCCGCCGGGGACCCTGCAGCAGGTGCCCTGGCCCAGCTCACCCACTCCCTACCAGGAGGCTACAGCCATTGCAGCTCTCAAAATACTTGGTCATTAAAGGAATTTTTTTTAAATGGCTTTTATCTTCTGGGTTGCCAACCCCTGGTCTGGAACTTTTGCCCTCTTAGGAATTTAGCACAGAAAGTAGGTCATGTTATTTTCAATTAAGAATGTTCTAAACAGGTGCAGGAGAACCAGACAGACCAATCAGTCCAAACAAAAGAGGCCACAGTGAGAGAATTCAAGGAGTGTGTTGATATTGTGTTTAGTAAAAATAATGCAAATTGGCGTTTCACTAGTAGGCCTAATTGGTGTGTCACTAAAAGGCAGGGGATTGGCTACTCCATCTATTATTTCCTTTTTTGGTCCTTAAAGAAAGAGACTTTGGGGAAGAGAACAATGGGGGCTCCCAGAGCAAGCTTCACTTCACCATCCTGGCTGCCAGGTCCATTGCTTTGTGGGCCACCAAGCCTTTGTCATTCTGATCCTGAAAAGTACCCAGACTAGGCCGGAAGGGCTCCAGATGACATTATCGCCTTTGTCAGCTCTTGCTGAATCCCAAACTCCACTTGAGATGAAACAGGCTCAAACTTTTAATAGCAGCAACAGCTCCAGCCTATGTCAAATAACTTCTTTCCCCAAAGGGACAATTATTAGCATCTTTGACACCTCGGTGAGACCGTTGAACAAAAGGGGTTTTCCTTCTCAAACTCACTAAAGCGAACAATCACTGGTGTTCAAATGAAAGCCTTATTTAATACTTCATGTTTCAAATGCTTTCACTGTTTTTTCTCTCTTTAATAAAAAGTTAAAATGTGAGTTTTGATGGTGTTTGCTGTGGTACGAAGCAGAGCTTGTTTAGTATTGGACAGTGACTGGGTTATGTTAACAGCCATTCCTCTAGATTAATACAATGTGTACACAAGGATCATTTTCAAGTGTTAGGCAAGCCTTAGTTCAACAAAGCTTTGATAGCAACATTTCTATGGGAGAGATGGTCATGCAGCTAGAATGGGAACTTCAAGAAAAATAAGCAAAAAGGAGTGTCATGTGTTGACTGAAAACTGTCTTGCCTTGCAAATTACCAAGCTTTTGTAAACTCTTACTCAGCTTCTCAGATAAAGAATTTGATGAGCCAGCTTGGAACCAAACAGGACTCTAGCAAACTGCAGGAAAACCTGTAAGTATTACTTGAACAGACACTTCAGTGTTCATTTGAGTGATGGAAAGGGACTGGGTCTCTTCTGGTAGTCACCAGCATCCTGTGCATAAAGCTGAATGGCAGGAATGCGGTGGGGGAGTAGCAGTGCATGTGTGGTGTGGCAGGGCATAAACTTGATTCTAGTTTTCCCAAAAAGGCAAATGTGGCAGATGAAGGGAACTAGGTAGCTGTACTGGGGTCAAAGGCCATTCATATCTGCTTTGATATGGACAGTGTCACATGGATTAAAAACTGGCTGGCAGATCATAAACAATGGAGGTTAATAGCCATATGTCAAACTGGTCAGGTTTGTGTGGGATCTGTGATGGAGTTGGTACTAATTTTAAGCTTCACTTATGATTTTGAAGAGGGAACACATGTCACAATAACAATTTTTTGGATCCTAAATTAAGAGAAATTATGAAGGGCTAATGGGAGAGAGACGGCTATAATGCCAAGACTGGGCATGAGAATGATCAGCTGCAATAAGGTATAGTAACCAGAATGCCTAAGGTCACTTCAAGCACACTAGACAAGAACGCACCTCTGAGTGATAAACTGCAGGAAACAAACAAGGATGCCTGTGGCACTTTTAAAGACTAAGAAATTTATTTATTGCATGTGCTTTTGTGGGCACAATCCCACTTCATCAGATGCATTAAATGGAAAATGTAGCATTTTAGCTGTAAACATACACATACAGAGGAAGTAAACTCAAACAGTTCCAGAGGGATAGGCTAGTAGTCTATCTCTGCAAAGCAAACAAGCTGTTTTAATTCAGTGTATAAGAGGGAAAGCAAGAGCTGAGAAGGGTAATAAACCTTTTGTAATGAGTTAGCCACTCGCGTTCTATTCCAATTCAGTGTGAAGGTATCTAGTTTGCATATGAATTCCAATTCTGCAATTTCATGTTCTTATCTGTTTTTGAAGTTTTTTTTCTGAAATACTGCAGGGAGTTCATAGAACAGCTAACATTCTCAAAGAGGCATGAGGGACTGACCTTAGGCAATTACACACAGATTGTCTAAGCAATGGCTACAGGTATACACAAGCATACAAATAATTGAAAAATGTAAACAGCAAGGTGGTAGAGAAATAACTTAAGAGTAATCGGAGGAAATTATTAAAAGGAAAAATCAAATGAAAGCCCAAAACACCTTCCCAACTGTGAGGTCTCCTGGTGATGGAATAATCTCCCAAAAGAAATGGAAAAAACTCAGTTGCTCTGGACATTAAAATGAGAGTTAATCAAATACTAGAACACATGCAATGAAGAAACCTGTGCTGACACCAAGCAGTGAACTAAATCATCATAGAATCTGTAACATGATTCTACGGAAGGAAATATCCAATTTATTTGCATAGGGTTTATTCTGGTGCAAAGAATCCTCTTTTGTAAAGAATGTCAGAAGTTGTCCCATATGGGACATGTCCAGCTTGGGCTAATGATGCCCAAACTGCCCAGTAACTAGCATAGATCAGGAACCTCCCAGCAGAATGATTTTCTAAAGAAAAATGTTCCCTCTTTTCCCCAAAATCAAAAATTTCCAGGGAAAATTTTCTTGGGTAATATCAGTTTTCCATGAAGAAAATCTAAATGAAGGCTCTCTGGCTGCCTGCCTGGAAGGCTTTTGTCATTTCTTTTTTTGCCTATAGGTAAAGAGCCTTCCAGACTGCTAGCTAGCAAGCCAAAAACTTCTTTTGTTTCTCCCAAAACAGAATTTTCTGGAAATCTTTCCACAAAAAATCTGATGGTTCTTACTTTGTGTCTTTTTGGGATGAAAAATTTGTCAGATGAAATCTATCATAGGATGGGATTTCCATTTTCCAGGCAGCTCTGCTAGTAACAAGGTCCCTGTTTATAAGAGAGCCCACCTCGCTTTCTGTCATATCTGTACTGGGAAGCTTTGAATGACAAAAGAAGCGTGGGGAATGACAGGCATAACAGACCCCTGGGCAGGTATGGAACGTGTTTGTAACATTACATGTGAAGAGCAGACATTCTAGACTTTCAGAATGTAAGCAGGAAACAGCTTATGTGAGAAGAAATTTGCTAATGCTTGCGTGCTTCAGTTAGATTGTAGTTGATTTTATCTGTATTTAATGGCTGGATCAAAGAACTAATCATTGGTGGCAGTCTAATGAATCTAGTTTCCGGTTAACATAGTGGGGTGGGGTTTTTTTGTTTGTTGATTTTTTAATGGCAAACCTTTTATCTTTCATTTGAAGGGATTATTGATGCTTAACGAATTGTGCTTTCTAGGGTGACTCTTCAAGTGTATTTATATTTAAAAAAAAATCAACAGAGCCATTCAAGTTAACTTCTCAAGCACCACTACATTTTCCTATTGTGGGCTAAAATATGCAATTAGAGAACACAAATTCTACTAGACCTGACTGCTTAGTCCTGTACATCCATTGGGTTATATGGCTGATAGCTTTCCTCTTTGGTGTTTTATGGGCCTGCAGTGAAGTTATCGCCTAGTACTTTCTTCTAGTATCCCATTCCTTCCTTTCCTCATTTTATGCTCTGCCCCACCGCTGTGTTCTGTGTGCATGTGGCAGAAAAGTGAAACTTGTAAGAGGTTAATTTATGAAATGATAGTACTCTTGGTTAACAAATCAGTTCCTTCCAAATCCTGCTTCCTAGGGTCAAGAACACTGCAAATGACTGCCAGATGTCTGAAAACTTCGTAATAAGAGTTTAATGGAGATTATGTGGTAGGCATGTTAATGAGGTTTAGTGTGTCCAGGTTGAGCTGTTTGGGTATGCTAAAGCAGAACTGTGTTTGTGCAACTGAGGGCTTTCAATAGGTTGTGGTTGGCTGGCTGTTATAGAGCAATAATATTAATAGGTTTAAAAAAAACCAGTCTAGTAAAATTTACGGTACGCCTAATATAACCACTAATCAAGTAGCCAGTTTTCTTCCCCACCTCCATGACTTACCTGTGTCACTTTACAATGGGTATGGTGATCATTGTTCATGGTCACAAAATGAAAGCAAAACAGCTATGCAAAAATTAGAAACAAGAACAAGTGGGACTAAGTCAGCATTTAAAGAGTCATACTTCTGTCTAAAAATAGATGCCTAGTGGAAAGATTTGAATAAGCAGCTGTTCTGTGCACTGGGTGTTGTTATATTTGTTGTTTAACAGTGTCTTCAGTTTCCCCAGTTTTTTGTGCCTCTTACACTAGTAAGGAGACGAGAAATGTCTTAAAGTAACAATTAAATCACAAGATATGATAGGGGGTCTAGAGTGGATGGAGAACCTTAAATACTATCTTCAATCTAGGTAGACAGAGTCCTCTTTAAGTATCATGTCAACAAAATATGCGCACACTGAAGCTACAAATGTACCTAGTGCAAAAACTAGAAGTCAGTTCCTCCTGTCATCTTGAGCAAAGGAAGGTGCTCTCTGCTATGTCATATTAAGCCCTGAGACTTCTTACTCTGGAAATGGTTCTAGGGGACTTGTCGGGTAAAGACTTCTCTAGTTATTTGATTCTGAGACAAATAAGCTTTTGTAGGCTCTTAAAAATTCTCCTCTCTCTGGGTATAGGGACTCCTGATATTATTTAATGACACAAGTGCAGATGGCACTTCCTAGGATAAACCTGACAATTGCAAACTTAGAGAATCAATCATTTGAATTGTCATAATGTGCCACTTAAATGTGCCTGATTGTGGAACACTTATGTGCTATGGTGACAACTGGTAATTGTTTGGAGACTAGACTAACAACTTCATTCAGATAACACTACATAAGCTTGTATTTTTATTTTAGACAACAGTTACAGCATTCTGCAAACCGGCTTGCCAAGGAGACAAATGAGTACCTAAAGGAGCTGGGATCTCTGCCACTTCCCTTGTCTGCTTCTGAACAGGTTTGTGGGGGTGAAGCTTTAAGGGAAAGGAAGGAAAATTATCCTAATATTTTCTTAAGAAGCAGACACAGTAACTTATGTCATTACAGGACAAATAGGAACTAGCAATTTGGGGGGTGGAGGGAGCTTCTGTCTAAAGAGAACAGAACTGTATAGGAATGCTTTAAAATGGTGACCAAAGACAGGGAGTCCTCAGTGTCCCCATCTTGCTTAGGTGTGTAGAACACGAAGTTTGACTTTCAGCATGCGTGGATTTCTCTGCTGAGACTTTATCCTAGAAGAGATTGGAATGCTACCTGGATCTGTGATCGTTCTATCACGGTGATGGTGGCAGGCTTCTTAATATAGTACGAACTAGGAAGTCATCTTGTAAATAAGAAGAGCTTTTAATCCATTGGCATCCTGATCAGCAGCTGTCTCCCATGGACTGAGCATGAGGGAATGATCCTGGAGCCTGAGAGTTCTAATACTGGCTCTGCCATTGTAGGTCTACCCACAATGGATGCTACTGCAGAGTAAGCCAGGGTGTGGCTGGTTGCTGCACGCTCCTTTTCCATGTGGATATTGCTACAGCACCATGGAAGTTCCATAGAACCATCGATGTATTGCTGTTTGAAGTGGTGGGACACTGCAAATGCACTGTGGAACTTCTGCACAGCAGCAGTGTGCACACGGAATATTAGTGTACAGCAAACCGTTCTGCTGCAGAGTCGCACCCCTATCTTTCTGTGCAGTAAGGTCCATTGTGGGCAAACCTTGACTCTCTTTGTGGGCTGAGGAAATTGCTTAACTTTCACAGCTGTAAAATGGGTATAAAACCTGTCTGACGTTGGGAGCGATAGAAGTGCTGTGTGGAATTCTGTGCTGTTGGTGAGCAGCTTACTAAAGATCAGCTTTATTTGTTTTCCAAACAGTCCTGGAACTCCAAGAGTCAACATAAACCCATTGCTCTCCAGATAAGAACTTCTGAGCAAACAGTATCTGAATAGTAAATGTCAGCATTTCTGATGGCTTCCAGTTGACAATAGAGTCTAAGGCCAAAAGGGACTGGCAGATCATCTAGTCTGACCACCTGTGTATCACTGGCTGCCAACAGCACCCATAGACAAAACCGAACAACGGAGATTAAAGCCAAGTATTGCTGCCCACCAGAGACTAGACTTCTGTGCCACAGGCAGGGAATAAGAGGGCCTTAGGTACACCAGTGCCCAAGGCCTCAACTCTGAGCTATCCCCAGATAACTGTGGGAAATGATCCTCATCCACATGCTGCAGAGGAGGGTGAAAATCACCAAGGCCATTGCCAGTCTGACCTGGGGAAATTTTTTTGATGTCACATATGGCAATGTTAGATCCTCCCCATCTGAGCAAGAAACAGCCAGCCAAGCACCTGAGTGGCAGAGTGGGCAGAGCCCTGGCCCTTCCCATCCTAAGGCCCCTCTCTAGCAGTGGCTAACCCTGACCCTCCAAAGGAAGGAGATTAAACAAAACCCTTCCCAGAATACATTTCAGGGAGTCTTTTCTTCACCTCTGGGGGTGGCCAGCTGAAGCATGAGCTTTTAGGAACATAAGATGTAAACCAGAAGTGAGCTTCCTGGGATTAAACCCTGCCTCCCCTTCACCCTGGCATAACAGTCAACCCTGTCGTACACTCGTACTCAATCTTTTCCATCTCTCTCGAGGTGTTTGCCCCCACACCCTGTGTGAATGTCCACAACCATCGGCAGGAAACCCCACTACAGCAGAACTAGTTCCTGCTCAAATTGGAACAGGTGCAGCCAGGCAGCGATTGCTGATGTTCGTCTTGCCCAGGGGAGGCTTTATCTTACACTATAGGTTTGCAATATAGGGAAGGCCACAGAATCTAAGGGGCATAGCCCAGACAAAGGGGGAATAAAGTGGCTTTAAGTCATTTCTGCACCTTCCCATTTCTAGACTGCTCTACAGCCACTGGCATAACATAAGCAGCCCTGACAGCCTAAGTCAGTGGTTCTCAACCAGGGGTACATGTACCCCTGGGGGTGTGCAGCGATCCTCCAGGGAGCACATCTAGTCATATAGATATTTGCCTAGTTTTATAACAGGATGCATAAAAAGCACTGGCCAAGTCAGTAAAAATTAAAATTTCATAGGATAATCACTTGTTCATACTGCTGTATCCATTACACACTGAAATGTAAGTACAATATTGATATTCCAATTGATTTAGATAGGTGGAGCAAGCTGATGGTTTTACAAGCGACTCCTGTCGGGGGTTTGCAAAGTGTGTCTGAGTTTTGAGATGAGTGTGGTAAGGATGGCTAACCCACCAAAGGGAAGAAACTGGGGTTAATGTGGGGTTGGAACAAAATGTAACTGCTTCGAACTGAAGAACTGGGGATAAGGATTCCATCTAAGCTTCCTCTGAGTCCAACTTAGACAAAAAAGGGCGGGGCGGCCGGGGGAACCTTGTTGTGGTAAAATAGCTTCTGGGTTCATTGACAATCCTCTCAACTCTGTCCTTTGCACAATTGTGGAGTGCTCCAAACTAGAACTTCCTCACCAACACGTGGGGGGGGGCGGGCCCCCCCCGGTCGGAGGAATGCTGTTGGGAAAGCAGTATGGTTCCTAATGAGAATTTACTTCCAGGAACCCAGTGTGCTTCTCCATACATGAAGGGCTCTGGTGTTCATCAGAAGGACTTGTAATCTGAGAAGACAATCCAGAGGTGTCGTTGCCATTGGGCTGGCAGGGCGTCGGCCCCGGGTAGAACAGCCTGAGCCCCGGATCTATTTTCCCCAGCAGGCAGAGGTTAAAGTAAGGGGGAACACACCAGAATGCCGTTCCGGGGTGCCCAATTTTTAGGGGCCAGCGTTCTGGGGCCCCTAAAAATAGAAAACCCAGGCAGAACGCTGCGTTCAACCCAGGGCCCCAGCAAAGCTGGAGACTCCTGCTGCGTCCAGGCTGGGGAGTTTCAAATCTCCCGTCCTGAGCATGCTCAGACAGAGCGTGCTCAGGGCGGGAGCAGCCTGGCCCAGAAGCAGCTCTGCCGGAGACCCCTGCAGCTCCGAGCATCCAGCCAGGTGAGGGGGCTGGGAGGAGGCGGCGGGCAGTGGGGCTGGGAAAGGGGCAGAGGAGTCAGGAAAGGAGCACAGGGGAGGGGGACAGAGGAGCCGGGAAAGGGGCCCCAGGCCTGATCTGGCCACACTGCCTGCCCGTGGTGGTGGTGCGCGGCGGCGGCAGAGGGGCAGGATCAGCCATGCGGCGGCGGCGGGAGCAGAGCGCAGCAGCTGGCAGCATGGCCTGATCTGGCCCCTCTGCTGGCTGCCCTGCTCCGCCGCAGGCCAGTCCCAGGCCTTTGTATCAGAGGTTAACGTAAGGGGGGAACGCGGAGACCAGGGGTGGGAATGGAGGAGTCCGGACTCGCGAGTTGGTCGAGCAAGGGGTCAGGATGGGGGGGCTGGGGACGGACGGATGGATGGAGTTAGAGGCCTGGGGAGAGGCGAAGGGGGCATGGGGACAAGGAGACTTGGTGGGGGGATTGGGTGGGGGTGGGGTCTGGGGGTGTGGCCTAGCTGGGGTGGGGGAGCTAGCAGGGAGTGGGCTGGGGGGCCACAGCCCTGGATCTTTTTTTCTATCCAGCAATGCCCCAGTGGCAATTTAAACTTTTGTGTCACTGAAATAAAAGGCTTGGGTGGCTGGTTACTGGAGCCCCGTGCAGTGTATGATTATATAAATGGGCATTTAGATCTGTACTGTATTCCTGTGAGAAATGCAGTGTTGATTCTGCTTTCACAAGTGTCATGTTTCTAAGAATACACTAAGCACGTGATGAGGCTCAGAAGAGTGTGTATTTAACTATAACGTGGGCACTGAGGAATTCTTTCTGATGCAACTGAATGCACAGATCGATGCTGTTGTATCGTTTAAGCTGTAAAAAGAGAGTCGAATGAGAACTCTCCTCACTGCCTGAGTGCAGGACAACAGGGATATTTCTCAAAATCTGAGGCATTGATCCTCTGCAGAACAACCAGGGCTTACTAATTTATTTTTAAATATTTAATAAGCCCGAAGGGTAAATGACCAAGTAAGAGAATTAAGTGGGCAGCCCTTGGCTATGAACTTTAAAATACAAAAATGAATTTCCAGATTGTGCCTCTTCCTTCAGGGAATCTCTGCTGACCCCACACTTTCCCCTCCTCCATACCAGAGGTGGTATTAGAACAGGGATTTTCAAAATCTGTCTCACCTCTTAAGAGACTCCTTGCCCTTGCATGCCATAGTACAGACCACTTCTCCCTCCCCTTGATAAAACTAACATCCCAGTGGCAAATGCAGCAATTGTGTACATGGTTTTCTTAACGCTTTCAAAGTAATGCATCTTTTGCGGTGCTGTTTAGTAGATGAAAATAAGGTAGAGGAACCAGTACTTTGTGACCAGCCAACTCTCTGCACACTACCAAAGAGTGCTCCATGGACTACTGCAGGGATTGGCAACCTTTGCCGGCCCCCGTGCTAGCCCTGCCCACTGCACCTCAGCAGGTGCTGGGGGTGGGGCCAGGCCTCTGGTTCCTGGCTGGGGCTGGCCCAGCTCCTGCCAGGGCTGTCCCTAGGGGGGAGCGGGGCCCAGAGCCAATTGGTCTGGGGGCCCAGCCGGGGGGCCCACCCCAGCCCAAGCTGGAAGGAGGAAGGATGGGCCGGGCCGCCCACTCCGCCCCCAGGCCCAGCAGTGCAAGGCCGCCCCCACCAGTGGGAGCTGGCCCTGGCCACAGCCCCAGCGGTGCGGGCTCTGCACTGCCCTGCTGGGAGCGGGAAGCACAGGGCCCTCGTAACTGCAGGCCCCGGGAGCTGGCTCCCGCTGGCGGGTGGCCTCTGCTTCCCAGCTAGGGCCAGGGCCAGCTCCTGCTGGCAGCGGTGGCTCTGGGCGGGCCAACTCGCCCTGCTGCCCTCCAGCATAGGAAGCGCCCCCCCCCCCCAGGCCGATTGCTCCTGGGCCCCGCCACTCTCTCAAGGGATGGCCCTACCTGGTGGGGCCAGCTGCAGCCAGGAGCCCTGTGCTGCGGCTGACCGTGCTTCCTAGCACTGCAGCGGGGCCAGTGAGGGACCTCCGCTCTTTTTGTGGCAGGCTCCCAGGCCACGCTGAGGGGTGGGGCTAGTGGGGGGAACCTGAGTGGTGCCACGTGCTGCTCCTGCTTGGCCCACATACGAGGTTTAGCACGCATGCTGGGGGTTGCCAACCCCTGAACTACTGGTTTGGTAAACTGCATGGAAACTTTCTCTCTGGAACCTGGAAGCTGTAGAAAACCATGGATGCCTGTTGTGTAGAAGGCTGACATCCAGAAGAAACAGAAGGCCTCTTCCAGCTCCAGATTTCTCCAGCTTCTTACCAGTAACCAGCAGATCTTCTTGGAGAAGGTGCTCACTACTGTTACATAGGGGCTCTGTTCTTCACCCATTCTCTCCTGGCCTTATGGCAATGCTATAGCATTAAAATACAAATGGCCTGTGTATTCAGGTCTGTTACTCAGTCCCTTAAAAGCTATTTAGAAGCTGTTTGCTGGGATAGCTGCCTATGGTGAATGTCTTTTGCTGGGCGTGCCAATAAATACTTTGAAGCTATCTAGCCAAGTATTCATGAAAGCCTGGATCACCATGGTAAGATTTGTCCCAGAAGTCAGGGCTGTAACTTTCAACTGTCTGAATGGGCTTCATTAAATTCTTAGTGCATCAAATGGCTTCTCATAAAACTGTTGGAAAAATTATTCATATCTGCTTAATGCAAATATGCAATGGGGGTGTTGAAATATGGAAAACAACTCACTGAAGGATCACGGAGTGGGTAACAAACAGCACTGTCCCCAGTTGTCAGAAATCTAAGCTTCAGATGGAATTGACAGAGGAGAAGTATTGGTTGATCACAGAATGACTATGAGCTGCCAATGTGATGTAGCTGTGAAAGCTAATGCAGTCCTAAGATGCATCAGACAAGTTATTTCCAGTAGAGATATGGAGGTCTTAATATTGTTATAAAAGATGCTGGTGAGACCTCATCTGGAATATTGTGTGCAGTTCTGGTCCCCCATGTTTAAGAAAGATCATTTCAAACTGGAACAGGAGCAGAGAAGGGCTACTAAGATGATCCATGGAATGGAAAATCTGCCTTATCAGAGGAGACGCTTGGCTTGGCTTGTTTAGCCTAAACAAAAGAAGGTTGAGGGAGGATATCATTGCTCTCTATAAATACATCAAAGGGATAAATACAGGGAGAGAGAGGAATTATTTGAGATCAGCACCAGTGTGGACACAGGAACAAATGGATACAAGCTGGCCATCAGGAAGTTTAAACTTGAAATTAGATGTTTGTTTCTAACCATCAGAGGAGTGAAGTTTTGGAATAGCCTTCCAAGAGGAGCTATGGGGGCAAAAAACCTAGCTGGCTTCAAAATTGAGCTTGATAAAATTTATGGAGGAATTAGTACAATGGGACAGCCCGGTTTGGCAATTGGCTCATCTTTGACTGCTGGTGGTAGATATGTTAATAACCTGAGATGGAACATTAGATGGGATGGATTCTGAGTTATTACAGAGAATTCTTTCTTGGGTGTCTGGCTGGTGAGTCTTGCCCATATGATCAGGTTTTAATGGATAGCCATATTTGGGGTTGGGAAGGAATTTTCTCCAAGGGCAAATTGGCAAAGGCTCCAGGGGAGTTCTGCCTTTCTCCGGCATGGGGCACAGTTCACTTGCTGGTGGAGTCTCTGTACTTTAAAGTCTTTAAACGAGGGGTTCTCAACCCCCATCCCGTGGGCCACTTTGGCTTTCTGAAGTGGCCCGCGCCCTGCTGGATGGGAGTCGGGCTGCAGCCGCCCGCTCCCGGCTCACAGTTTGGAGCCGGACTGCAGCCACCCGCCTCCCTCACCCGGCGCCAGGCTCCCCCCGGCTGGTCAGCAGAGGCAGGGGCTCCTAGCGAGGGAGGCGCCAACCGGCCAGGAGGAGCTGGGAGAGAGCCGGCTGGGCCGGGACCATGGCCGAGCGGGCGCAGCCCAGGTGAGGGCTGGCGGGGGCACCCTGTCCCGGTCCCAAACGGGAGCAGGACACCCTGGGGGGAGGGACCCGGACCAAAGCCGGCCCATAGGGAGCACTGCTCTGAGGCCGGTTCAGGCTGAGCCGGGCCCAGTGCTGCCCCCCTATACTCGGAGGAGCGAATCGGAGGGGCTCACATCCATGCAGGGCCGGGCTGGAGTTCAACCCGTAGCATCAGCGCTGGGAGAGAGAGCCTGGCCCAGTTCCTCAGAGTCCCATCTGGGCCAGCCCGGAGGTGGGGGAGGTTCTGGATGTTTATGGGCATCCAGCCCTTTTAAAAAAACATTTAAAAAACTTTTAGAAAACCTTTTTGGCTCAAGGGCCAAAAATACAATTTTTTACAAACCTGAAGGGCCACCAGTCTATTTAAGTTTTTTTTTTTTAAATTAATTATAATTAAAACTTAATTTTAATTTAATTAATTAGACTGGTGACCCTTCAAGGTTGTAAAAATTATATTTGTAGCCCTCAAGCCAAAAAGATTGGGAACCATCGCTTTAAACCATGATTTGAGGACTGTAGTAACTCAGTCATAGGTTAGATGTTTATTACAGGAGTGTGTGGGTGAGGTTTTGAGGCCTGCATTGTGAGGCAGTCAGACTAGATGATCTTATTGGTCCCTTCTAACCTTAGAGTCTGAGTCTATAGTAAGTGCCACACAAATCTGCCCTGATCTTAGTTAACATCCTGAATAAGCTGGAAGAGGGGCATATGGCATGTTTGCTTAAACTAGCATATGATGCAAGAAAGGGAAGAGTTCCAACCCTAATAAAGCAGAAATAAACCAAACTAACCAAATATTAGAAATATGGACAAAGTAAAATTAAATGAAAATCTCCTTGGAGGGAATGTTGCTAATAAATCTGGAGAAAAACGTGTTGAAACATAGACCAGGAAAGCAGTAATTTCACAAAATTAAGGAATAATAGCAAACTAGATGTAACCTTGTATTATGGCACAATCCTGGAAAATGCAGTACTCCATGGGCTTGTCTAAACTTTAGTGATGTGAAATTTGTACACTCCAGAGTGACATACGACATAGCTATGTTGGCCTAAATTTTAGGAGTAGACCAGGCCCAGAGCTGCATACAAAAGCAGTTTATGGAACAGAGAGGCAATAGACACCATGCACAGCTCTGTTGTAACCACATACAGAACACACTATTCCATGTTACCAGAAATACTGACAAAGGAGGAGGAATTTGGAGAAAGTCACTCACCGTCCCCAAGCTTTTATAAGAGTCACTGGCCAAGAAACGATATGAGGTCAAATGCTTCTAACTTGGCAAGATAAGTTACTGAGGGTCAGGAGGAGACGTTGGTCTGCAGTTTCTGAAGTTTATTAACCTAAGGAGGCTGATTGATTCAGTGCAGTACATGTGGTATGACTAGGAGTAATGGGTTCAATGTACTAGATTGTTGAAGTGTCTGCAGGGAGTCTCCTTGCTCTCTAAACTTAAAGCTAGACTGAAGCAAACTGGAGAACCCATGCAGGGAATGATCTGCCATTGTCAGGGGATGGACTGGATAAGCTACCTGACCACTGGAACTGGACCACCTGAAGTTCTGTGCTTTGTGGATTGTCATGTCAGTAACTAGTTATTCAAATGTCTTGTTTTAATTCTTTAGCGCCAACAGAAGCTACAGAAGGAACGCTTGATGAATGACTTCTCTGCAGCCTTAAATAACTTCCAGGCCGTGCAGAGAAGAGTGTCGGAAAAGGAGAAGGAAACTGTAGCCCGGGCAAGGGCTGGCTCTCGTCTCTCAGTGAGTATTTTAACAAGAGTTGTATAGTGAAATCTGTGACAAACGGAGAACAAATTAAAATCTGCATGTCTGTATTTTGTGCGTGGTGAATATCCAAACCATTGAAATCTATCAGCTCAGCTGCAGACATCATTATGATCAGGCTGCACTGTCCCAGAGTAGAGTCTGTGTGCTAGCTCTTTGCATTCCAAAACCCAGAGAGCCAGAATTCTCTGTGCCTTGATTACTCACACGAGTGGAGGAGGAGGAAAGCAAGACAGCTGCAGATCTGTGTGATGAGGGGAAGCAAAGCACAGCTGGTAGGCCTGGAATAAGACTCAGAACTGGCCCACAGCTATCTTAAAAGACTTCTGAAATTCTGCCCCATTTTGAACTGCCTCTTGACAGGCACTCTCTCCAGAGCCTTTTCCCCCTCCGGCCATGTGGTTGCTTAGATCCTCTTCTGGTGATTGAACCACCAAAGCATTTTTTCAATGCCTCTTGCCCATTTCCTCTCCCATTTTGTCTAATCCCCTCGGAATAGTGATTCTTAATTCTGCTCCCTTGCTGAAGTTTCATGACCCATTATGTATTGGCTGAAGGCTTTAGAAGTAAATGCACTGAAACACTTATACTATGTAAATGCTTGTCAGTTCCTTTCTCTGCAACAGACTAAAGCAGACTTCTTAGGAGGACTTTCTCAGTTGCCTCTAACTTGCTGTGCTCTGTAGCTTATGTCTAAAAAACAAAGTAATGCAAGCAACTTAAACGTACTCATTGTACTATTGCAGCTCTTCAGCTCCAGGTAGTAAAAGTCTTATCTTGCTATTGTTGGTTGTGACATTAATGAGCCTTTCCTCTCTTACAGACTGATGAGAGACTGAAAGAGGAGCAGCTGGTCTCATTTGATAGGTAACTACTAATACTTGCACTCCTGGGGTGCATTTTATCATTTCCATCTCTGTGTAATTAAAAGGTTACTATAGGAACCTGCATTAATGCAGTATTATCATTGAACTCAATACATAGAGGCCAGGAAACCCAATTCCTACACCCTACAAAACATTTGTGTGCAATTAATTTCTATACTGTAATATGCTGGTACACAGCTCCCAAACATTTAACTACTTGAAAACCAGACTCTTTCACATAGTGGCTGTTTGCCTTCCCACCCATAATTAGCATCTTCAGCTAGTGAAAACTACTGGAAGATTGTGCTCTAACTTGGCCATGGAATCTTGGTACAGCTTTCCAAAGCATTAACCCTTGGGTGGAGAAGCAAGAGGACCCCTCTCCTCATCCCAATCATGTGAAAACGGGGTCATGTATTGCACATGCTCGTTTGTCCTTACTAACGCCTCACCTGAACTCAGCTCACCTACTAACACCTCACCTGAACTAATGCTGTCTACCCAGGGTGCAGGTGACTTGGGGGCAGGGGTGACTGGCTTGCTTTAACATCTCTGCTGGTGTTTGTTTTCATTTACAGTTGTTCTTGATAGGCTAGGGGACGAAATCACAAAGGACCTTATTCTGACCTCCAGTGCCATCCATTCAATAAGATCCATTAATGGCATCCTCTGCCTTTCAGCTAGTACTCAAAACAGCATGCTTGCAGGTTGCCCTCCATAAAGACTTCTATCTGTGCCTTATGTTCTTCGGGTGCCCTATAAACAATACACAGCCCCCAGCAAAGTTTCCCAGTATACAGCCATAAAGAACACCATCTCAAAACAAAGCATCCTACACAGCCAGCAGCTTCTTTACTATGATTTTTGAAGTATCCTCACAAAATCCACTATTCTTCCCATCTTTCCTTCTCCGTCACCTACCCTAAAACAGCCAGTAACCTGTAACTAGTCCACTTTTACGTTAAGTACATCTGCCAAATCAGAATCTATCTACCTTGTACTAAATGTTTTAATCCACTACTGATTTGGTTTTTGGTCCCTGGAGGAAGCTTTCTGTGACCCACTGACATTGCGGCATGACTGTGGAGTGTTCTTTCTGCAGTAATGAAGACTGGAATCAGATGCAGTCTCAAGGAGAAGATATAGCAATAACTGAACAGGACCTTGAACTCATTAAAGAGAGGGAAACTGCAATCAGGCAGTTGGAGGTGAGCTCTAGTGCCTATCACTTGCAGCCCTGTCAGCAAAGGGCCCTAAACCAAAGGGGCAGGTAATGTGCTCTAGTCTCATCTGTCTGTGGGGAGGAACCAAGAGAGCTGGGAGTTCAGCGGCCCAGGGCTCCTCCTAAAGACCCTGACGCTGAGATAAATGAGCTGCCTTCTAGCTGAAGAGGGCTGTATGCAAGTTCCTCCCGCACCCATCAGTGATGCTCTGGAAATGACAACAGAGTCCTGTGGCACTTTTAAAGACTAACAGATTTATTTATCGCATGAGCTTTCGTGGGAGAAAATCCCACTTCGTCAGAGGGCTCTGGAAATGGTAAGAGTGACTCTAATTAAAAATTGTGCCAATTGCTAGTGCCCTGGGACAATTACTGAATACCTGAGAAGTTTGCCCCCTGTTGTATTTGGGGTACAAGTCTTTGAAAATTTTCCTCCCACACTAGGAAGAAAAAACTGTTACTGCAACCATTGACAATCAATATCCATATAGGATGAGAACTTTTTACAGAGAGTGCTTAGTCTGTTAAACCTTAGGCCATATTCCTGAGATGGCCCTTTAAGCAATGAAGAAACTAGCTTTGGAAAAATATAATCTATACCTGTTAACTTGTCACACTGTTATTCATTTAAACTGTTGTCTTTAGGCAGACATTTTGGATGTTAACCAGATATTTAAGGACTTAGCTATGATGATTCACGATCAAGGAGACATGATTGGTAAGTATGTGTGGAGAACAGATGCCCTGAAAAATAACTTTTTATTTGACTTTATCCTATTCTTATTCCACATTTTAACTTCAGTGTTTATGGAAAAACTGAGTGGCGATTTAAACCACTGCAGCTATTCTATGTAAAAGCCACATGGTAGCTTATTCCATTGTCTTTAATTCTATAGTTCTGAATTGGCTTTTAAAATAACGTGAGTTCTCTCCCCTTACGCTTATGTAGACAGCATAGAAGCAAATGTGGAAAGTTCAGAAGTCCACGTGGAAAGAGCCAGTGAACAGTTACAGAGAGCAGCTTACTATCAGGTAAACTCTTGTGTGTTTTGCGTTACCATACATATTGACCAGTGCTACTGTCAAATTGTACAGAACAAGGCAAACTGGGCAAAACCTGCAATAGTCAGGCAAGTTCTTACCCAACTAGCAAGGACTGAGATGGGACTAACTCTTCTAATGAACTCTGTCTTCAGGAAAAGATGCAGCACATGTACTACTTGGCTTACCAATAAGATACTAGAAATTAATCATGAGTTCCATTTGGAGCCCCTCCCCCAGCTGCTCCTTCCAGCAGGGGATATGAGGTGGAGGGTATAGACCTGGAGAACCCCTGAGGGTAGCTGCTGGATTTGTTTCAGTACAGCATTTTCAAGTAAACAGCTATTAAAAAGTAATGGAGAATATTCTTTAGCAGAGGCAGATTATTGTGTTACAATGGAAACATTACAAGGCTGATCTTCAGACTGATAGTAAATCTGTGCGTTTACCTGCCCAGGTGAAAATGTACTACTGAACACTTAACAGAGAAGCAAACATGCACAAGCCCATTCACAAAAATGTAACCAATGATCTCTCTCCCCATCCCTCAACTGTTTCACACCACCACCTTTGGACTTGTACCATCTTGCCATTTGCTGCTCAGTTCCCCCAACCTACTTGGCTACCAGTCACCCATCCATTCTTCCCTCCTGCACCCAAACAGTCATCAGGTCTCTTCCCTGTCCTACCAATCTCTCACCACAACTTCTCAAAGTTCCTCTTTCCTGTCCCTTTGATTAGCTCTCTAGTGTTGGCTTGATGGCCTGCACCTTTCCTCCTGCCTGCTGCACTTGCATCTCAAGAACCTGTATCAAGACCAAGATTCTTCTTCAGCTAGACCCTTGTCTTGAGAGGACAACAGCTAAGAAATCTGGCCTTGCTTTAATCCTCTTGGGCCAGGGGAAGAGACACCCAGAGATGGGGAGGAGGAGGAGGAGAATACAGTACAGTAAAGTAGCAGTAATCTGGTCCTGGCTTCACTTGTGGGGAAGGAAATGGGCAAGTGCTGGTGATGGTAGCTGTTCTGCTTGCTCTCAGCCTGAGCTAAGGTATCGGAGCTACCACTTTGTGCCTGACAACAGAACAGCAGCTGCTTTCACCATCCAGTAGCTTGCAGTATCGTTGTGCTCATTCCTGGGGTTTTGTCCCACTTTCACAAACACAAGGGCTAGACTTTTGACAAAAAAGGCTTTTTAAGAGTCAGCATGCATTGTAGGCATTGGTCATACTTGTCTAGACATAGCAGGAAATTCCCCTAGGTCCATGAGACTCAACAAGGCTGCTGTGGGTAAACTTTAAACCAGCTGCATATTACAAGCCTCCAGGTTAGAATGGGGCTAGAACACAATGCAAAGAGCACAGGCCATTAAATCAAAGAGCAGAAATCATGGCTGACGTCACCTATCCACATATCAACAAGAAGCTTCTTGGAACAGCCAGGTCAGACACACAAGGAGAGGCATTACACCAGTAAATGGGTTATCCTTAGACCACTGCCGCCTTGAGGCCCCCAAAACATGCTAACACCTGGGAGACTTCTGACTTCTGGAGAAGTCATGCTGACGTGTCCTATCAGCATGGTCAGCAAGGCATTTTAAAAGACAATCTCACACTCGCTCTGCTATGGTTTCAGTGAGCTTCAAGTAAGGCTTGCTTTCCTGCCAGCAGCAAGAGTTGAGTACAGCCCTGTTCTAACTGCTTCAATCTCCTAGACCTCGGTGCTGTAGGCACCGCAGAGTTTGGGCTTTTGTCTGTAGAGCACATTACCTACTCTGATTTAACCAAGTGTAACCTGTTCTGTGGGAATCTTTTCTGTTTTCCTCCTGAGTCAGGACGTGCGCTGTGCTTCCACTCTTGCTGCTATTTCCTGTCCAGAGGTTTATAATTAGACGTAGTCATCGAGTGTCGTGTCATCTGCTGTTTTAGTGTCAATTTTTTTTTGTTCTATTTCTTTCATCAGAAGAAATCTCGTAAGAAGATCTGCATCCTGATTCTTGGCCTTGCTGTGGCTTCTGTAGTCTTAGGAGTTGTTATCTGGCAGGCAACGAAATGAAGCCCTCACTTGGAATCAAATCTCATTGCAGAGTTTTCCCCTGGGAAAACAGGCTGACTAGTCTTGGAAATGAATTGACCACCTTGAGAGAGCACAAACCAGAATGTCCTCTAGTAATAGATTTAGACACTAACATGCAGATAACTAGTTCTTGGTATTAGTGAACCATGGAGATAGTATTTATCAGTTTATGTACAAATTCTGTTGCTTTCTGTAATTAAACTATTTTGCGTTTTTTGCTTTCTGTATTGTATTATGATTACTACCTATCCCAATTGTATATTGAAGAATGTGATCAGTAATTGGAGATGTCTTGTTTTTGACAAGTGGCACTAAAATTCTTCTTACATTTTTGTATGTATAGTTATACTTTGTAGGAGTGATACAAATAGGAATTAATTCCAAAGAGGGCAAAATGCTGATTCTTGCATTACCTTGACCCAGCAATTCCTAAAATCTCTAATATCTGCCCCATGGTTTGATTAGTCTCCAGGTGGCCATTGCTCTTAACTCTATTAGAGAAACTTAACCACTACATCTTTGATTGGTAAAAAGTAAAATGCATGAGTGCTGAAGTTGGAACCACTAGTGGGCTCAGTGACTGATCAGTTGAGTCTACAGCGATAAATAAATCTACAGATAATGGTAAACATTTTTATTACTGTTGGTAGTGGATTTTTTTCACATCAGTGTTTTGAGGTGACAATGCAGCTTTTAACATAAACACATTCTAACACATTCTTTCCTAATGAGACTATAGCCGGGGGCGTATTGTTACCAGGCACTTAAATCTTTGAACTCTGCACGTCCACCACTGTGTAAAATTTAAAAATTGCTCTTGAAACACTCCCTATGGCACAGGCCAGCCTGAAATCTGTAGTTAAACTTATTTAATTTTTAAGTAGTTAATGTGACAACTTCACACTTTTAATGGTGGTTTTTAAACAAGTCTTCAGTGAGAAAGCCATGCACAGTTGGAAACTGAGCTCCTGGGTTTATTGAATATTTGCTAATTCATATCAGCCCAAACTGAATTGTTTAGAAATGACTCTTAAAGCTCTGTTACTAGTTAGTAATGTGGAACTGGTACTAGAACAGACAGTGTGCATTTTGTGAACAAATAGCAGTTGTAAACATCTAACCCTTATGAACAGGAAAACTTAAGAATTGGGTTTAGTAAGTCAGTGCTAGTTTTAGAATGGTCCTGCTTGACTAAGTCAGTGGGAGAGATCTCTGGTTCTACTAAGCGTTCTGTAGCAGAGCTAACGAGCACTTAACTGTCACCCCCATTCCTCAATGTGGTTCTGAATTGAAATGCGCTGATGGAAAAGTAAGATTCTGGCTAAAGCTCATCATCATGTGGTTAACTGCAATATACTGGCCCATTTTGTATTTAATCTTTATTCCATGTCTGGCTGTCTTAGTTAAAACACTCAACTAAATGTGAAAACTAAGGAGGGAATGTTTTCATAATTGCACAATTTTTTTGCACTATTGCACCATCATTCCATCCAATAACTGTCAATAAACATTTTTAAAAGTCTTTGATCAGTGGTCTTTCTCATACAATTTGAAATGTAGGCAAACATCTTGTGCTGGAGACGATGTGTAGTCACTAAAGCTGTAAAACTCATTTCTTGAAGTTGGCCCCTCTAGGTGGGGTAGAAGGCTGTATTCATTCCAACCACTCTTGGTCGTGACATTTCCACTGTTCATTTCTGTAGTGGTAGATTTTTAATGTAGTTAAAGGTAATGTATAGTGAGCGGTAACTCACTTTTACGTGACCCTGTACAAAACTTCCATGCTGAAATTCTGTTGGTTGGTTACACTTCAGTTAAAGGTACACTGAATGTAGCCTCTTACTGGACACTGTATCGTGTACATTGAAAGATCTGCCTGCTATCGCCATCTTCCTAACGCTCGTTGGAGAGCTCATCCCATGCTGTCTGAAGTAGAGGGCAAGAGACCTTAGCATCAGTGCATGCTGCTCCCTGCATTGTCAGGCAGTACTCCTAAATAATCCAGGACTTTGCTCCCTCCACGGATAGTGTGGTGTTTGTGCTGGTCTGATGACTGGGGACCAACTAAACTGCTGCTTTTCAAAGTGGCCTCGGTATGTCTGTTTCCACGGTAGGGATATGCCATGGTTGCTGCTAGTTTGAGCATTCTAGACCGCTGTGGTGTGCCCTTTATTACTACATAAGTGCATTCTTGTGGCACTAAATGTTCAGTATACAAGGTTCTAAAGCCACATTTCTTTTTTTCTGGGGTTGGTTGCAGATGCTGTGCCCAGTGTGTGGAGCCTAGCAGCTTTCTGCTCTTGGTTTTAACTTTGTTCTTTGGGAGAGCTGTTCTCATCAGCTTGCTTCTTGTTAAAGTCTCCCCAGTGGGACTATGGCAGAGGTTACTTCACATGCACCTTGGAGCCGTAAAGCTTTTAATGACTTGAGTAGAGGCAATTAGAACACAGGCCTCTTTTTCTGATGTGTGAAGGGACAGGAGCTCAGCTACACCCAATAACTTTCCTAGAACAGGTGCTCCTGCCCTTTTCTGTGCCATTCCATCCCACTTACTTTTCTATATGACCTCTTCCTTCCCTTTAGCAAGGCTTGGTGAGGACCCCTGGTCTCGAAGGCTCTGAAATTTCCATCAGAGCCACTAGGCAGAGGCAACTCATTCTTACATTCCAGCTGTGAGTAAGCTTAGCTGCAGTCCCGTCTGCAGTGATGTGCCTCTTCCTGTACTACCCAACCACAGTGTGATCCTTGAATGGGATCCAGTCTGTGCTGGGAAAATGGATGGCTCTCGTTTTAATTTTTAAAAACTGTTTTCCAACAATGCAGCGAGAACAGATTCTACGATGGAAGCTGTCCATGCCCAATGCTTATCATTTTAGTCAAATTCCAAAGGGGTAGCCGTGTTAGTCTATTGTAGAAGGACAGAGTCCTGTGGCACTTTTAAAGACTAACAGATTTATTTATCGCATGAGCTTTCGTGGGATTTTCTCCCACGAAAGCTCATGCGATAAATAAATCTGTTAGACAACAGAGTCCTGTGGCACTTCTAAAGACTATCATTTTAGTGTCCTTTAACGGGGAAAAAAATCTCTCCCTTCTGCTAGAGTCATTAGTCTGCCTGTACCATGCTACAGCCCAGATACATTCAAAAGGAATGACAAGAATCTGAAAATCCCTTATTTATCTACATCTCTCCTTTAAAAAAAAAAAAAAATCTATTTTGGAGGACCTATGATCAACTTCTTCTGAGAGAAGAGTAAGTACATCTGAAATTTTAAAGCACAGTTACATTCTTGACACTTGCATGCATGCACACACATGCTCTGGCTTTCTATTCTGTAAAAGGAAGTTGTATTTAAGCAATGTTAATTAAAAATAAAATAGACCCCCTCCACAGAAGGCAAAGTAAAAAGTGTTCAAGAGTTCTTTGGTTTTGTTTCCAGTCTCTTTCCTTTTTGGTTTTAATTATAGATGGATGTTTAAATTGTAAGGAATATTTTTTAATTGCCTGAGTTATTAATGTATCACTCTTGGACAGTACTGGTCTTTAGTCTTAAACTAACCATGTTTTACTTTTCTCTGCTAAGGCAAGTAGTTTGTTACACTTACTCAGGCAGAGAGACTAAGGTTTTGTTTTTAAATCTTGCTCTAAGAACCTGGCCTCATGTTCGAGTTTTCACTCCGACTTTTCCACTAGCTTTTATAGCTTTTTCCTTGCAAGGCAGCAGGGCTGTGGGCTCAACCCTCGGGTTAAGAGTCAAAATCAAACTTCAGACCTGTGATTAGAACAGACTGGGCCCTAAAGTTGCATGTATTGGGGTGCTTTCTCTCTGTCATTCCCTCATCCCTATCTGAATGAGAGGTACACCAAATGAGCAGGGTTCATGCCCCCTCACACTTGCTGGGGATGAGTCTTATTGCAACCTGTTTGTAACGTGTATGGCGTCCAGTGAGAGCTGGAGGCCACACTAATGCAGCTTCCTAACTGTTGGTGGGTGCATTCTCCCATTGCTTCAACAGATGAGGTTCAGCTAGTGTTAATTTGAGTTATGGATGTGTCTTTGTCTTTTCTAATGGCTTCTCTCGCAGGAAATGTGTCCGATCCAGGATTTGCAAATGCCAATTGCATGTCATGCAAGTGTAGTCAATGGTGAGGGGAGGGATTGAGGCTTTGGCATTACAACATGTGAGAAAGCAGAGACCTTACAGGCCACTCCTCAAAAGTGGACAGGGCATCGTGCCACAGACCTCTCCGCTTACTGCAATGAATTTCCGGCTGTTAATACCTGTTGTGCATGCTCTGAGGTTGGCTTTCAGGGTGTCTTCATATCTTGATGGGCCAACTTTTCAAGTGGGTTCCCTTGCTCAGTTGGCTGGAGAGCCCTGCTTTTGGTACACTTGAAACCTCCATGCAGGCCAAATGTCCAACCTAGTGAAGTTGAGCCCTGATGAGCATGCTTTTGATGCCAGGAATTTGGCAACTCTCAAGGACTTCAGTTTTGGGGATTCTGTCCTGCCAAAGGCACCAGGGGCAGGGCAAAGTGGGGCCAGGTGGGCGGGGGAGGGGGGAGGGAGCCACACTGCCCCCAGCTGGGCGTGGGACAGGGCGGGGCCCACATTACTGCAGGGCCCAGGGTGATGGCCCTGTTCGCCCCTCCCAAGGATGGCCCTGATGATCAGACTCAACCCTGCTGCATTTCAGATGCTGGAGGTTGTAAAATACAAAGGTATGCTAAGCACAGCCATCTTGGTTAAAAGGAGATGTAGAAGTAGCAAAAAAGCATAATTTTATTTAAATTTTTTAATTTTTTTTAAATAAATTGTCAGGGGAAAGTAAATGGCAATGAATATAAATTACCAGCTAAAAAATGCAGGCAACTAACAAGGAAAGCCAAAGGAATTAGTGAATTATCAATAGACAATAGGTAATAGAAGGCATCTTAAAAACCATATGCAGAACAAGAAAAGATGCAAATAATAAAATTGTAAATGTTGAAAGATTCCAAGGTAGGGTGAGTCCATCACCCCTCTGGAAACTTTTTCTGATGTTTAATCACCCCCCCAGCATGAAAATTTGCAATTTATTGTAAGACTGAAGTTGTCTAACTTCATATTCCAGACAGTGGGTCATTATGCCTTTGACAGCCAGGTCACAAAGCCCTGCTCTGTCAGATCTTGTCCATGTCCTTGTCCCTCTCAACACTCTCTCAATAAACTGAATACTGTGAACTCCGTTGGCTTCCCTCCATAAGGCTTGTTTTCCAGCACCTGGGTCATTTTTGTAGCTCTCCTTTGCACTCTTCTTGAAGTGTGGAGACCAGAACTGGACACAGTATTCCAGTAGATTTACCAGGACTGCATAGAGGCAAAATTACTCCCTACTCTCACCTGATAGTCCCCTGCATATATATCCTAGGATTGCATTAGCCCTTTTTACTTCATCACTGAATGGGGAGCTCAAGGTGATTATTCATAATAACCCTTAACGCCTTCTCAGAGTCACTGCTTTCCAATACAATCTCCCTTGTGGAGGTAGAGGCTGCATTTGTAGTTCCTAAATATGCTACCTTGGATTTGGCTGTATTAAAAACACTCTATGCTAGCTTGTGACCATTAACCATCAATGCTGTTCCCCCACCCCAGTCTGCCCCCATTATCCATTCTGAACCTCAATCTGAGACACCCTATGAGCTTCACTATGTCCATTCTCCCATATCTTGTGCTTTCTCAGCTGGTTGAGGGGTGGAGTGCTGGGAGGAAGGCAGCATCTGCACCCTCCCTTGCTGCAGCTGGCTCCTTCAGCCCATAAGCTTGGCTGCTCTCTCTTTTGGCACCACAGCAGCCTCTGCTGGGCGAAAAGTGTAGCTGTAGCACCTCTCCAGAAAAATTCAAAAGGGTAGCCATGTTAGTCTATTGCAGAAAAACAACAGTCCTGTGGCACTCCATTGACGACTTGCTAATAGCTGTGCTGAAACAGATGAATAACAAATCACAGCTTCAAAGAGAAACTGCAGAACTCGAATTTATATGCAAGTTTGACTCAGTTGCCTTGGGATTAAACAGGGACTTTGGATTTTTCTCTCGTTACAACAGGTGATTTGACCTCACCTTCCTCTATGTGCTGTACCCTAGTGTTTGAATCCTAACATCTATTTTGATTTGCTGTTACAGCCTGACCTGATCCTGTCATATACTCCCATACATTTAATTTCCTCCCATTCTGTAAGTTTCCCATCTTCAAAGTGTCTGACAAAGTGGGATTTTTCTCCCATGAAAGCTCATGTGATAAATAAATCTGTTAGTCTTTAAAAGTGCCACAGGACTGTTGTTTTTCTCCAGAAGAAGGTATTTTCTGCAAGGGTGGGGGGGGGGGAAATTGGCAGGGGATGTGAATTCTGCATGTGTGCAATGGCCACAGAATTCCATCAAGAGAACTCTTCATTTACTACCCTAATCGTCTTTGTTTCATTTTCAATTTTTATCAGCAAAGACGTTATATAACGTGGATTGCTGATAAAAATATCCGTGTCCATCAGACCAAGGACCGAGCTCAGGGACCTTTCCCAGCTCCTTGATAGCTCCCTGTTCACAACTACATTTTGAGATCAGTCAATAAGCCAGTTTTTCATCCATCTCTGTGCCCTATTGTTAAATGTCATGGGTTGCTAATCAAGTAGTTTAGAGAATCCAGCTGCACTCAGCACCACCTGCTGCCCACTCCAAACCAAGGCCCCAAGGTGCTCCGATATGACCCACCTACCCGGAAACCAGCTGATTGGCCACTCCGCCCCGCCCCCCACAGCGCGGGTACGAACACTCCACCCCTCCCCCCACACCGCGGGAACGAACACTCCACCCCTCCCTCCGTCCGCCCCGAGCCAATCACTTACTGTGACCAGCGTGACGGGAGCGGCACGCGGGGCATGCTGGGGTCGCCTCCCAGCCCGGTCCTCCAGCTTCCCAGCCTGCCCCGGGCCCGCTTGAATGGGGTAGCTGCAAGATGGCGGCGAACGCGAACTCGGGTGGCGGTGTCTCGCTGTTCGACTGCCCGAGCTGGTAAGTGCGGCCGGGCCTGCCGCGGGGCGGGCTGGGAGCCGTGGGGCCCGTGCTCGGCGGCTGGGGGCGGGGCTGGCACCCGGTTTTGGGGTTGGGCCGTTGGGGGCAGGGCTGGCAGGGCCGTGGCACCCATGCTCTGGGGCAGGGCGCTGTGGGCGGGGCTGGTACCAGCATGCTCTGGGGCATGGAGGACTGGCACCTATGCTCTGGAGCTTGGCCGTGGGGGGTGGGGTTGGAAGGTCAGTGGTACCCATGCTCTGGGGCTGAGGGGGCTGGCCCTGCCCCTGTACTCTGGGCAGGGTGCTGGGGGGATGGATCTGGCACCCGACACTGGGCCTTGGCTGTGGGGGGCAGCGGAGTTGGTACCCATGCCTTGGGGCTGTCCTAAGATGAATGTAAGAGTCTGAACAGTCAGAGGTAGAGCCCTGCAAATCTGTGCATATCCGCATTATATCCACAGATACAATGCAGATATCCACAGACCGTTTCTTGCAAATGCAGAGGGATATAGATCCACATATTTTTATCTGTGCAGGGCTAGAGCCCTGCAAATACGTGGTTATCCATGGATATCCGCATCTGCTGATACAACACGGATATCCACAGACCATTTCTTGCAGATGCAGATCCACAATATTTGCATCCGCACAGTGCTCTAGTCAGAGGTATGGTCTGTGTGCTGGGATGGGAGCAGGACTTCTGGATTGTATTTCACCATCTGCTCCTGATTCCTGCTGTGGCTTGGGACATATCGCTTTCCTGCCCTGTGCCTCAGTTTCCTCCTCTGCAACATGAGGCTAATAAACACCTTTCTCCAGGAGTTCAGGCTGGGTAAGCTGTTTATGAAACACACTGACCCTGCAAAGTGAAGCCACACACCTTGGGAGTGCAATTGTTACTCAGTAGACAACGACTCACTTGCTTGAACTTGTGCAAAGTGCAAGTGACTCAATGTCAGTCATAGCAACTTCAGATAAAAATTCTAGTCTACATTTAATGTTGCTGCTGAAGTAACAAACGTGTTTTGGCAATGATTTGAAGTGTTTTATCGATAACTTTCCCCATGATTTTAGAGAGAGAGAGAGAGAGAGAGTTGGGGCAGAGTAATCTAAGATCTTGGCATGCATTTCAAGTGTGAGAAACCTGTTAACTTGAAATTGGTTTTAAGGTATTTGATTCTGTTGAGTGAAAAGTGAGTGGCAGACTGTCAGAGAGAATGCAAAGCATGAAATGTGAAAGTATTACAGGCTTGGTTGGTCATGCTTTCTTTGAAGCTATAGATAGCAAAGGCCTGTGTCATCTTCCTTGCATGGGGCTTGATCTTGTCAATGCATTCAAGTTCTGTGCTCCATCTAACTTAAATTGCCTAGTAGAAAAACTACAGTAAAAACATTAAAGTTGCAAAGTCAAGCAGTCAAAAATTAGAAAATGACAGTATTAAGGCAGCCTAATTCCAGTACTTGTTTGTATGCATTTGATTGCATCTTTACTGGCATAATCACCTATTATTTCTTCCACTAGGCCCCAGTTGTATTCAGTGGACAGTGTTCACTGAATGTATATCTGTTCAGTATTGCTTTTTATGCTTCTTGTCCCTTGTGTCACCCCATGTTTTATTTACTGCATGTCATTTAAACCTTGCACTGAATACAGAACCACTAATTTACTTTGGGCTCTTCTAGGGTCGTCGTCATTATAGTATCTGAGAGCTTCACAAATGTTAAGGAACAGTCCCCTGAGGCAATATGGTGTTAGTTCTCCCTCTATGAAGTGGGGATGTAATACAGGAAAATTAAAGCCAATTGTTAAATATCAGCCAATTGAGATGGTTTGAGCCTTACATTTCAGTATACTTAACATATTGACAGCACTTCACAGGCTCAAAACAAAGAGCTGTCACTAACTTCACTTGCAGTTGTGAGTGCTCAACACTTGAGCAAATCTGACTCCCGATGTCATAAGTGAGGCACCCAGAAAATGAGAGAGGCCATCAGCAACTACCTGTAAAAAGTTTCATTGAAGCAACTTGCCAAGCATCACATAGGAACTCTGTGGCACAGGCGCATAAGAATCCAATTCTCAAGAACAGCATTCAGGTGCCTTAACCAGAAGACCATCCTTTCCCTTCCTGCAGTCCCCTGCCTCTTTTACAACACCTTTCTACTTGCAATAAACAAGGGAGGGTCCTCGAGACAACAGTCTGCTTCACTACACAACCCTGATTGATTCCCTGAGCACCAGCCAGCAGAGACACTGAATAAGGCAGAAAAAGAGTATGTTATTAAAGGCTTATAACACATACACACATGTGGGTTGAATTAAAATTGTGTTGTAACCTTCATTCTGGCATTTGAACTCTGGAGAGCTTGACTTCCTGCCTGTGTTCTTGTAATGCAGGTTTTTTAAATGTAACGTCCTAGATTTAAAACAAAAAGCATCTGTGAGGTGGAATTATATCAGGGTTGGGACCTGTAGGCCACAGACTTTACAGCTGCTACCAGCTACTCAGCACTCAAGCTGTACATCTCTTATCTTCTATATGGATCAGCCACTAGAGGGGGAAGAGGTGCACATTTTATCAGTGGGATTCTTGGCTATTTTCTGGACAGCATTGTTGAAAGGAGTTGAGGACATCCAAAGTTCTGCAGTGCGGACTGCTCTAGTTGTTATACATCTTCTGTCCCTGTCTGTGGCTTCTGTCCTCTTTGCTCCTTTTGTTCCCAGCCTACCCCTGCCCCTACTCCTCACCTCTTTGCTTTCAGGTCAGCTTGCTTCCTTTGTGTCCCTATGGCAGTGGTCGTCAACCTTTTTTGGACCAGTTCCCAGTTTTTCAATATTTTCACATTTGCAGTAAGTATAGAGCCCACCTACATAAATTGTTACTTTTTATAAATTGCCACTGTCGTTAAATTGTTTGTAGCGCCCACCAAAAATCACAAAATGCCCACTAGTGAACGGTATCACCCAGGTTGAAGACCACTACTCTATGGCATTGCAAATACGAGAGGAACAACCTTGCTGTTCTTAATTCTTTTTACCTGGCACCATAGTGAAATGCCCTTCTTAGCCCCACTATGGAGCATGCTCAGTCCATTTACTACATAGGAGCTATGTGAGGATGGCACATACTTGGTGCAGACAGTCTCTTCAGAGAAGAATGCTGCTGGCTTTTAACAAACTTCTACTGAGCATGGGCGAACTGCCCTTTCTCAGAGGCTTTTAAGGCCTTGTCTATGGTAGGAAGTTTGTTGACATACGATATGTCAGTGTTCAGCCACTGCTGTACTGACATCCATACCGCCATCCTTGGGTGACTGGGGTGAGTCCTCACCAGAACCACTTTCACCGACCTAAGGGGCAGTGTGGGGGAGTTGAGACCCATCTTTCAGCTTCCTGCAGGGAACCCACAGGCTCCTGGGCTCTCTGTGGCTGCCCACCTATACCAATCCCAGCTGGGACATGGTGATCTCTCTCCTCCCAGGCCAGGAGTTGGCTGAAGTCTCTGGCTCTGAGCAGGAGTGGGTCTGCAACAGCCTATTTCTCTTGCAGTTGGGAGGCAGCCTCCTGTGCCCTGGCTGGGAGCCAGCTGCAACCCCCCCACAGCTTGCCAGTACCACGTCCCAGCCAGGAGCAGGGCTGCACAGCCCGAGACTTGGCTAGCTATGGGACTCGCAGCCTGCCTGCCTGGCAGCCCAGAATGTTGGCAAGCCATTGGCTGATGCTGCCCAGCTGCAAGTGGCTGACTCCCCACTGGCAGCCCAGGAGAGTGGCAGCTACCCAAGGCCTGCCAGCAACTGGTCCTTACAGCAGGCCTGTAGCTTCCCTCGCCCCAGCTGCGAGGCCGGTGGCAGCTTCCCTCGCCCCAGCTGCGAGGCCGGTGGCAGCTTCCCTCGCCCCAGCTGTGAGCCCGAGAGGTTCCTCTAGACTCTCAGCCAGGCAGCAGCATTCTGCAATCCCCGGCCATGCTCCAGCCTTCCCTCAACAGCCCCCCGCCCCCCGTCAATCTCACTGCTCCATTTGATCAGTGAAATTGACAAGTATGACAGCTCCTCCACCGCTCTAAGGGGACACAGTGTCACTCTGCACTGTCACCCTAGCTCTGCTGACAAAAGCCCTGCACCTCTTGTTGAGATGGTTTTATTTTGTCTGCAGAACAGGGCAGATTTGTCAGTGGGGAGGTGACTGCAGCTGACTTTTGTCAAAAAAACTGGCTAATGTAGACCAGGCCGAACTTGCCCAAAATCAGTGGATTTCTGCTAAAAAAGCAAAAGGTACATCTCTGCAAGAGCAATATCCCTGCCAAATTTCAAGTTCCTCCAAAGCATGGAGGTGTTAAAATTTCTCAGTTAAATCAGTGAAAGAATTTTCTAGCCCCAGACAAATGTTGGTTTCCCTAAGTTTTCTCTTGAAAACAGATTTTACTGATGCTTTCAAAAAATTCTTCCTGTGGCAACGATCTGGAACGGAAAATTTTAGCCCCATTGTTAAGTTCAGTATGTTGCAAACAACTCAGAATGTAATTTTTGTAATAAAAAGTGTCAGGTATGCTCTGCTATTAGTGTCTGTGTTTTAACCAGTTGCAGGGTGGAGCCATACTTCCAGGTGGACTTTATTTTTATTTCCCCTGCTATTGAACTAGCAGCTGTTTATAAATTATTGTTCACAAACCTAGTTTCAGTTTCTTCTGGACTGAAACACAGGTTACAAAGTCTTGACATAAGTGCAGTGGTAGGTTTATAAAAGCTGGGTCTGTAAATCATATGGATACAGGTGAAATTTGGCAAGCTGTCCTCCAGTGAGGCCTTCTTGGGCTGGAGAGGGTTTGCAGAAGCAGGCTTCAGCTCTCCAGTGTCCCTGAATTCCTGGTTATCTGAATCCTTTGTTATCCAAACGTTTCTATTGTCCCCTGAGACCTTCACACCATGCAAGTGAACCTCACTTCTATGTGTATAAAATATATCGTGTGTAATGCCAGGCTTGACATCTTGGTTTATCAGGAGGCAATTGGCAAGGGAATAGTTGATTTCAGCAAGCAAGTCTGGAAAAGTTGGTGGCTGGAGCCTCAAGGCACTACCACTAGGATCTACATAAAAATGTGGTGTAAACTGGAACATTTCAAAGACAAAAATTGCACATCACAAGTATCTCGGTGCCTAGGTCAAGCTCTCGCTGGTGGAGATATCACTGTTATCTGGAGAGGATGAATGCCTTCAAGTTCAAGACATTCCACCTCACCCCACAAGTCAGGCACTAGGATGTAATAATGTAGGCCAAGACTTTATAAAAGGGTTCCTAAATCTACATCTAGAGACCTAAATAAGTGGCCTGATTTGAAATTAAACCATTGTAATAAAACCTGTCCTTCCCACATTTTTAATAGCAAACACATTTTTTAAATATTCTTATTTTATATCTAATCTAGAAAAGACCTTATTGCAAAGAGTTCTCAAAAGTGAACTGAAGATAACTGATAAAATGTTGTTAACTTTAGGCCTGTTTTACACTAGAGACTTTTGTCAATCAAAGTCAGTTTTTTGCACCACAATAGTGGTGGTACACACACTGTAATCACACCTCCCTTCTCCCCCTCCAATTTAACTCCCCTGATTTTGCAGCAAAATTAAACCATCTCTGTGGGACGCATGGAGCTTTTTGCCTCAGACGTTTAGCAACAGTGTCAGTGTAGGCAATGTGCTTGGTTAAGTCGCAGTAAATGGCCTCCAGGAAGTATCCCACAATGTGCCTATCCTAGCCGCTCTGGCCATCAGTTCGAACTCTGCTGCCCTGCAGTCACCCACCCCTTCCTGTTTAAAGTTCCCAGAATTTTTTAAATTCCACTTCCTGCTTTGTTAGCCTGGAGACCTCACATGTCATCTTCCCAGCTGACCATGGCGGCACCATGGACCAAATGTTCTCCTGCTTGGAGCACACCAGAGCTTCTGGATCAGATCAGCATTTGGGGAGAGGAGGCTGTGCAGTCCTAGCACCGCTCCAGCTGAAGGAACTATGATACCTGCAGGCTGATTCCTTGTTTAACAACAGAGGAGGACTATGAATGCGACATGCTGCAGTGCTGGACAAAAATCAAGGAGCTGCGGCGGAGGTATTCAAAGGCTAGAGAGTCAAACCATCGCGCTGGTGCTAATCCAAAGACCTATCACTTCTGTAAGGAGCTGAAAGCCATTGTCAGCAACAACCGCACCTCCACCACCTAGAGACCCACAGGTCTCTCCTCAGGTACGAAAACAGTGGAAATCGATGTCAACCTTGGAGAAGTCATGGATGAGATGTTCGACTTGCAGAATGATGTCGAGCAGGGACCTGGGTTATATGCTGATGTTAGAAGCCAGGCAGAACCTCTTCTGTACCCCAGAGGGTTTGAGCCAGTCCCAGCCCTCCACCTGATGTGCAGGATGCAAGAGAAGGGAGCTTGGGCAAGTGATTTTTTTTTTTTTTCAGCTGATGCTGCTCATTTGCATGAGGTGCAGCTCTCCTTTGTTTTGTTTCATTATAGAGCTGGTTGAAGGGATAGAAATACAACTTTCTGTACAGGCCAGTGAAGACATTGCCATTATGCATCTTCTCTGACCAACCTATGTTGATATCAGTGAAATGCCCAATTCACAATTGCCTACAGTACCGTAGAACAGAGAGAGTCTGGGACCAAAATTGGGATATGCGTGCCATCTATTGCTCACGCCCATTAGGGAATCATAACTGCAAAGCCATCCACCAGTTCACACACATTTCCAAGACTCACAGTCCTTTAGAGCAGAATGTGATTAATGGCCTTGCACATGTGCAGCAACACAGCTCCACCAGTGGACTTCTCGCTTCCAAACTGATTAGAAAACAACACGTAGCCATCTGGAGTTGGAAGCTTAAATATGGTGATTGCCCCATGCTTCTCTGCTGAGAGGGCAGCTCTCATTCAGGTGTTCTTGCACCACACGGCAGGGGCCAACTCTGCATAGGGTTCCGTGAAGGTGGGTTTCTGCATTCAAAACTTCTGCAGCCGCTGCTCATCATCCCAGTCCTGCATAATGATATGATTTCACCACTCAGTGCTTGTTTCACACCAAAAGCAGTGGTGCACGATGTGCAGATGCTCCATGAATGCGAACAGTAATCTGGAGGTGTTTGTGTGTCACACAGCAGGGTCAGGCACCTTGGACTCCAGTTCTGATTGGGAGCTCATTGTATTCTGTGTGACCAGCCATGATGTGTTCAGAATACTGACAGCCACCATGGAGAGCAGTACAGGACCCATCCTTTCAAACAGAGGTGACGGGGGCTCAGAAAACTGGGGCCATTGAAAAATGCCACAAAAAGTGGTTGGAAACCCCTGGAATGACGGGACAGTTATCACTACATCATGGGACGTTGCACTGCAATCCTCTATGCCTTCCCACAACAAGGTGTCAAGTTGCACAGTGGGATAACTGCCCACAGTGCACAGCTCTCGCTGTCCATGCTTGAGCACCAAGCTTCGACAAGACAGTGTGTTGTGTGGACTGGCACAATCATCATAATTACAGTGCTTTTTGATCATTGCAGTAACTTGCATCAACAATGCTTTCTAGTGTAGACAAGACCCGAGGTAATAACATTGAGAAGTGCAAACTTGTCTCATGATCTTAATGATGTGTTAGCACTGAAACCTAAAGAAGACAATCTGAGTATTGTTAAAGGGACGCTGAACTTTGGTGTTCTTAACTGACTTAAAAAATATGGCTACGTAATAAAGCACTCTGTATTTAACATCTCTTCAGTTTTTGAGAATTTCTTTTTGAAAGAACTGTGCTGTGTGTTCTGTTTATAAGGGTCTCTTGATTGGGATGGAAAGCCTCAACGTCAAACGTGTAGAGGCTCATCGCTTCTTCCTTCTCCTTTCTCTGTGTAAACACTCCTGTGTACTCCTCTTTCAGTTTCACTTTGCTTTTACTGATAAACACCTTGTTGCAGAACCTGAGAGAGAATCCCATAAGCTCTCTACATTTTGAGAGTAATACCAACAAATGGTGAAACAGACTAATCCATAATCTTCGCCAGAGTGATATTGGGGATTACTGTAACAATTTCAGATACAAAATGTTCAGGTAGAAATCTGATTTTTAAATTGGTTGTGTTTTTTAACCATTTCACTGCTGATCACTTTCCAGCTAGTATATTTATCCAGTGATTCCAAACTACTTCCCTAGATTCTGAAAACTTGCACTGCACCTTCCCAGCTGCCAAGTCTGACACCTGCCCCCTTTCTTCCACAGGGCAGCAATGTATTTTCAGTACAAAACCTGAAGCATATTGAAAACAGTAGGGTAACATAAAATAAATGGAACTGATTGAGTTAACAAGTGATATTGTGCTGATTGTGTTCATTTTCCAATTTAATTCAGTACAAACTCCAATTTCATTTCTCTGCTGCTGTAAAATCTTCACGATGCTGCAGTGGATTATCACAGAATCCACAGACCCACTCTCAGGATTTAAGTTTACCATGGAGTACACTGGGCTTCAGCAATAGGAGCTTTCTTCATGGAGGGTACCAATATGCTTTACAGGTTGAACCAACCAAGCCAGGCTACATACAGGAATCTCTTCACCCTCCAGGAGTGTCCATGTAAAACAAGGCAACTACTTAACAGTGAAAATGAGTCATGATGGGAGAAAGAAGGACCCCCTCCAGTTGAAATTGCTCCACATCCTCCTTCAGGAATCCTCTTCTAGTATAGCTCTAAAAGACATAATCATTTTCCAATCATCATCTGTGAGCTGTGTATTGATAGATGAAAAGGACAGAAGAGACCATTATGGTCATCTCAATCTGATTTGCGTAACAATGCCAATAAAATTTCATCATGTTCCCCACAGTAGGAAGTTCTGTGGAAAGAATTTAATTTTCATGAATTTCATTCTCAAGAATGAAGGAAATCTCTGTTCCATTCTAGACCTCAGAGCTCTGAACAAATGCCTCTGAAAATTCAGATTTCATATGATGACCCCTAGCCAGCAGAATTCCTCCAAACGTATTAGGATTGCTTCAACCTCCCCTCAGAAAGAATCTTAACACTTGTCTACCTTGGTGTCTGTCTGCTTCAGGATCAGCCTTTACAGGAAGTACATCCTGCTTTGAGGAAGCAGTCATTGGCACTCAAGATCTACAGTAGTTAGCTGCTCTTCTACCCAACAGTACTTTCTACAGAAGGCATTCTTGAGTCAAGTTGACAATAGTGTATCTTCTTTCAGGCAAGTTTTAGAAGAAGCAGTAAAGTAGACAATCAAACTACCCATATTCCATCCTAGACAATGTATGGTTCCAGCAGAGGTTTCTGGAGGCAATGACTTCCTGCACGTATGTCCATCCCTTTGCCAGACTCAGACTGAGGCCACTTGAACAATGACTAAGACAGGTCTACTCTTCCCAACTAGACGACATTCATGCAATGATGATTATGGCTCAGTATGCACAGGACTCCGTACAAATAGAGAGTTCCAAAGAATGCCTGTGAGAACATTGTTCAACCAAAAGCAATTGTGCAATTGTTTGGAAAGTCTCCAAGCTTTCGAAATCGGATCTCCCATAATTGTTCTAGACTGGGAAGAAATTTACTTGTCCCTCAAGTTACTACCTCCCCGTGATCAGAACCATGTAGTATAAATCCAGATGGAGACACCAAATTGATATAGTCATTAAGAGGAGCTTTCCCCAGACCTCTTTTTGCAAAAAGAATATTCTGCTTTGAGAATGGTGTATTTATATCAGGAAGTCTGGCCAGCCATCGTCCTGAAAAATACACTGTTCTAGTAAACAGTCTCAGTAGTAGAAACATCGCTCAGTACAACTGGTCTCTGAAAGATCTGGCTCATTCAAAATGGGATACGCTCCAGCTAGACTTCCTTCCGAAAGAGTAAAATGAGAAAAGGTCTGGCAAGCCTGGTCTACGCGACAGCTAAGTTGATGTGAGGCAGCTTACATCAGCCTAACTCTGGAAGCATCGTCACTGCAACGTCGTTCCCACCAGTATAAGTTACTAACTACTTAACTCTGCCTGGGAGGCATAGCGCTGTAGTTGATGTACTTAGGTTAATGCAGTGTTGCTGTAGACAAGATGATGCTGACATCAGATTGTTCTTCCTGTCATTTCCTGGCGAGATCTTTGGTACGAAGATTTGCTGCTAAATATTAGCTGAGGAAAGGAATGAGGGATAATGAAGGGCTGTGTCCTTCTTTCAGACATTTAGCACTGGGAAGGCGCGCGTGCAGCCCATGACACAGAGGATCCTAAAGAACAGAACATAGACCTCTGCAGGGAATCAGTGAGGATAACTTCAATTCCAAGGTGGCCTTTCTTTACTGAGGGTATGTCTACACTGCCAGTGGCATTGTCCACAATCCTGGATCAATTCTGGGGGGCGACTTGAGTGGCAGTGGAGACCTGCTCAATTGAATTAGGAATTCCACAGGATTTGCAAGCTACTCTATAGCTTGCATATCTCCTGTCGGCTGCTGCCGAAATCCACCAGCAGTGTAGACCAAGCCTGAGTCTACAGGCAGTGCTCCAGAGTCACTGCTATTGCACGAAGCCTCCCAACAGTAGCAGAGACTCTGGTCTCTTACATTGCAGCTATCCAGAATTCAGTGAGCAGAGGCACAGCTGACACTCACATCACTTCACTCTGTCATTGCTTAGACCATTTGAACAGCACTGCACCAGCGACAAGCAGTGGGGATATTCCAAGTAGAGGAAGACCCCAAAGGGAGGAGTTAAGGCACTAGAGATACACAAGCACATCCTTGATGTTTTCACCACCAATCAAGAGGTTCTAAAATGCAGGGAGGAGAGAACCCACATCTTGCTTCTAGCAGCTAAATGGATAGGCAGGGGGCTTCAAATTTATCACATAGCTACTAGCTGCAGTTAATACAAAAGATGGCACCCCCATGCAAGGACAGTTCCTTGTTTGGAATCCCAGCCATTCTCCAATTCCAGAAACTGAGAGTTGGCTAGATTTCTCACCTGGCATTATCCAAAGAAGTTGTTGATGTCCACCCTGCATCTTTTGTATATCTCTTGCTAGTTGGTTTCCGTTTCTGGTGAGTGTTTCAAGCCCATCTGACTTCAGTGTATGTAGCAGCTGAATAGCTTGGTAAGCGCACGGATACATTTTCATCTATAAACCAAAAGAATCTGGGACCTCATGTACAGCACACTTGTGGAACCATTATTTGTTTTTCACAGTAAATATGCTTAAGTTTAGATCCGTTGGATATCTAGCATGATGGCACAACATTAAAAATACTACACATTCAATATTCATAAAGCAAATCTTTCTCTCCTTATTTTCTAGGGCAGGAAAACCTCCCCCTGGCTTACATCTGGATGTAGTCAAAGGAGACAAGCTAATTGAGGTATGAAAATAGATGTGGTAAGCATGCTGAAGGAGATGCGATTTAACCCATTCACTGTTCGGGAACTGAGTTCTTTGGCTTCATTTCCCAGTCTTCCCCCTCCATGTAGACCTCAAAATGACCCCTCCTTGTCAGTGTACATCCCAAAGTGATACTTTCTTCCCTGACACACATTGCTTTTATTAACAGTGATACAGCCCAAACCTTTCACCCCAGCCAGACTGACTTAATATTTTTTAATGACTTTGAAGTGTGACGTTCCAATTGTACACATGCATGGGGTCCTGGTCAGGAAGCTGTGCTGTGAATTTGTCAACAACATGGTGATAGTGATTGGTTTTAGGAACATAGGACTGGAAGAAACCTTCTAGGTCATCAAGTCTAGCCTCTTTCTATCAGGGAGAGTCCTGTATAGTCATATTAATAAATGTTGCAAGCTCTGTGTTAAAACTAGTTAGGTGGTTTGCCCCCAGTACTCCTATTGAAAGGCTGCTACAGAATGACTCCTCTGATGCTTAGAAACCTTCTAATTTCCATCCTAAATTTATTCATAACTAGTTTATCCCTGTTTGTGCCAATATTCTCCTTTTGCTTCAATAGCTCTTCTCTCTCCCTTGTGTTTATCCCCTTCCCCCAATGTATTTATAGAGAGCAACCATATTTCTCTTAAGCCTACATTTTTCTAGGCTTAAAAGAACTTGGCTTGTCTCCTCTCTCAGCATAGCCTCTTCATTCCAATGACCCTCCTAGCAGCACTTCTCTGCACCTGATTGAGACTGAATTTGTCTTTCTAGAACTTGGGTAAATCACATACAAAATGCAATGTTCATCTGTCATTTAAAAAATAAACGCAAGTATTGCCAAAACCGTCAGTTTTTGCAAAGTCTTATTTTACCAAACTTAAATTTTGTGTCAGAGTTGTCTGCCTGTCCCCTAAAAGTACATATGCTATTGAATGTTTTAGTGTAGTTGGTGCCGGGTTGTGACCACTGGCCCTCTTTGTGCTGAGTGCACGAGGAGCCTCTTTTGGTAACCAGAACTTCATTTAACTAATACCTGGAGAGCCCAAATGTCAAATACAAAGTAAGCAGCATTAGGCTGATCCTGAGCTGCTTCTTTGTTACTAGTTTCCATTTTAATCTTTTTATTAAAAAAGTACTGCTTCTCACTAGCATACAGCTCAGAAGTGGGAGCAAACCCATCCAGGGACCCAAAGGTTACAAGGTAGATAAGGGGAGCGAGAGTGATGCTGCTAAATAAGAAATTAGAGCATTAAAAATCTGAGACCAGGTGATGAGAAGCCAGATGAGCTGGAAGTCATTGTTCACTGATATTGCAGGAACTTCAGCCAGGCAAAGAAAATTGCCATTGTGTCCCAGGAGATTCTGTTAGATCTGCTGGTCCACATTTTGCTTGTGGTACCATAACCATACGTACCATAACCCTTTTGAACAATGCATGTTCTGGAATTTATTTAATTGTATTCTTTCCAAGCCAGAATTAAGTTGTTGTTCACAATTTTTTCCCATTACACAAAATGGAACTAATCTAATTTGGATAGAGGGTTGAAAGAAACTAGTAAGTCCTTGGACTTTTTTTAACCACTTGGTTGATGTATCTCCTGTCACCTAGTACTGTCTATAGATAACTGTCTGTCTCTTTCGAATGTGTGCTCCTTGCAGCTGGGCGTGTGTCTTGTATGTGTTGTATATTATGGAGCATGCCTGTAGTCAAATAGCAGCTATTCAACACCTAAATAAACAGTGCCCTCAGTGGGATTCTAAAGATCCTGGGATCCCTGCTTCGATTCTTTCTTTTGTTATAATCACCTATCCTGCCTTCTGCCAAACACCATAAATCACAGCCAGCAACTTCAGTGTGAAAAGTCTTCATATTTCAACACCCTGCAGGGTCTATATTCAAGCAGTCACTGGTATGTAAAACATCTGGCTATACTATGAGTAAAGTCTGGGCATGTTGTGACATCAAGTACCTGAAAATGCAACTGACTTCACTGATTTTTACTGGTCAACTTCCTAGGACTGTAAATAGAGCAAAGATAGTGAAAAGCAGAGGTGATTTAAATTTTCACATTTTCTAATTTAGTGTTATTGGTAAAGGTGAGGAAATGTTTGTTGCTAACACATGACTTTTCAAGCTGACTGTTCTTTTTAAGTTCACTTGTTTAGACAAATGGAAACACTCTCCATGTTTTTCTGTGGTTAGCAGTCACTGGGTAAGAACACTCTTTGGTCTTTACAGATTTACTAAGCACTTGATACTAACCGAGCTATCTGTATCTTAGCGCTCCCACAGAGATCTGAGATATAACTTGTGATTGCTGGGTCTGAGAAGTGCAATATTAAAACAAGCCATGAAGAATTTAAGCTCAGTGTGTAGAGGATCACACTGGGTTATAACTCAGAGGCACAACTGAGTTTTGGGCTCATCTATACTTAAAATTCTGCAGTGGCGCAGCTGTAGTGCTTGAGTGAGGGTGCTGCCTATGCTGATGGGAGGTGTGTGAGGGTTTATACCACTCCTACAAGATTGATAAATTTTGTACAAACTGTGCCTTGTGAGGTATCATTTGAAAACTCATAATCTGCTGAACATTATTATCCCACTGAAATGTGTATAACACTATATGTGAAGTTTTGAGATTTTATTCTACGGTTGTTACTGAAATATGTTGCAAGTCTGAGTAATGCTGACAAAGTAGTTTTCAGAATCAGTGACACTGGCACTTCTCAGCCAGGTATTAACAAAGTGGGCTATCACTCACTTAAGCCACCATTCTCAGTCGGGGGAAGGAGTGAATAAGAAATTTACATTGTCCCACAGGGATATTTCAGCCCTCTCCTCCACCAGGGAATGTGGGCTTCTCTACACTGGGGGTTGGAATTTTAATTCAATTTTATGCTGTTGGATTACAGAAGGCAAAGGTGAGTAATCACACAGCAAATTCCTTGCTGAGGTCTCCTGTCCTCTCTGCTCAGTTACTTCCCGAAAAGCATTACACTGTGGGTAGTAGATGCAGGGGCTTGTGGGGATGCAGTCATCCTCTGCTCACTCCCCCACCCCTCTTCTCTAAAGAAAAAAAAAAAAGGCAGGAAAAGCTTTCCTTGCTGTTTCTTTGTCACAGGCACAACAAGAGGCACAGTGCTGCATGCAGAAAGAGGAATTAATTTAAATTTTCCAGGGCTGCAGGTTGGGGGGAGGGGAGGGGAGGAGCGATGTTACGGTTCAGCAGACTGGAAAAACAGGAAAAGCAAGATTAGAGCTACTCTCTGGCTACATGGACCTAAACTCATATTGTAGATTTCAACCTCAGTGCTGCACCACTTGCAGGGGCGGTGTTATTAGATTGAATTAAATGGAGCTCTAATTCAGACTTACTGCTCTGACAGTGGAGACTGACATTGCAAAAGGTCAAGGTAAGCAGCAGCATGTCGAACTTCTCTGTCAGTGTAGACCAGGGCTCAGTGTCTCCTATACCTCAGCATGGGGTAATCTTCAAAGAGGGGAAGCTTGTAGAATTGAGAGAGATGGTGACCTTTAACTCACTACTTCTCCTCTCATCCTCTTGCTCGGGACATCAACAAACACTTGAAAGGCTCTGGACTGAGAGAGGGTTCCCTGGGTGAAAGGAACTCTGTCCTGTGAACTATTTCAGAGTGTAGTGTAAGAGAGAGATGCTTGCTTTAAACACTATAGTCTTATTAAAGTTTAGGAAGTAGCTTACTTTTTTCATCTTTGCTTTTGTAATCAGTCTTGACTTTTCTGCATCATTCCTTGTAATCACTTAAAATCTCTTTTTTACAGTTAATCAGCTTCTCTTGCTATTTTATTTTAACCAGTGTGTGTTTGTGTGTGTAGGATAATAAGGCTTGTGCATTATCATTTTCCTTAGAGGAAATTAGAGCCTTTCTATGAGCTTGCATTGTTCAGTTCTGTGCCGGACAGTACAAGATGCACATTTTTGAAAGACTAAGAATTTGCAGGTGTTGCCTTGTAATGTAATTCATGAGTGACTGGTCACAGTGTTCATGTATTTAGCAGGGAGAGAATTTACACACTGAAGACTGGGAGCAGATCAGGAGCGACTGTTCTGCAGTCCAGATTTACCCTGGGGTATGTCACGGTGGCACAGCAAGGAGCAGGGTTTATGCGCAGCTTGTTGTTCTGAGTGAAGTTTGCACTTTAAACACTGGTTACGTGAAATTTAAGTGTGATGGCTGAAAAAAAAGTCACAGAAGGGCTCCATTTTTGTTGTTTTCTGTTTGCTTATTTTGGGAAAGGGAAATAGGATAAAAATGCATAAAAAAGGAACGAAGGTGCAGCAGCTACAAAGACAGAGCTAGCCAAATCAAATTTGGAGGCGAAAGAGAATGAACATAAGCATCAGTTAAAAGATGCAGAGATGGGAAAATGAGCCCTGAAACTAGAGCAACTGATGCTCCCTCCCTGTCCCCAATGGCGGGATGGTCCAAACCCTGCCATGTCCCTGAATGTTCCTCCACGTGCCCCTGGGGGGGGGGGGCAATCCCCACAGTTTGGGGGTTTCTGATCTAGTGAGTAAGGCACTTTTGGAAGAAGCAATAAATCCATTGGGGGTAAAGTTTGGGGAATCTTAAAAGATGCCATGATTAAGGTGCAATTGACGAAATTTCGTTGGAATTAAAGGAACAAGAAGCAAACACTATGGCTTCCCAAGAAATGCTGAGATGAAATACATGAGGTCTTGAGAAAAATTCTCTGAAATACAGAGGTAACCAAACAAACCAGAATCCATTAAGACTTGCAGGAAAAAGAGAGTGTCGGCAAAAAGAATAATTGGAAGAGCTCAAAAAAGATGCCTGTGAAGGAGAATAAAACACCAAATAATGCCTCAGAAGTGGCTAAGATAGCCATCTCTTTGGGAAGCTGTCTTAATCATAAAATAAAATTTGGGCAACTTGTAAATAAGGGAAGAGTTGTAAATATTGCTATTCATAAAGACCAGGTAAGAGAATCATGAAAAAAATATTTAAAAAAAAGTTTTTTAGAACAGACAATCTTAAAACCAACACACTAAAAGGGACAAAACAAGTAGAGAAGTAATTCAGATTGGTCAGTCTTGTACGAGGCATTTTAAGCTCCGTGAATGCATTTGTTTGCAAAAGGTTGGGTGGCCACTGTACATGCCACACTGGTGCTTAAAATGCCTCGTACAAGAAGTCTGACCAATCTGAATTATTTCTGTACTTCTTTTGTCCCTTTTAGTATGCTGGTTTTAAGATCGTCTGTTCTGAAAAATGTGGGGGGGGATATTATTTTTCAATCAAGACTAAAAGTAGATCAGATCAAAACCTATGAACAGCAGCTTTTCAACCACAGGTGGGATTCAAATCAGTGACTGCTGGGTTCCTAGGCTCCTGCCCTCACTCCTGTACCAGAGAGCCAGATGCCTGGCAGGCTTTGTGCTGGGTGCAAGTTGCCATTAAAACCAATAAACCTGCCATCTGCTGGAGAAAGGTGGGAAAGCACAGGGAATACAAACAGACAAAGCGAAGTTAATATAAAAATGTGAACATATACAAGTCAACAGATCCAGGTGACACAAATGGGAAATAAAAAGAATGCAGAGGTTGTGATTTGGCAAAACATGTTAATGTTTCAAGAAATTGTATTGAGAATGTTTGGTCAAACTGAGTCAGCTGGGAATACGATCAGGTAGGTTGAAAACTGGCTGCAGGCCTAATGCTAAGTGATGATTAAAAAATGATAAAGGGTAGAGTTGACAGAGGACTTGTGCCTAATCATCTGACCTTCATCAATGATCTTGAAGAGGAAATAAACAAGTAATCTGCTAAATTTTCATTAGTGAATGCTAAATTGTGGGAAGCTGCAAATACCATGAGAGAAGAAAGATAATATGAAGAGCTTAGAGAGTTTAAAAATAAAAGCAGAAAACAAAAAGAGATTGTTTGGAAAAGTAGGTTAATCTATCTGGAGAAATTTATTTATTAATTAATTAAACAAAGATTCAATGGGGAATTAAAAACCTGAAGGTCAGTAATGCTGAAAGAGACTTAAAGGTGGTAATGAACAGTTAATTAGACATAGGGCTGCAAAGCAGTTTAGCAGAAAATTAGGCCAGTACAACTTTGTACCTGCAGATGAGGCACAGGAATAGAAGTCCAGATGCCTAGCTCTTGTTCCTGGGTATTCCCTTCACTTGCAGCATGACTTGGTGCTTAGTCACAGGCCCAGCCTGTCCTCCTCAGGCCTCCTGCTAGAGGACTGCAATAGGATTACATATGGAATATTGAAATCTATTCTAGGCATCCACACGACTTGAAATATTAAGACGTGAAAGAGCAGGGAGAACAACTTAATTCCTCCAGCTCCTCAGTATTTCAGTTGAGGAGTGACTTACAGAACTATGTTAATTGACAAACTTCCAGGTTTCTGCTGCTGCACAGGCCCATTGGGTCCCTGTGCTCTTCCGCCACATGGGACTTCAAAACCCCAAAATCAGACACTGGGAAACCAGGAATTTCTCAGTTATGCTCTCGCAAGTTAAGCGGCTGCTTCACATACAGTACAACCTTGATGCTGCCCTCTTTGGGTTACCACTCCTTGTTAGCATTCTGTTGGCCATTGGGAATGTTTGCAGGAAAACAATTGAAGGAGATCCCTTATGTATTGGTAGCATCTCTAATTGTGGTTTTGCAGGTGGATGCAAGGAGAAGAGGAAAGTCAATGTGATCTGCATCAGCCAGCAGTATCAGTTCTGCTCAGACTAGATTGTTGATTCTGTGTCATTTTGATATAAATCAAGCAGGAAGCTTTGATTAAAATCACTGATGTGAATCATATCTCACCTTTGTACTTTTTGTTTTCCTAATGAAGGGTTGATTTTTATTTTTTTTTTGGTTGGTAGCCACTAAAACATGTTAATTTGCTACTAAATACAGCCTTTACACCAAGGCTTGACCAAAATTAGGGCCCAGCAAGGTGCCTAGCTGGGATGCCTCTTGCTGCTGAAAAACTGCAGCGTCGGAGCAGAGCTCCCAGCTGCTGAAATGTCACCAAATCCCCTGAGCTCTGGTAAAGGAGTCAATAGTTTTATTTTTTGTCATCAGAAGGCACTCCTCTGCTGCATTTTCACAGCAGAACTAGGCGCCAGGCTACAAAACCTGAGCACCTTGTGACCTGTTGCCTGGAATTTGTCACGGCCTCCTTTACACCAAATTTGATGGGTTTTTTGCTGACCAAGAAGATGCACTATATCTGTGCCTGCTCACTTAAGCAATCATATAACTTAATTTGAATGTATTCAGATTCTTGATTTTTACATTTTATATTATTTTAGAAAATGGTGAATGATGCACTTATTTACTAAATGATTTATTTTTAGCTTGCGATTTGTGTCAAGCTTTCTTTTGGATTCAAATTTGTTTAAAAATGCACAAAACAGCATGTAGGTTCATCCTCTTGCACCTAGATTTTATTTGTAGGTTGGAAGAGGAAACCAAGCTTTCCTACGCTTTCAACTCCCACTTGGTTTCTTAACTTTGAGCTAGTCACTGAACTGAACTAGTTGAATAAACTAAAATGAAGAAAATATTTCTTTTCACCTGCAGAAGAGGCTCCTGCCATCAAAACCTTGTTTAGCGGTTCAGCAAGCTCTGGTTCCAGATGTTATGTGACCACCAGTCTAGTTTCATCAAGTTTCTTTAGACTTGGCAACAGAAGTGCTGCTTAATGTTTTTATTTAACTTGTATAAAATACTATATTTTATTTAAATTATATTAAAAATCAGTTTTTAAAAAATTTTGAATTTTTATCAACCCTGATGTTGCCATGCAGCTCCTGCCCATTCCATTCAACCATATGATTAGGAGCCCTAATTGGGTGCTACGGGTACAAAGAAAATGTCAGCTTTGGTTGGCCAGGGTGCTGTGATGTTCCTTTCTGCCTCCACACAAAGGCAGAGTTGGGTGGTGTGAAGCTGCACAGCAAGTGAGCTTTGCCTGGTCTTCAAATGTCTAGGTTGCAGGTTTAGAAGTTCCTTGACTCAGAAGGGCATGGCAATTTGCCCCATTTTAATGGCCTTTAAGTGACCTTAGTTGTTAAGAATCTGGAGGGATTAAGATTTAAATCATCCAAATTATTTCCCTAACTAACAACTGTGGTATGTAAGCTATCATTTAAATCAGTTTATGTTCCAGATGACTAGGAGATAGTCAATGCGATGCCAATTTTTAAAAAAAGCTCCAGCAGAGAACCCAGCAACTACAGGCCAGTAAGCCTAACTTCAGGACTAGGCAAATTGGTTGAGATTATAGTAAACATCAGATACACAATGTGTTGAAGTGTCAACATGTTTTTTGTAAAGGGAAATCATGCCTCACCAATCTACTAGAATTCTTTGTGAGGGTCAATAAACATGTGAGCAAGGATAATGCAGTGCATGTAGTGTGCTTGGATTTTCAGAAGGCCTTTGGCAAGGTCACTCACCAAAGGCTCTTAAGAAAGTAAGCAGCCATAGAATAAGAGGGAAGGTCCTCTCCTGGATCAGTAACTATTAAAAGATAAGAAACAAAGGAGAGGAATAAATTATCAGTTTTTGGAAAGGAGAGTAAATAATGGATTTCCCCAGGGGTTTGTATTGAGACCATTACTGTTCAACATACTCATAAATGATCTCAATAAAGAGGTAAACAATGAGGTGGCATAATTTGCAGATGATATAAAACTACTCATGGTAGTTAAGTGCAAAGCAGACTGCAGAGAGTTATAAAGGGATGGCATAAAACTGGGTGACTGAGCAACAAAATGACACATGAAATTCAGTGTTGATAAATGCAAAGTAATGCATACTGGAAAACAATCCCATCTGTCCATATAAAATGCTGAGATCTAAATTGGCTGGTACCGCACAAGAAAGAGAGGTTGCAGTCATTTCTGATTAGTTCTTTGAAAACATCCACTCAGTGTGCAACGGTAGTCAAAAAAGATGATGATGTTGGGAATCATTAGGAAAGGGATAAATAAGGAGACAGAAAATATCATTTCACCTCAGTATAAATATATGATACGCCCACATCTAGAATGCGGTGTACAGATCTGGTTGTCCCATATCAAAAAATATATAATGGGATTGGAAAAGGTACAGAAAAGAGGTAACAAAATAAGGAGTATGGAAGAGTTTCCATATGAGAAGAGATTAAGAAGACTGGGACTTTTCAGCTTGGAAAAGAGATGACTAAAGGAGGAATGACAGAGGTCTATAAAATCATGACTGGTGTGAAGAAAGTAAATAAGTATTATTTACTCCTCATAACATAAGAACTAGGGGGTCACCAAATGAAATTTAAGTCCACAGGTTTAAAACAAATGAAGGGAAGTATTGCTTCACACAATGCACAGTCACCCTGTGGAGCTCTTTGCCAGAGGATGCTGTGAAGGCCAAGACCATAACAGGATTCAAAAAAGAACCAGATAAGCTCATATAGAGGATAGTGTCCCAACCCTCTTTGCCAGAAGCTGGAATTGGTGACAGCAGATGGATCACTTGATGATGAACTGTTCTATTCATTCCTTCTGAAGCACCTGGCATTGGACACTGTCAGAAGACAAGATACTAGGTTGGATGAACCGTTGGTCTGACTCACTATGACCGTTCTTATGTTCCCCCGTCAGCCCCTGACAAACACCTAACTGAGGCACAGCTGTCAACCTTGAGTATCAGCCGCTGTTGCTGCTGTTGTAGTTACCGTTTCGTTACACCACGAGGGAAATGCATGTGAGATTGGTTAGTGTTTCCTAACTATCCCAAGTCAGAAGAAAGTTCCTTTTGAGGAACTTGGCAATGGAAATATGCTTTATTGGCATTAGGACCTAATGTCTCGTAACTTGATTCCTTGCTTTTTAGAGTTTACCCAACGGGGGTATCCTGTGTGCCCAATCTTAATCCAGTTTAAACAAAAGACTTTGTTTATACAGTATGCATGGAGAGTCAGAGTAAGAAGGAAAAGCTAAGATGAGTCGCAAAAGAAATGGGCTGATAGGTGGATTTGGTTGTCGGTAAAAACACACTGGACGAAGTAGGCCAAAGCAAGCGCTGGAGAATACAATGGAGGCACAGTCCTTTGTGGGAACATTGGAATTACCATTCTGCATGGACTCAAGGTCCATCTTACCCAGTACTGCATGCATCACAGGAAGGGGTGAGAAACCACATACAGGTAGATGTGGGATAATCTAATCCCAACCCCACCCCTCCCCAGGGAGGCCTCATCTTAATCTCTGCTAGTTAGATCGGTTAAGACATGAAGCCTAAAGTGTTTAGCCCTTCCAAAACTGTTTTGCATTGGCCTCAGTATGGCTAGGAACCAGTAGATCTCATCCATCTCCATTAATCTGATTTGATAAGGCAGAGGTTTCTTTGAATTTCAAAACAACATTGGAAATGTCATCAAACATGTTTTAGTTTGCTGAGATCTTATGTCACTCCCTATGCCATGCATAATCTTTCCTTTCTCTACTAGGATGCTAAAGGTTTTTCTAATTGTGGTGGGTTTTGATCTGTTTGCTTCATGTTTTAGAGTTTTTAGGAAGATCTGGGAGATTGTATGAATCTTATAAGGTAATGCTGCTATTTATTTGATATTCTGCCTCAGAAATTGATCATTGATGAGAAGAAATATTATCTGTTTGGGAGAAACCCTGATCTGTGCGACTTTACCATTGATCACCAGTCCTGCTCTCGGGTCCATGCTGCCTTGGTGTATCACAAACATCTTAAGAGGGTTTTCCTCATAGATCTTAACAGCAGTAAGTAACTTGCCATTTAACCGTCACATGGCTGTGGGATGATTTGATAGTTCGACTGGTTGGATTTCAGAGACGTTTGAAAAAAATGTTTTGATGCTTGAGAGGATTGAGTTTGTGTTAACTTCTTACTGACTGAGATCCTGTAACACTTCCACTGAACTACATCCCCGTGCCCAAACAGTCTTCAACAACCCCAGAGACGTATTCCTTTCCGGTCACGTTTTGCCATGTGGGGAAACAGTGGCCATTTGGTAGAGGAACCAACACCCTCATTCTGCGATTGACACAACCTGGGGGTAGAGGGGTTCCTTGTGTCACACAAGTGACCACTCCTTCAGCCAGCATTTGATGACAGTGTTTCCATCTCCAGAGTGGATCAGCTCAAGCTGTAAGCAGGGCCATCCCTAGCGGGAGCGGGGCCTGGGGCCAGTTGGCCTGGGTGGGGGCCTCCCCCCACGCTGGACGGGGGAAGGGAGGCCCGGGTCGACTCAGCTCCCAGCGGCAAGCCTCAGCTCCCAGCCTCAGCTCCCAGCTCCCAGCGGCAAGCCTCAGCCCGGCAAGCCTCAGCTCCCAGCGGCGGCACGGCCTCGGGTCCCCGGTCAGGGCTGGCAGGAGCAGGCCCCAGCTGAGGCCACGAGCCAGCCCCGGCCGGGACCCCAGACTGCCGCCACCAGTGCCCCGGCCGGGGAGTGGGACCTGAGGCCACCGTGGGGGGGCGGCCCCGGGTGAGGCCATGCAGCTGGCTGAGGCCGACCCTGGGCCCAGCCAGGGCCAACCATGTGGGTCAGGCCAGGCCGGCCGTGAACTGCCCCGCTCCTGAGCCAGCCTGCTCTGCCCTGGGGGTGGGGAGGGCCGGCCCAGGGCAAGAGGCCGGGCGAAGCCTCTCACCCCACTGTGTTTGGCTTGCCACCAAAAGCAGCGGGGGCAGGGCAAAGCGTGGCCGTGGGGGAGCCACAGCATGGGACCCACATTACCACAGGGCCCGGGGCAATCGCACCATTCACCCCCCTTTCCCCCCCAAGGACGGCCCTGGCTGTAAGCTCCATTGTGTTAGGTGGGTTCTCAAAATCTGGAACCCAGTATTGCTCCAGACCGCCCAAGTGGATGGATATAGGCAGGGTCTGGCTAGAAGTGTTAGAGGAAACGTGAAAACGGGGTGCTTGTCATTTCTGTTCTTGATTCCTTAGGGGAGCACTGTCACCTTGGTGTTTGGGAATATGCCCCATCATAGGACGTTAGGTGATAGTGTTAGCTGTTTAAAGTTCTCACTGCCACGGAGCCATCAAGCCATCCATGCTTGGGTTCTGACCTGACAGGCAGTGTTGCAGTTCCCCAGTGACAGTCTCTTTTTACTTCTCTTGTTCTCCTCAGCACATGGCACGTTCTTGGGTCATATTCGTTTGGAACCTCACAAACCCCAACAGATTCCCATTGACTCCACGGTTTCATTTGGTGCCTCTACACGGGCATACACGCTTCGAGAAAAGCCTCAGACTCTACCGTCCTCAGTTAAAGGAGATGAGAAAATGGGTGGTGATGATGAAGAGCTGAAGGGTTTGCTGGGCCTGCCGGAGGAGGAAACAGAGCTTGATGTGAGCACTCGGAGTATTGTAAACCCAACCACCACCACCACCTTTGGTTTGAGTGTCTTGGGCTTTCTAATTTTCCTGGCCCCGTAACATCAATGGTTTTAGAGGTGCTGCTGCTGGCAGACACTCTCACAAGCCATCTCCTGCCTTTGGGGTTGGCTTGCCTTCATGCTGCTTTCCTGGCCCTCTACTATAACACCACAGGGATTTTTCTAACAGGCACCTAGCCATGTTCTTCCACTCCAGCCAGACCCGTGTCCAGTTGCAGGCATTTCCCCAGCCACAAGCAGTGGCTCCTGTAGCCCCATCACTTGCAGTCAGGTAGATGAGGGCAGGCCTGGAGGGACGCAGAGATCAGTGCAGCTGGCCCTTCTGCCCCATTCTTTCCTTGAGCACTAAAGCTGGTGCCAAGGAATGCACTGTGCTCTGCCATTAGCTCACATAGCCCTCTGATACGCAGGCTTCATGCATTACACTGGTCATTTCCTCCCTGACTGTGTCCTTAGAACCTGACAGAGTTTAACACAGCCCACAACAAGAGAATCTCCACACTCACCATTGAGGAAGGGAACTTGGACATCCAGAGACCAAAGAGGAAACGGAAGAACTCCAGAGTGACGTTCAGTGACGATGATGAGATCATCAATCCAGGTGAGTGTTTGGATCTTGTCTCTCCATCTCCTCTCCCCCTCCCACCAAAGCTGGCATGCTAATAGCCCCCATGGCTGGAAAACATGGGCCTCTGAGAGACTCCAAGGGGACTGGCCCTTCAGTGAGCACCCACAGTTCTCCACAGCAGTGCTCTCTGAGGCACGTTCCAGCTGAGCAGAACTGTTAGTGCCCTTACCAGGAGTACCTGGGTCCTCTTGATCCCTCGGGTGTTGTGCCGCTTGCTGAGGACCCAGACAGAGCCCTGGAGGCAGGAGGGGCTGGACTCCCAAGGGCTCAGACCTCACAGTTTGACCAGTTTTTCAGCAGCTCAACACCCTACATGCTGGGCTTATGTCAGTTCTCTCCACTTACTTTGGTGTCTACATGGGAGCTGAGAGTTTCTGAAAATCTAGCCCTAGATGCTTCCAGAGCCTGTGGTCACAAGGATAGCAGCAGGGCTGTCCTTGGGGAGGGCAAACGAGGCGATCGCTCCAAACCCCGTGATTACGTGGGCTCTGCGCTGTCCTTCTCCCAGCAGGGCAGTGCGGGTCCCGTGCCATGGCCCCCCCATAGCCATGCTTTGCCCCACTCCTCGTTGCCTTTGGCAGCGACCCAAGGGCAGCGGGGCAGGCCAGGAGCGCTTCTCCCAGCCTCTGGGCTGGCTCTCCACGCCCCCAGGGCGGAGCAGGCAGGCCATGGGGCAGGCAGATGCACGGGGCCAACGTCTCTGGGTCTGGGTGGCCTGCTGCAGCCTGCCCCACATAACCACATGTGGTCAGGATACGACTTCCTGGTTTTTCAGAACATTCAGGGATTACAAACAGTGAGCTCCATTTGGCAGTACACTTAGCTCAAAGGAACTGTAACAAGTTGTGTGTTGATGTCATTTCATCCTTCTGTGAGTGACTGACTTATATCCCATTTGCAATGGGTCATTTGAGATTCCCCAGTAATTTCTACCGAATGGCACTTCAGGCATCTGCCAGCTTGAGTTGCACAAGTGCCTTATTTCCAGTTAGAATTTGGTGGTCTGGAAATTGAAATTTCAACAAAATCCGTCTGGAATGAAAGTGGGTAAATTGGAACAACTAAAGTGTAAGCAATATGGACACCAGTCCCTACCCCCCAATTCAACAATACTTCCAGCTCTTCCCAGCCTGAAGAAATTGGGAGCCTGCCTGGGGTGTTGCCACTAGATGGCCCCAGCAGATGAAGGATCTCAGGTTTGCTACTGTTAGCCTTTCCGGTCACACACAGCTCCTGAACTGCCATTTTCTGGAGGAAAGGCCCATACACCACTTCCATATCCAGGTCTGCTTACATGCCATGTGCATACTGCAGCTGTTCATCCTCTCTTCTGGCCTTCATACTAAAAGCATAACCCTGCTCTTACCTACAGAGGACATCGACCCTTCTGTTGGGCGTTTCAGAAACATGGTTCAGACAGCAGTGGTCCCAGTCAAGGTACAAACCTAACAAAAAACCTCCTGTGTATTCTGTAGTGTGAATTGTTTTAAATGCTGTGCATGAGGGTGGGGTATTGTCCTTCTTTTCTTTTGTGCTCAGTTGGATTAAAGGGAAACCAGCAGGTCTGTGCAGGTTTGTAATTTAGGCAGCATTTACAAAATTGAAGATCAGTAAAAGTGTCTCCCAACGCTTTTCTGGAAATCCATTGGCTGTGGTTTTTGGTGGTAAGAAGTTACAGGGTGAGAGAAAAGGTACTGTTGCAAATTAGACACTGGCTGTGGAGCAAGTAGAAATCAGTGGTTTAATACAGTTACTTTTTCCTGGGAAAGGCCAGGACCTGTGAAGGGACATAGTTAGTTAGGATATTGAGACTAAAGAAGATTGAGGACCTTCAGAATAACCCAACCAAACAGAATGTAGCAGGTGAAATTTCCTATTGACAAGTACAAAGTAATGCACATGGGAAGGAATCATTTGAGTTACTCATAAAATTACTTGGATTTATAGAATCATTTAGTGGGAGTGGTCCTGCTTTTCGCAGGGGGTTGGACTAGATGACCTCATGAGGTTCCTTCCAGCCCTAATAGTCTGTGCTTCTCTGAAATGCGTTCCCGTCAATGCAGCGCTATACCACTTGAAGGGATGGTTTTATTAAGTCCATTTCCAGATCGACTGAGCATGTCTTAACTTACCACTCAGTCGATCCAGAAAAATCAATCTGACAGTGGCAGCTTTGCCGCCATCAGAGTAGACATATCCTTAGACTACTCCATAAGCCAAACGCTAGCTAACTCTTCCAGCATACAGAGTCTGTCCTGCACAGTGTCAGTGAGATCTCTGAGTGACTTCTTGAGTGTCCCAAAGGAGAACTGGCTGGAAAGAGGGGAACCTGTCTATATAACTGCTTCATATATATGTCTTTTTATTGTGTGGGAGAAGAGGGTGAAAAAATGAGATGGGATCCAGTTTCAGTGGCTTGTCTTTTTGGCCTTGTATTCTGTGAATCATTCACTAAATAGTTTGGTCTTCCCTCCAATTACAGAAGAAACGGATGGAAAACCCAGGTTCGCTGAGCATGGATGAGTCTGTTACACGGCGCATGCAAAACTTTCCCTACGGTGGAGGATTGTATGGTGGCCTGCCTCCCACTCATAACGAGGCAGGTTCCCAGTCGCATGGCATTCATGGGACAGCACTCATTGGCGGCCTGCCAATGCCCTACCCCAACCTTGCCCCTGAGGTGGACTTGACTCCTGTTGTGCCATCAACGGTTACCATGAATCCTGCTCCTAACCCTGCCGTCTTTAATCCTGAAGCTGTGAATGAACCGAAGAAGAAGAAATATGCAAAGGAGGCCTGGCCAGGCAAGAAGCCCACCCCTTCTCTACTGATCTGAGATGGGCTTTGTTTGGGGGTGGGAACGATGAACTTGAGAAACTGTTCCCGTGCAGTATCGTCTTTTAAAGTGTGTCCTAACCACATGTAATATCAAGATTGGAGGAGTGAAATGTCCCTCAAAGATCTGTCTTCAAAACTTTTTATATGTATGTAAAAACACATCTCCCACCTCCTTATGAATCAGAAGGTCCAGCAGCGTTTTCTCTTTGCCATTATTGTCCCCAGGGTGGTTATGCTCTAAAGTTTTGTCCAGAAATTAAGGGGACGCTATCAAGTAATTCAGGCCCCAGCTTTATGGCCTGGTCCTGCGATCACCTCAACTAGATGTAGTGCTTGCTACTGTGAGTAACCTTGCTGTAAGTGGACTGCTCAGGGCAGCATGCACTAACTCAGGAGTTAGGTGTGTGCTGGAGAAAACTTAAATTCAGTACTAAATCAGGGCTTTGTGTGTAACTTTTAAAATATTACGCAATGTAATATAAATTGAATGGATTTTATTGTTTTACCTTTGCAAAACCATATGCAAGGCTTTTAGTTTGGCTGTAAACATTCCCTTGTTGTATTTGCAACCTAAAACACTGCAGCATCTGGGTAGCACATGAGAAGCTAGAGGTGAAATGGACAGGAAATAAATGTGAAACTGACTAGTCAATTTCTACTCATCATCCTCTCTGTTAAACACAAAAGACAAACCGCAAAGAAAGGGTTAGTGTGATCCCCTTTTTAACAAACCCTTCTGCTCTGATAGCTAAGGTGTTACAAAGGACAAAGATAAGGAACTTGTTTTTTTAAAACATGAATTATAACCTGTCAGTTGAAATGAAATATTTTTTTATTGAAAACAAATCACACACCCAAGACTTGTGAACTTGGCGAGCAAGCAAGGTATTACCAGCCTGTGATTAGGACCAGCCAGCCGGTAGCAATGGGTGGCTCTCATACAAACTTCACAGTTTTACGACTGAAGCCATGTGCTGTTTTCTGCCTGTTGTCCTTCTCCCTGCTAACAGCAGAGGGTGGGGGTGTTAGAAAGAAACAGCAGATTCCTAAAGTGACAGCATGATTGCTTGGAGGAATGTAAAATCCTGCCTCATTCAAAGAAAAACCATTTTCCTTGCTTGTGTAGTAGCGCTCTGGTTTGATCTCTTCCTTTGAACAAAAGGAGCGATTTGACTGGACAGCTCTCACAAACCCTCATCACTAGTTTCTAAAACCTGTTTGAAATTCATTCATTAGTTTACTCTTTTTAAGTACATAGAGAAATCAGAACTGCATTGTCCTAGGTTTATTCACTGCATGATAGCCTAGTCCATCTAATCCGTCACTATACCGTTTTGGGGACTTCTTCCAGGAGCTGTGCACTAAAAGATGATTAACGTCCCTGGCAGCTCATTAGTACTGCCAACACCTGATGGTTATCAGAGTTACACTGTTCCCTACTAGACCAGCTCTGCCATACACACACCAGCTGCTTTGGACAGATGTTCTGAAATCCATGCAATTTTCTACAGAGGAGAAACTGACAACTTCTGTCACGTTTGTCGTATAAAAATGTTAACTACCCCAGCCAGAAGTGGCTGACATCCTTTATGGACTGGTTCCCGCCCCCTCTCCACCATGTCTGGATCAAACTACTATGTGCTGGAGCCTTTCACGAACATGGTGTCACTTCTCCATGGTCTGATTGTAACACCATGTTTTAGGTTGTCACGCTAAATGGCTTGCGTTCCTATTCCACACTCTCCAAAGTCCACTTACAAATTTCCTCCCTAGACTTTGATTTCTACTTCGTCCCAGGCGCTAGGTTTTTCTCTTTCCTGCCCAGTCTGTGTTATGAAGGCAACTCTTTAGGATATGACCAGGTAGGGCAAGTAAAAGTTGAACAGTACTTTATTTTACAAGTGACTCTGCAAGATCTCCCTGGGGAAGGGTTTTGAAGGAATTCTCCTCATTGGGTTCGTACAAGCTCTCATTATTTCAGAGCTCTATGGCCATTACTGGTCAATGAGGAGGGGGTGGTATGAACCCCAGGGGCTTTGTACAGAAGTTTGTACATTTGTGTAATAGGCCTTTTCACACTTTCTGTTTAGCTTTTTACCTGTAACCTTTACTACATTGTAAATTAAATACAAATTTTGCCATTTTGGAGAGTCGTGTGTGTTTGTTCCCAGCCTGCAGATGGGAGTTTGCATCCTACGTGGCATCCTGAAAGTCTGTGTCGGTGCAAAACGCCCCTGTCATTGGAGAGGATTGGCTTGTGCTCAGCCCTCAGAGCACGTCTGATCACTGTTCCCACCCCTGCCTCTCACATGCAGTGCCTGTGGCTTGTTCTCAGTTAGTTTATTGCTGCACTAAGTTTCCACACAGTAATGGTCCTCCATTTTCTGAGCCTCTCACCAAACCAGTTTTCATTTTTCTGAAGGGGCTCAGCTCCCAAAAGCCTGGGCCTTGCTGCCTTTCTGAGACCATCTCTGGGCCAACCTGTTAGTGTTCGTTGCCACAGGAGCAACAGTGAAGGCTACAGATCTAAAACGGGTCAGCACTTGCAACTGACGCCATTAGCTCTGGTCCCATTGTGCCACCTCTGGTCTGAATGTCAGAAGAGGTTGGCAGCCAACATGCACCCAAGGCTCTGAGCCAAGGGACTTGGCCAAGGGACACAGTCTGATCCCCATCCCTTGCCCCCAGTCTTCTCAGGAACTGCTCCAAAGAACGATTCTTTGGAAGGAATGCGGAGGTCCTCCTTGGGGGCCGGAGCAATGCAGGTGGGACTAGTTCTGCAGATAATGCTGTATGCTCAGTTACCAGAGGCAGGCCCCATTAGCAGCTGACAACCTGCTTTGGATTCCTTTGGAAATGTGGCCTTTCACTCTTGCTTCTCTGGCTAGGAATTCTTACAGGCTGGTGCAAAGACTGCAGCTGCAGAGAAGGGAGAGAGAAGCACACCACGGCGGAGGCTCAGGTCAGCCAGGTCAAAGGAGGATACAGTGGGGAAGTGAGGGTTGTATGAAGGGTGCTGCTGAAGAAAGGGAAGTTCTGGGTGTCCTAAATGCTATGTGAGAGACAGGCTCATACTTTAGTGCAATCAGAAGGAGGCTGGGTTTGCTGACCGGGGGGGATCAGTCGGCCCAGACCCTCTTGCTCAGCCAGAGGCAGGATGGTGCCAAGGCCTTTGGCCCTGCTCCTGCTGCTCTGTGAGTTGGCAAATTGCAGGGGAGGGAGCAAGGCAGGCTCTGCTTTTCTGTCCACCATGGGGAAAAAACCTATTCCGATAGCCCTGCTCCGGTATAGGCCCTGCATGAGGCACTGGCTTTTGAGGAACAGACACATTGCAGCAACTTCAGTAGTTCTGGTGGTTGCTGGCCACAAGCAGCTCTGAGCTTTCTGTTTCATTGTGAGGGGACAGTTCCTGCTCCAGGCCTGTTGGGGATTGTTCCTTGCATCTGTTTGCACACTCGAGCAGGTGCCAGTTATATCCTAGACTCATGGGCTGCTTCTACACTTGTAAATTAAGTTGACTTAAGCTTGCTTAAGTTGACTTAATTTACCCTGCGTCTACACTACAGTTTCCTTAAGTCAACTTAAGCAAGTTGCTTAAGTTGACTTAAGGAAAATTAAGTCAACTTTATAAGACCTCATTTTAATTCAACCTAAGGCTTAAGTTGACTTAAGCCAGTGTAGACCTGGAGTAGCCCTAAGTCGACTTAGAGCTACTCCAGGACTCCACCACTGCCCTCCCTGCTGGGGGGGGGGCACAGGGTGAGCCTGGCATGCCCTGCCCACCCTGCCCCTATGTGCTGCCAGGGTCCCTGTCCCCCTTTGCCCCATTGTACACATGTACATGGGGGCAGGAGGGAGCAAACTGCATGCAATATTCCAGGTGAGGTCTCAGCAGCACTTTGTATAACTTTGTATATCACGCTACAGAGCCTCTTTCCCCAAACTCATTCATTGAGGGTGGAGGGTGGATGGAGATGGTGGAAAGTGGAATTCTGTGTTCATGGGAGGATCCCCTCCGGCCTTTCCCATGCCCCAGCTGGAGGGAGAGATCGCACCTGTCTCCTTGGTGTTATCGGCCATCAAGCAGCCTTGACTCCGCTGCTGGCCTAATTGCCAACTCCCTGGCAACAGCTCAGCCGAGCCTGCTGCTGTCTGTCACCCATCCCAAACCGGGTATCCAGTCTTGCAGCAGCATCTGCAGTGTTAGAAGCTCAGCTGTGAGCAGAAACGAGTCTGAAACTGACTTATCTCACTGCACGTCTCCACTCTTTATGGAAACTGGTGTCCCAGCTTCCAGCAAAACACCTCCCCATCCCATGCTGGCGAGTGATAGCTGGAGAAAGCTCTGTTCTACAGAACATCAAGACAGGCAATGAAGTTGCCATCTTGGCCTGATGCCTGGGTGCTACCAGGAAGCTGGTAAGTCCCCAGGCCCCACTGAAAAGCCAGGCATGAGAAGTAACCTGTGGGCAAAGCTCTGAAGTCCTGCAGGCTGGAGTTGTACCTTGCAGCTGGGAAAAGAGAACGCTACTGCTGGGACCAGAGCATAAAGCACCAAACTGCCAGCTTGACACATCCCCTGGGCAAAAGAGCTGAGCAGCCGGCTGCCCCCTCCACCTCCTGACTGCAGGAACCCACAGGTCCCCCCATGGCCACTAGTGGGAACAGCAGGGCCTCTAGCAGCCCCACACAGGGAGCAGGGAAGGTGCAGTGCTCCCAGAGTGGTGGCAAACGTTTGGCTGCAAGGGCTGAGGGGGGCCCATTTAGCAGGATCCAGCCACACCCAAATCTTAGCCACTCTCCTACATTCAGCTTTCAGCCACTCCCAAATCAGTGCTCTATGACCACACCACCTGAGGAACCTCAGCTCTCTCAGACACAGGAAGAGTTCAGCGTCCAATCCTGCTCCTGGTGAAGCCAAGGGGAGGCCTCCCATCAACTTGAAGAAGTGCTGGTTGGGCCTGAAGGCAGCGATGGAGAAAGGTCATTTCATAAGGTGCCTGAACACATTAACATTTGGAGAGCTGCTGACACACCTGCGTGACTCAAAGGAAACAGGACTCCAGGGTCAGAGTGACCACTGGAACATTTTAAAGTTTTTCTCTCCACACCAAGAGCTGAACAGCCAAAAGAGCTATTTTTATCAGGGCTATAAATTCCTCCAGTGCCACTTGCCAGCGCCTTGCACCCACTGCCTGCCATGGTGTTGGGTGAATGCTTCAGACCTAGGTTTGTGAGCCTTCATGCAAATCCACTCTGCTCATGTTGGTGCCCTGAAACATGTCTTTGCATGAAGGTGGAAATGGCTATCCAGCCTCCAAACGCCCTCGAGTTGCTTGTTTTTTGCTGTTTTGCAAAGTCTGTCATCCAATCAAAGCACATAAAAGCACATGTCTTGGATGAGCGGTCTGCTGTGCTCTGGTCACAGGATTTCCTCACCAATCACAAACAAATGGCAAATATCTGTGTAAAAATCACAGTCTGGTTGTTAATAATTTGCAGATAAGAAAGGGTTCCATTTGTCAGGCTGGTGAATCATAAATTCTGATAGCTGCAGGCTGACTGTTAGAGATTCAGACCCGTGGTTGCAAACAGCTACGTTAGCCATGGTTCCATGTTGTAATGGATTCACAGCTGAAATTCTTCATTATTCCAACTCTTTGAATGATTTTTTGGGAACAAGCTTCACGCTTCTAGATTATTCCTCAGCTGTTTGTGTCTTATTCCATATTTGGATTGTACAGTTCAAAGTATTGGTCACAGCTGTCACATGTTGGTGGGTCTGTTCCACTACCAGATAAGCTAATCTTTATCAAACAGCATAAGCAACTAACTAAAATAAATTGCTTTTTCCACAAAATGAAGTTAGCGTCTTGTTCAAACAAAGCTCAGCCATGGGTCTGAAATCTCCTTGCCACTAGTGTTCGGGTGATCCAAACTGTCTTGGGTCAGGGCTGCTCCCCTGAACAATAACCCAGTTCCTCATTCTGATGCTTGGTCCCATTAAGAGGTCACCTCTGCTGGAAACTGCATTTCCTGCCTTACTGGTCAGCTCCAAACCCAGCCAAGAGTTTCAGGTTCTAAAACCTGACATGATAAAACTAGTGAGAAAGAGATCAAAGGCACAAAGACACCATTTCGCAACAACATCCAGTTTAGCAACAGCAATGTCTACGTTGCCCTACACATCCTGCTTAGAGCATCAGCTGAAAGAATGTGTGTGAGGAACCTAAACATCCAGCCAACATGTGCCGGCCACACTGCTCATGCCCAGCCTGATAACAGGTCTGTGGCTAATGGTCAGAACATAACACTGAAGCATTGGAACAAAGTGGAGAGGCCCAGCCCACCGCAGTCACCCTGGGCTGAGCCACAGATCTCTGTCTTGCCCTGAACAATGGCATCGCTGAGCTGCCATCCTGGCACGCGGCCTGGGCAGCACAGTGCAGTGGGAGGGAGCAGTGAGTAGTGACATGCATACCTCACGTGAGGCCCAGCTCTCAGGGTACCGCCCAAAGACCCTGACTCCCAGCGCCATGATGGTCTGCAGGTGCCCCAGGTGAGGGTTTAGGGGGCCTCTGTCCCAGTTTCAGGCTCCCCTGTAAGTCACAAAACTCCCACTCAACCCTGTATGCGCCTAATCAGCCAATGCCTGTGTCCCAGTTCCCTCGGCGCCTAACCGCTGCCACTGGGCATATGCACGGCTGCCTTCCTCAAGGGTCCGGATGCCCTGCTCCCACTGGAACTCCAGTATGGTCCAGGTACGGGGGCCTGGGGCCTGTTCCAAGGGCGGCTGGAGGCGCCGGTGCTGTTACTAATTTCCTTTCAGCTCTAGCCCCCCAGCCTAGGCACTCCCTGGGATGGGGGCCTAGCAGTCAATGGGGGAAGGGGAGCTAGAACCTGCTTTAACTCCCTGGTATGGTTCCAAAGCGGTAGCCGTGTTAGTCTATTGTAGAAAGACAACAGAGTCCTGTTAGTCTTTAAAAGTGCCACAGGACTCTGTTGTCTCCCTGGTACGGGACAGCCTTCTTCTCTGCTCCCCTCTGGGTACATACTGCAAGAGCGAGTGGTGCAAGAGGCTGGGCTGCTGGGTGCCCTCCCTGCCCTGTGGCCTAAGGACACTGGCATTCCCACAGGCACTGTGGGACCCTGCCCCACACCAGCCCCAGCTCATTGGGCCAAGATGTAGCATGAGCAGGACACCCCTGTCCAATCCTTTCTCCCCCTCAGTGGAGGGAGGGACCCAGGGTCCCATTGAAGGCGCTAACCATGGACTGAGGTTGCAAGACCTAAGCTGCCTGACAGGAGGGGGACCCATTAGTGGGTCTCCCCAGGCCGAGCCTGGGCTGCTGAGGTCTCTGGGTGGCCTCAGCTCCCTGCCTGGCACAGGGGGTTGTAATCACAGCCCAAGGCTCTATCTCCCTGGCAGATGGGAGCCTGGCACCAAACTCAGCCCCCAGCCAGCAGCTCCCTCCACAGGGCACCGAGATATACCCTGGAGTGGGGCTGGGAGCGCTCAGTTCAGGGAGGCTGGAGCTGGGGTTGCTCATTTCCCCGTGGAGGTGGGAGGGGGCTGGGCGTGCTCAGTTTGGTGGGGGGGGCAGCAGGGGGAAGAGTTTGTCCTTGCTCTTTGGCTCTCCCATACCCCAGGAACCCTGGGGCTGACCCCCCGTCCCCATCTGTCTGGAAGTGGGGAAAACCTGGCATTTAGGGGCTTGCTTGCGACAGGCCTTGGGCCCCGTGCAGAGCTGCAGACAGGCTGTCTGTGCCAGAGCGCCAATGCTGGGAACTGGGCTCCCGGCCGAGTCCCTAGCGCCTGTTTATTTCCTGAGCCGGTTCCTCAGAGACACGGGTTAGAGTTAGAAGCAGGATGGGGGTCTGACCTGAACTGGCAGTGTGACCCCAGGCTGCCCCGGGCCTCAGTGCTCCTAAAGGTCACTGCCCGCGAGGCGAGGGGGTAGATGATACAGAGCCAGGTGACTACCTGGTGTAATAGGCTGGGGGTGCAGGGCTTGGGGGACTGTTTTAATTGTTATTGGAAAAGGGAAATTAGAAGACCAGAAATGTCAGGGGCTCCGTCTGTGGATTCGCTTGTCACTAACCTCCTCGAATGTTCTGGACTTTTGGAGAATCTCCTGGAACCTTCCAGACGTTCTAAGAACAACATTTTCATTAAGAAGTTTCTATAAACTCAGGCAAAATTAATTTTGTTTTCCATATGGCATGAATAAACACAGATATCCAGAGCCTAGCATCCAATGTATCAGCTTATAGGACAGGGATAAATTGTGCTTGCATCGAAGGCGTAAAAGGGGCAACAAATGCAATACAAAATAAGGTATGCACAAGTGTAACAAGCGGAGGGGGTGTGCTGAAAATGCTCCTTGCTGGGGTACCATTTTGTCTAGGGCCAGCCCTGGGGGACATGGTTCCCAGCTGCCTTTGCCAAGGAGCTGTATCGGTGAGGAGGCCAGAGAACAGGTTGCAAAGGGCGACATTCTGCCTGCCTGTGCAATACTTCAGAAGTTCAGGTGCTGACAAGGCTGGGAGGTTCCAAGGGGCTGATCAAAGGGAGAAACAGCTTCGAATCAGACCGGCTGAACTCCCTGGGTTGGTTTCATTCACACTTGTTCTCTCATTAGCTAATTCACATTCAGGCTAAAGGAATCATCCCCTGCCTCTCCAGTTAGGAGATTTTGTGAGGGCCACCATCTTGGCCAGCACCCCAGGGACGGAGTGGGAAACCTACAGATCTAGAAGTTGATGCTGCTGCAACCGGAGCTGAAGAGCCAGGCTACTGTGGTTGGAGAAGAAACAACTCTTTGGTTATAATGCTTGTCTGGCCCGAACCTCCCCACAGTACTAGAAGCTGCCCAGTGCACTTTTCTCTCGTGTCTGCAGCACTTTCCCCAGCCTTGTCTCTAAGCAGCAACATCCCTAAAGAGTGTGCATGGACGCACACAAACACACACAAACACACACAGACACACACACATGCTGGTTTCCTTCCTCATTCGCTCTGAGTCACTGTGGCCTCACACCCTCTCCGCAGGCCCTGGGCAGCCCAAGAAAGGCCTGACTGTGTGAAACCCAGCTGGGAGTGGTTTTCACACTTGGCCTTTGGCTCAGCATTAGTTCATTAACTGTTGCACTGCTGCACACCCCCAGCAGCCCTTTGAATAATGCACCTGATCCCACTCTACACTGGTGGGTGTCTACACTAGCAACTTAGGTCGACTTAAGGACGCTTAAGTCAACCTACAGAACTCCACGTCCTTAAGTCAACTTAATAACTCCCTCTCTTTAGGTCAACTTAAGGATTAAGTTGATTTGTTAAGTCGACTTAAAACTGATATGGGTGCCCTAAATTGACCTAATGCCCTAAGTCGACCTAAGGGAGAGAAGGGAGCCGCGGATCCCGAGGAAGAAGGGAGCTGCGGCTCCCCAGGACAAGGGAGCTGTGGCTCCCCCAGGACAAGGGAGCTGTGGCTCCCTTCCCCGGGCTCTCCATCAACCTAGCACCTGAGTGTGTGGGGACGCAGACAATCTCCTTAAGTTTTTAGTGTAGATGCTGTAAGTCGACTTAACAGAGTAAACTTAGCTTTTCTAGTGTAGACATACCCTGGGTGATGGAATTGATGGATTCTTCAGTATGTCATATAGTATATCACCTTCACTGGCTGTCAGGGTGGGGGGGGCAGTGTGGGGCCCTGGGCAATTGCCCATGCTGAGCCATAGGTAAGACTGCCCCTGCATGGATGGAGAGGTTGGGGATAGGAGTATTTGCTCCTGGGTGTGACTGCTCACCTTAACTGTGTGTTCCTGACAGGCCCTGGGTGCAAATCACGGGACCACCCAGTGTCAAGCAGGCCATTTGGCCAGGATTTAACAATTAGAATCACTGTTTAGACCTGAATGGAGCTAGCACCATCCAGCATCCAAGGCCCACCAGCCACGCAGCTCTCAGAGCCTGGGATTTTGGGGTTTTCCCAGGCAAGAAGCAGGTGCGAGGGCCCTATGCGGGCTGGCAGATCCCTACGCACTGCCCTGAGTGCTGGCTCCTCCAGATGGTGCCTGCTCTGCATAGCTGCTTTATGGCTGGTGTTGGGCCTGGCCAGCACCCACGTGCCCCACTCGCTGCACCATGTCCCAGTGTAGATCTGTCAATTAGCTCATGACAGAACCAGTCATGGCCTGTGACAGCCCCCTCCCCGCATACAGCCACACGCTAATTCACACACACCACCTTCACTACCTGGAACCGAGGGTGTGGCTGGGCAGCCAAGCCTTCTGCTCCCCCAGCCTTCTGGGACCCAGCATCTGACACGGGAAGCAAAAAGCTCTCAGTTCTGGCACTACGTCCACACCTCCTTAGCACTATCCTAAGATAGCTCTCCCGCAGCCTGCTAGACAGTGTGCTCTCTACCTGACAGCAGCCAGCACCCTCAGAGCCACGGCGCTGGCCAGGACACAGTGAGGGGTTGTTGGGGCATAGCCACAGGATACCGGAGCTGATGCCACCCATGGAGCTGGGGGGGAATCACTGCTGCCCTGGCCACAGAGAGGAGGGGAGCAGGTGCTGTTTGTGGGACAGGAACTGTGACTTTGGATATGTTTGTGCAGGGCTCAGCGCCAAGGAGCCCCAGACTCCTCCCACCATATAAATAGTAATAGGAATGGAGGTCTCTTCCTGCCACCTCTCTTTGGCTTCCCCCTCACCACTGATGAGGTGGCCAGGGACCTTTCCCAAGCCCACACCCCGCTCGCTAGAGCTCCCACAGACATGGCAAAGGCCCAGGAGCCAGGGGCTGAGCAGACCGCAGCAGAGATGCACTGCCTCAGAGCTGGCAATGTTTGGTTGTGCGGCCCTGATTTATCACTTGGAGGCTCCAAATGAAGCAGTGAAGGAATGTGGAGCAAGCTGGCTGACAGCTGGGGTGCAGCCTCCTGCCACAGACAGCCCTGGCCATGTCATGCCCGGTCACGGCTGAGCAGTCAGCATGGGGGGGCTGCTCAGGGCAGCAGGCTCTGCTCTGCTCTGGCGCTAGGGAACAGCAACCAGTTGAGAGCTCTAAGGACAGAAGTGTGTGGGCTGGCATGTCGGGAATCCCCACAGCAGGGAGTGCTGCAGGACACCAAAAGCCAGCCATAGAGGCAGCGTTTCTTTCTGTATTATATAAATTGTTTCATTGTAAGCCTGTATTCCCCAAACAATTCTCGTCATCCAGCAAACTGCAATTATTATGCTACTAATGAAACCAATTGGATTCCAACAAGTGGGTGAACTATTGTATTTAGCGTACTAGCTGCAGAAGAATTTCCTCCCACTCTGTAACTTTCCTATCTTCAAAGCGTCTGACGAAGTGGGATTTTCTGCCACGAAAGCTCATGTGATTAATAAATCTGTTAGTCTTTAAAAATGCCACAAGACTCTGTTGTCTAGCTGCAGAAGGTGAGTACTCTAGTAGTGTTTTCCACTGCTCATGATGTTCTGTAGCCGCAATAGCTTTCAGCACTTGGTTGATTTTTGACTTATCATGTTTCATTTCAGTACAAATTTGATCTCCTGTCTGTGCAACAGATTGTAAATGTAAATATAACATAGAATGAACCACAATTTCCTTAGCATAGTCCATGCCTAAAGTTGCAGGTCTACAGTACCATGCGACTGTGGCTTAAACTTTAAATAATGTATAGTTCCTATAGGTGCATAATACTCAAAATCACAACTTTTAATCTTTGTAATATTGCACAATCATTTATTAATTACATCAGTCATAAAATACAGTTCATTATCGGCTCCTACTTACCACTGGCCAATGGCTCCTAACACAAACACATTCCCTTCCTTCATACACAACAGCTGATTTTTGTTCAGTGAATATGTTAATCTTTTAATTTTTAACAGAAAACATCCATTTTTTCTTGTAAATTTTGATCCTCACAGACATATCCCAGATTTTCATGGTCATATACTGAAACAAGTCAATTGTTTTTTATTGTTGATGTTTTCCTTGTGCTCAGGAATGGCAATCAGCGGAATATATGGTCAAATTCTTTGTTAGCTGGAGTCCCAGAGGAACTGCCAGCTAGATATTAATAGTGAGATGGAGGCATATAGTTACTACATGCTTGTAGAACCATTTGGTCTTTCTTCTGTGTCAAGTTTACCAATTTTTACCCAGCCATTAATTATTTCTCCCCTTCTGTAACATTTTCCCACAATATTTTTTATTTTCAAAAGTAAATTGTCTCATCTGCCTTCCCAGATTATTTGAATAACAAATTGGTGACTTATTTCCTGGGCCTGTGTACAGGCTAATGCTGAGGCAGCATTTTTTCCATTGATTCCGCACCAAAAGTAACAATTATTCCCCTTGCTGTTGCCATACTGGCAGTATTTTAGATAGTTCCTAATATTTAAACCGGTTTGGTTTTTTAGAGGCTTTACAGGTCCCTGAAACATGTCCTGCTGGCATTTTACAATTTTTTAAAAATTCATTTTAGGAGGGACAACAAGGATAGATTGACATCATTTGTTTTATTATCAATCATTCACTTGGACTTCGATATTGTGATATTCTAATGGGTCCATTGCTCTAGCTTAGTTAGTTTCAAGTCCGTCGTTTACATGGTTTTTGCATGTACACTAGGTGACCTAAACATTGACCGACCATGGCCATCGGGTTTTGGTTAGCACAAGTACACCCAGACCCCCTGTTCAAACATTCCTGGCTCATAGTTTATTCAAGTGCAGGGAAAATTCCTGGCGCTGAAACAGACAGGGCTTTGTAAAGGATTTGGAGTGCTGCCAGCAGCACCCGCCTCTGCTTGCGGGAGGAAGTTATTTCAGGCAAAAGCAGAAGTGAAAGATGCAACGCAGCCCCAAGTGTCCGTATCTCCCCCACTCGGGTCCCAGCAGAGCACAGGACGCAGCAGAGGCATGGAGCCGCTCTCTTTCCAGGACTACATCTGCTCCCTGGACATTGCATCCCTGCCCAGGGTGCTGAAGATTTGTTCCGGCGTGTACTTCCAAGGTGAGTACCCACCTGGCCCTGACCATGACTAGGATGTCTCTGCTGCTTGGGTACTAGAGACTGGGATCTGCAAAGCTTCAAATACCTTTGCTGACGGCAGTCACAGATTCTCCCATCCCAACCTCACCTCCCTCTGTGCTGGAGTGCTTCTAGAGCAGCCTCTCTGATCCACCCTTCTCCTCCTCAGCGCACCAGCTGGCAGTGCCGTGGTGACAGCACCCAGCAATGGGAAAGGGTCCTTCTGCCCATCCACAGCACGAAGCATGCACTGGTAGCCAAGCAGTTTCTGGAGCGGGGTTGTGATCTGACCATTGCAGTACACTGAAATCCAGGCCCAGACACACCCAAGAAGCCTTTACCTAGCGGATTAATGCTGCCCCTTCTCTGCCTGCCTAACCTTGCGCCCACAACCAAATAGTAATTAATAAAATCTAACCCACAACCCTCCACCAGCCAGTTTTACCGCAAACAGAAGGGTAAGGACACCAGGAAGGAAAAAAGAAAGTGCTGTTGCTTTTTAAGGGGAAGATTCTGACATGCTGCATGCTGGTCAGTAGAATGAGATCAATTCATTGGCCTCTGCTCCAAATTCCCTTGACACCAGCTCCAATGTTACAGAAGAGAACAGACCTGCCCAGCAAGTAGGAGCTGGATCTGATCAGCTGAAACACTTCCCTGCAGCAGCTTTCAAGTGGGAAAGAAATCCCAGCTAGAGCCCGGCTTCCTGACCTGTCTTTGCTGGGACTCCCTCTGAAAATATTTCAGGCTGTAACAAACCCTCCTTCCCCCCAAAATGACCTCCAGGTCACCCTTACTTCTGCACTGCTGCTGGGGGCGACGCTGCCTTCAGCCCATCCATCCAGCAGCTTCCGCTTTCCAGTCACCCAGCTCTGACTGGATTGAAAGCCAAAGTCACAGCATGTGTGAGGCTGACAGCTGGTGCCGCTGCCCCACCCCACTCCCCATAATAGTTTCATGACCTCTTGAGAGGTCCCGACCCCCAATCTGAAAATCCCTGGGCTAGAGCTATATTGTCATTCCCAAACCAAAGCAATGTTCAAATAGAGCGAGGTGTGTGCGTGTGCGTGTGCATGTGCGTGTGTGTGTGTGTGAGGTAAGGTTATTTGAGTCCCTAAACTGTGCAATATTCATAGTTTAGCATATTTAGATTTCTTTTCAGTTGAACGTTGACTTTGAATTGTCTGGAATGTGTTTGACCCTCAATCCTTTCACTCTTAACTTCATTTGAAGAATTTCCTTGTTTTTTTTAAATTAAAAGTCATCCACGGTTTTCAGTGTTGTTGTAATGTGTAGAGAGACAAGCTGGATGACATATCTTTTACTTGACCAACTTCATTTAGTATTTATCTAACTATGATCCCTAACAAGAAACCCCACAAGGATGTTATTGTGTTAGATGAATGATGAGAGGTACAGTCAATACAGAAATGGCTGGTCTAGATCAGTCTCAGGTATCCAGTGGTGGCCAGCACCTTCAGAAGACAGTCTGAGAAACACCACAACAGGTAGATATGGGGTAATCTGCCCCATTAAGATTTCTTGCTAGTCAGAGATCGATTCAGATCATGCAGCAGAAAGTTTGATACCCCTTCTGTTCTACGGAGGTATTTTTACCACACTCATCAGCATCGTATCTTCGCACTTCCCAGGGATGCAGAAAGGCTTAAGCACAATGACTGTGTCATGTATTATTTGTGGTCGCAGCCTGGTCCCAGGGGCAGACATGTGCAGGAGAGTGTCTTGTTTGGTAGGGTGTATTTTTGTTTAAATAAATCCATATCTCTTGCTATATGTTTATATTAGAGATGGCAAGGTCAAAGAAATGTACCTTACACTTGGGATAGAAAGTTGCAAGGTTTGTGATGATCCTTTCCTAAAAGGGTTGTTAGGTTTAACTGTTACAATTAGAAAACTTTCACACTGGTTTCTAATTTGCTTTTTGGGCCAAATTCCCAGGGCACGTTGACTGCTTTACCCCCATCTGCACCAGCACACAGTCTTCAGAATGGACTGGCCAGGTACACAGGACTTCCAGACCTTGCCTTCCAGAACTGTAGATATGCTGAAGGGCAGGGATAAGATACAGAGTGACCTAGACAAACTGGAGAATTGGTCCAAAAGAGATTGGATGAGATTCAACAAAGAGAAGTGAGAAGTTCTGCACTTGGGAGGGAAGAATCCCATACATGGCTACAAAGTGGAGACCGACTGGTTAGGCAGCAGTTCTTCAGAGAAGGACCTGGGGGTTACAGTAGACAAGAAGCTAAATATGAATCAACAGTGTGCCCTTATTGCCAAGAAGGGATAGTAAATGACAGAACTAGGAGCAATGGTCTCAAGGTGCAGTGGGGGAAGTGTAGGTTGGATATTAGGAAATACTTTTTTCCCTAGAAGAGTGGTGAAGCACTGGAATGGGTTATCTTGGGAAGTGGTGGAATGTCCATCCTTAGAGGTTTTTAAGGCTTGGCTTGACAAAGCCCTGGCTGAGATGGTTTAGTCAGGGTTGGTCCTGCTGTGAGCATGGAGTTGGACTGGAATCACTAGATGACCTACTGAGGTCTCTTCCAGCCTTCATCATCTGTGATTCTATGACTGAACAATGGGGAAAACTGAAATGTGCAAACCAGCTTCCCTCACCTTTCTGCACCCCACAACATTCCTCTGCTCTCATAAACCCTACACCCTTTCTTGTACCCCCATTTCCTTGCTTTCACACCCCTTCACTTCCTCCTGCCCACCTTGCTGAGTAGTTCTGGTGCAGTTGGTAGTTTTTGAAAAGAAAAGAAATATTTAGGATGAATGGTCATTTTCACTGTTCTGTTTCATAGCTGAAGCTATCTTCTTCAGCAGAAGCCTATGCAAAAAAATCACCTTCTGAACAACTCATGAGGAATTGCCCTCTTTGCAAATTCCTGCCATCTCCCGGTGGGCCTGAGACCACAAGCTGTGCTCTATTTAGAACCCCTCTGTCAAAATATCCATTGTCTCCTATTATTCCAAATGGTAAGGGAGCTAAACTGCCTTCCAGGAAGCTGACTCTCGGGAGGTGGGGAGGAACACTGTGAAGCAAGATAATGACCATCAGTGCTAAAGGCCCCATTCCCACAGAGGCAATAGGAGGTGGAAGCCATTCTGAAAGAGGACAATGCTTTGTGGGAGCAGCTGTACAGCGTTATTCTTCAGTCCTACTAAACACCAACATTCAGTGATGAGCAATAGCAAGAGGAAAACACCCATTAATCCCAAGAAGCTCTAGTTCCTCCATGAGATTGGAGAGGGTTTTCACTATAAGGGAAGTCTGAAGAATCTGCATTATTCTCTTTTTAAACTCATGAGGGAAAAGGAAAAGATCTGACACCAGGTGTTTGAAGAGGCAACTTCTAAATTCATTTTGTCTCCTAAACTAATGAGCAGGTTGACTGGTAAAGTCTCAGCAAACCCATTCTGTGCTATTATAATTTGTCAGATCCTAGGGACAGACACTGTAATCTCATATGACTTTGTGCTGTGCCCAGCACCCTGGTCCAACCAGCTTGTAATGCTATCACAATAGAAACGGTACATGACAATAAAAGAATAGAGTTCTGGCATTTGCAGGTCTAGATTGTCCTTGGAGTTTCTAAACTCTGCATACTCTCTGTGCACCGCCCTCTCATTGCAAGCTTACAATGTCAGTGAAAAACTGTAATTTCCAGAACCTCCTCATAAGGGACAGTATTAGGAATAGAGGAATCCTGAGACATGCCCTAGAAACTGGGGCGGAGGACAAAGGGTAGATGCGTATATCAGCTTACCACTGATGCTCTCTAGTTTTTTATAAAAGTTCACTGAGTTAATGAACACAAGATCAGTATAGGGAGGCAGAAAAGAAGAGTTGGATGAGAACAGACTACAGCTCTGGTACTTGAAACTGAAGAGAGAGGAAAGAGGAGCACCACGAAAGCAAACGAGAGCAAGGTGTGTTCGCATATTTTATGAACACCACAGTTTGCATAATTATAATTTAAGAAGGGAAGAAAGCCAAACATGGATGTGTTGTAACCTCCATCTACTCTACAACTGTCAGGCAATGTTGTAGAAAAAAGGAATTCAAATAGAGATTTGAGGCTAGGAGAAAAATGATAAAGTGAAATTGTCAATCTTTTTGCATGTTGCTGGGGAGGAAGCATTGGATATTTGTAACATCTTTAGGTTTGAAGAAGATGAAGCTGTGAAGTTAAGTAAACAACAGACCAAACCTGAGGCACATTGCATGCTCAAAAGGAATGAGACCATGAGGAACTCACGTTTTTTACATGTATGCAAAAAGTAATGGCACATAGAGCAATATGTCACCAAATTACAGAGACTCTGCAAAACCTGTCACTTTGGTGATCAAAACAAACAAGGAATCCTGCGGCACTTTTCAAGACTAACAAATGTATTTATTGCATGATTTTTCATGGGAGAAAGTCCCACTTCACATCTTCAAAGTGTCTAATGAAGTGGGTTTTTCCCTCAGGAAAGCTCATGCGATAAATAAATTTGTTAGTCCTTAAAAGTGCCACAGGACTCCGTGTTTGTTTTGCTGACCTGAACTAACACGGCTACACCTTTAGAACTGTTCTGTGAAGGAGATTTAGCTTCTGAAAGGGCTCCCCAGATATGCAGGGCAGCAGAAATGGTGCAAGCGCAAGACAAAGAGCTGAATTCACTGGAAGGGTTTATCCACATACTACATAGAAAAGAAAAGAGCCAGAAAAGATCAAATCAAAACGTGGAACCACTCACTAAGAAACAGCTGCTGACGGAAAACTGGGTACAGAGGGCCATGTGGAAGGTGTGGATCACAGCGTGACAACAAACAGTGTTTTGCCTATGAGAAGTTCAGTCAGAAATGTGGGGAAAATAATCAGTTTGTAAAATGCTGCAAATCCCAAATGCAGAAAAGTCAGATGCATACAGCTGACAATAAGCTGATGGAAGAGTTTTATATAGACATGCTAGTGAGAGGGACTGGATGCTTCTCATCAAAGTGAATGACACAATTATTCCACACAAACTAGATGTAGAAGCTCGGATTAATATTCTGTCTGAGCACAATCATGAAAGACTGGAGATAACACCAAAACTGGCCCAACACAAATAAAAGGAACTGATTGTTCTGCAACAAATACAGCAATGAGGGGGAGGTGCCTTGCTAGCATCAAATATAAAAACATCACGTACCGACTCCCGCTGACACCAGTTTTAGGCCTGACCATCTGTGAAATACTCAGTCTGCAGAAACAGGTGCCCTCGCTACAAGAGCATACTGAACCTACCTAGTGGGCGCTAACTGAAGAATAGCATGATCAGTTTCAAGGGTAGTATTGCTTGCAGAATGAACATACAATCCAAATAAATAAGCAGGTCTGTCCAATTATCCATCTATATAGAAAGGTGCCATATGCACACCATGAAAAACTCAAGGCTGAGCTCTCACAGTTGGAAATAATGTAAGTAAAACAAAAAATTGAGGAGCCAATGGAATGGGTGAACTCCATTGTCATTGTGGAGAAAAGTAACAGCCTGCTATGCATTTGTTTAGATCTGAGACACACCAACAAGGCTTAAAAAGAGAACATTTCAAACTGCCAATCAGAGAAGAGTTTATAGCTTAATTTCTGAATGCACAGTATTCCAGTAAATTGGATGTCTCCTCAGGATTCTGGCAAGTAAAATTAACTGAAGAATGCTCAAAACACTGTACATTTTAAACACTCCATTTGGAAGACATAGATTCTTACTCTTTGATGTAGCTTCAACACCAGAAGAGTATCACAAAACCTTACATATGAGCTATAGACATATTAATGCTATTCACATCTCTCTTAGATGACATCTTCATCGGGGGCTCAACTAAAGAGGTCCATGACTGTAGACTTTGGGAAGTCTTGGATGAACTAAAGCTGCAAATTTGAAACAAATAGGAAGAAACGTATATTAGGGGTTACAGAACAGGCTCTTAAAGGCCATGTCCACACTGGGAATTAAGGTCGACTTAAAAGGGGCTCCCTGCGGCAGCTGGAGCACAGGACCCAGGGAGAAGGGACCGCGGGGCTTCCTTCTCGCCGGGACCGCGGGGCTTCCTTCTCCCTGGGACCTGGTCCCGGCGAGACTTAATTCCCAGTGTGGACATGGCCTTTAAGAGCCTGTTCTGTAACC
>ML685764.1:41926645-41938725 GCA_007922175.1 Pelusios castaneus
CCTTCTCCCTGGGACCTGGTCCCGGCGAGAAGGAAGCCCCGCGGTCCCTTCTTGCCGGGCCCTGAGTGGTCCTGGCGAGAAGGGAGCCCCACGGTCCCTTCTTGCCAGGATCCCCGCTCCAGCTGCTCGCTGCTGAGCAGCAGGCAGCTGGGCACGGGTCTCCAGCTCTCCCTCCTCATTGGGACCGCAGGGTCCTGGCTAGGAGGGAGCTTAGGGAGCGTGGGGTTTCCTTCTCCCCAGGGACCATGCTCCAGCTGCTCAGCAACTGGAGCGCGGGTCCTGGGGAGAAGGAAGCGAGCCCCGCACTCCCTTCTTGCGGGGACCTGAGTGGTCTCGGCGAGAAGGGACCCATGCCCTAAGTCACCTAAGTCTTAAATAATAGACTTAAGCCTCAAAGTCGACTTTATACCAGGTGTTATAAAATCGACTTTGAATTTCCTTAAGTCGACTTAAGCAGCTGCTTAAGTCAACTTAAGGAAACTGTAGTGTAGACGTGGGGTAAATTAAGTTGACTTAAGCAATATTAAGAGATATTATTTCCAACTAACATATAAAAGCTGAGAAGAGGCAGATTTCAGCCTGTGATGACGTGTTCACCCCACACCAGACCTGAAAGGGTAAATTAGGCCCATTAATTCCCTGGAGGAAACCCTAGGAGTGCTGGGGCCTTACTGCAGATAAAATTCAACTGGGGGAGGAGCTGGGTGGGATCTATAAAGAGAGGATGGTAGATGGTTTCCAGGAGGAAACCTGCAGTTATATAACCTGATACATGGAGGAAGGAAAGGAAGTAATGATAGAGTAGGAAGTAGTTCAAGGAAGGAGCTATAAGGGGTAGGAGAGCTGCTGGGTCGAGGGTCCCTGGCCAGTAAAGGTGGGCCCACATTCCTTTATATATCGCTGCTGGAGGACCTCACTAGAGATAGCCCATTTGGGGACAGCTGGGAGCAGTCTTGAAGCAAATTTTGACGATACCCCAGCAAGAGGAATCACATAGACTATGTCTACACTAGAAAAGTTGTTAACTTTGTTAAGTTGACTTAATAAGGATGACTTTAAGTCGACTTAATAAGGTCAACATAGGCGCTGATCCCCATCCACACTGGCTTTAAGTCAATTTAAGGAATCGATTTAAGGCTTAATTTGACCTAAAACCAGGTGTTATTAAGTCAACTTAAGTTTACCTTAAGTCGACTTAAGGAAATGTTTAAGTCAACTAAATAAAAACCCAGTGTGGACGTGGCTTTGTTTAGGTCTACTTGAGGCTCCTTAAGTCAACCTAACGTGCCAGTGTAGACATACTCGTAGTGATCCTGCTGGAGGGCTGAATCACAGAGAGGAGGCTGGAGCAAGAAGGGCCACATATTGGGTGAAGACACTGCCAAAGGAGGGTGTGATGCCTGACAGAGCAGTTCCCCAGAACAGGAAGGAAGAGGCACCATCTGCAGTGAGTGAACTCCCTTCACAATCACACAGATGTTAAAATGATGCCACATCCTCTGTCAAAAGAAGATGTTCAGCAATTCCTGGGAATGGTTAATTCTCTTGGGCAATCCTTACCTAATCTACCTATCAAAGTGGCAGCTTGGGGGAAACTCCGAGGGAATGAAAATGAATGATCGTGGCATGCACAACAGGAGGAATTGAGCAAAGAGTTGAAACAACAACTGATGCAAAAGCTAGTGCTTAAGTTCTATGCACCAGGCAGGCATATTAGCTTCACAGTCTGGGTCAGGTTCCGTGATGTCACAGAAGTGCAACGACAGCTGTCACCCAGTGCCATCTGCATCCAAGTCACTGAATGATGCGGAAACCGGATATGCCTACATTGAGGAGGAGAATTTTGATATATTGTTTGCCTGTGAGTGATTCAGTCAATATATGTATGGTGTAACACTGCATATTCATAGAATGATAGAAGATTAGGGTTGTAAAGGACCTCAGGAGGTCAGCTAGTCCAAATCCTTGATCAAAGCAGGACCAACCCCAAGTAAATCAGCCCGGCCAGGACTTTGTCAAGCTGGGCCTCAGAAACCTCTAAGGGTGGAGATTCCACCACCTCCCTAGCTAACCCATTCCAGTGCTTCACCACCCCCTATGTGAAAAAGTTTTTCCTCATATCCAGCCTACACCTCTGCCCCAGCAACTTGAGAGCATTACTCCTAGTTCTATCATCTGCCGCTACTGAGAACAGCCCAGCTCCATCCTCCCTGGAACCCAGCTGTATGTAATTGAAGGTGGCTGTCAAATCCCCCCTCACTTTTCTCTTCTGCAGACCAAACAAGCCCTATTTCATCAGCCTCTCCTCGTAAGTCACATGCTCCAGCCCCCTACTTATTTTTGTTGCCCTCTGCCAGACTCTCTCCCATTTGTCCACATCCTTTCTGTAATGGGTGCCCAAAACTGGACACAGTGGCCTCACCAGTGCCCCAGAGAGGGGAATAATCACTTCCCTCGATCTGCTGGCAATGTTCCTACTAATGCAGCCCAATAAGCCATTAATCTTCTTGTCAATAAGGGTGCAGCGTTGACTCATGTGCCACTTCTCATCCACTGTAACCCCCAAGTCCTTTCCTGCAGAACTGCTGTGTAGCCAGTCAGCTCCCAGTCTATAGCAGTGCAAGGCTCTCTATTGAAATAGACCACAAGCCCCTGACAGCAGGATTTGGGAAACTGCTAAATGACTGTACCTTTGGGCAGGGTTTCTCACCCCGGGTGTTAGGACCCCAAATCAGGTCACCAGGATGTTTCAGAAGTTGGCATGGCAGCTCCCGTCCCATGGAGTTGGCTGGGCTCCCCTCCCTGCTCCAGGAACTGCAGTCTCTGGGGGCCCAGCACCAGTCAAATTTGGCCCAGCCATTATGCTGGCAGGAGTCCAGGTCAGCCAAATCTGAATGAATGGCCCTGCAACTCCTGGAGCCAAGTCACAGGTCCACTCACACTAGTTCGATGCACTCAGAAGGATAGGGGCAAAGCTGAGCAGCACTGCAACCCCTGAGAAGGCACTGCCCAGAGTGGAGAGACCACCCCTGTGAGCCCCACGGCCCAGGAGCTGCAGGAGCCACCATTGTGGGGTGAGTGCCAGACTGAACCCAACCCCCACCCTGACAAAAACTATCCTGGAGCCACCACCCCCAGGCTATTTCCTGGGTCGCAACAGGCCATAAACATTTACAAATAGGCCCTGAGCCCAAAAATGATGAGACCCAATGATTTAAAGATTTAAAGAATGATGATAAACCTGCAAACATATGATTTGGTTGTGACACATATGCCTGATAAGTTCATGATGACCATGGACACACTCTTCAGAGCAGTGACTCCCACTACGAAACCAGAGATGACCTTCGAGATAGAGATGGAAGCCTGTGTAGATCTTATAAAGTTAATTCCCATAGCTAACAAAAATCTTCAGCAAATCTGATTGAAGAGGTCTGGCTTGGGGGTTGTAGGTGGTGACCAGTGGCTTTCTGTTGTTGTTTTTCATGGGCTTCTCCTGCAGTAGTTGACTTCTGGGTACCCATCTGGCTCTGTCAATTTGTTTCTTCACTTCTGCGTGTGGGTACTGTAGTTTTAAGAATGCCTGAACCCCCAAGCCAGACCTCTTCAACACATCATCAAAGATCTACAGCCTATTTTACAAGATGATCCCTCACTCTCTCAAGCCTTAGGAGACAGACCTCTCCTTGCTTTCAGACAGCCCCCTAACCTTAAAAGGATACTTACCAGCAACTACAGATCATACAACAGAAACACTAAAGCAGGAACATATCCCTGCAACAGACCACGCTGCCAACTTTGCCCTCATATCTACACTGATGACACCATCACAGGGCCTAATCAAGCCACCTACTCCATCAAGGGCTCATTCACCTGCTCGTCCACCAATGTGATTTATGCCATCATGTGCTGGAAATGCCCCTCTGCCTTATATATTGGACAGACAGGACAGTCTCTGTGCCAAAGAATAAATGGACACAAATCTGACATCAGAAATTGCAACACTACAAAACCAATAGGGGAACACTTCAATCTCTCTGCTCACTCCATTGACGACTTGTTAATAGCTGTGTTGAAACAGATGAATAACAAATCACAGCTTCAAAGAGAAACTGCAGAACTTGAATTTATATGCAAATTTGACTCAGTTGCCTTGGGGTTAAACAGGGACTATGGATTTTTCTCGCATTACCACAAGTGATTTGACCTCCCCCTCCTCTATGTGCTGTTCCCCAGTGTTTGAATCCTAACACCTATTTTGATTTGCTGTTACAGCCTGACCTGATCCTATGTCCCTGCATTTAATTTCCTCCCATTCTGTAACTTTCCCATCTTCAAAGCGTCTGATGAAGTGGGATTTTCTCCCACGAAAGCTCATGCGATAAATAAATCTGTTAGTCTTTAAAAGTGCCACAGGACTCTGTTGTCTTTCTACGATAGACTAACACGGCTACCCCTTTGGAATTAGGAATTGAGATGTGTGAATAACAAGCACAAGAGGTACTTTCTTGTAACTGTGGAGCTATCACAACATCACTAATGTGATAGGAAACTGTTTTCATGCTGGAACTATAAGCATTGCCAACAGGAGGAGTCACTGAGATATCACCCAGCTCCACAAAGTCCTTATGTAAGCACTGATTTATGTACCTGGCAGTCAAAAGATTATTTAAGAGTCACAAATTATTATTTTCTATATCCAGAAATTTGAAAGTTGCATAGTACTAATAGTAAACCAGAGGTAGCTGGCATGAAGAGGATATTTTCAAGACATAGAATTCTAGATAAAGTTTTTAGTAATAAAGGACTGCAATTTTTCCAGTACAGATTTTAGGCAATCTGCCACAGATTGAGATTTTCATCACACAACAAATTTACCAAGATCTGATCACCTGCTGAAATCACATTACAATAATATCATACAGAAAATGAAATAAAATCGGAAGTGAAAGCAGAAATATTAGTTTGACCAAAAGACCTGTGATCTCCCATCTCTTAACCCAGGTGATTAAATTTGCCTGAGGAATCTCAGGGGGCCAAAAATTCATGGGGCCAATATGGTACCATTAAAGTACAACTGCATCCCAGGTCTTATATAGTCCAGACAGATCAAGAAGACACATTTCAGCATCACTGAAGGGATCTAAAGAGTAATCCCAGAAAGTTCCAAAATATTGACAGCATTTACCAGCCAACTGATGCAACTCAGACTGTAAAGTGGGGGTTCCCAGACTGTGAGTTGCAACACAACGAGGGTTGCTCCATCAGCAAATTGGGTTATAGCTATCATGAGTGTTCAGAGGAGGCCACTGTACACCATACGTGTGTGAGGTAACAATATGTAGACTAACCTTACACAGAAAGTACAAGTGAGGTCACACTGCAAGAAGGACACCATTTTTAAATGGCATTCTTCATGCTGCCTGGGTTGGCAGAAGCAAGACATCTGAAAATGGGTTTGTGACATTATCCAGGGTACAATCTGAACCGATGTCCCCTCAGTTCTCCAACTTGCTCCGTTGTGAGCACTCCTCGTCTGCTCACATCCAGCCTCCAGCATGTAAATTACTTCCAGTTACAGTATATGAGTCCTATAGCCAGCCACTCTTGAACTACACTGCTAGGAAACACCAGCAAATTGACCATGCCAGATTTCCCCTGCAATGTGTCTTGCACTGCCCAGTTCTCTTCTGGCAGTACAAACTTTTATAAAGTGTCATTTCATTAATAGAAACTGATACACACAAATCCTGTTACCCCAAATGGAGTTTCTCAAACACTTCAACCCAAACATACCAGCTTTGATAAATCAGTAAAACAAGTATGTTAACTACAGAAAGAGATTTTTAATGTGACTACAGGCAATGAAGCATAAAAGTCAGAACTGGCTACAAAAATGAAAAAGTAAAATGCAACTGATGTCTAAATTGAAAAGCTAGATGAGTTTAAAGAAAAGGTCTTTCTCACCACGTTATTGAAGTCTTAATGGCTGAATTTCTTTCAGTCAATATCCCCCACCCCAGTCCAAACCTGCTTCCTTTGTTCTTCAGGTGTTGTGGTTTTCATAGGAAGAGATATTTGGGGGCATCCACTCTCCATTCTTATAGCTCTTTCTCTTCTTTGAGCATCATTTCCAGCTGAGATTCAGGAAATGGAAAGTCTGTGTGGATGGGAAACCCCCCCCTCCCCCGCTGTGATTTTGTCAAGATGTAGATTTTCAGCCACATCCTCTTTCCTGTAAAAATCATAGAAATTGGAAGAGACAATGACAGATCATCGAGTCCAGTTCCCTGCACTCATGGCAGGACCAAGTGCCTCCATTAATGCATCCCTGACAGGTGATTGTCTAACCTGCTCTTAAAAACCTCCAGTGTAGGAGATTCCACAACCTGCCGAGGCAACTTATTTCAGTGTTTAATCACCCTGACAGTTAGAAATTTTTTCCTAATGTCCGACATAAACCTCCCTTGCTGTAATTTAAACCCATTGCTTCTTGTCCTATCATCTGTGATTAAGAACAATTTTTCTCCTTCCTCATAACAACCTTTTAGATATTTGAAAACTGTTATCATATCCTCTCTCAGTCTCCTTTTTTCTAAACTAAACAAACCCAGCTCTTTCAATCTTCCCTCATAGGTCAAACGTTCCAGACATCTAATCATGTTTGTTGCCCTGCTCTGGACTTTCTCCAGTTTCTCCACACCCTTTTAAAATGAGGAGCCCAAAACTGGACACAGTACTCAAGTTGAGGCCTAATCAATGCAGAGAAGAGTAGAAGAATCACTTCTTGTGTCTTACTCACAATACTCCCGTTAATACACCCAAGAATGACATTTGCTTATTTGCAACAGTATTACACTGCTGACTCATATTTAGCTTGTGGTCCACTATTACACCTAGATCCCTTTCTGTTGTACTTCTTCCTAGGCAGTCACTGCCCATTTTGTATGTGTGCAATGGGTTGTTCAACCCTAAGTGGAGTACTTGGCATTTATCTTTATTGAATTTCATTTTATTTATCTCAGACCATTTCACTAGTTTGTCCAAATCATTTTGAATTGTGATTCCTATCCTTCAAAGCACTCACAACCCCACCCAGCTTGGTATCATCTGCAAACGTTATAAGTTTGCTCTCAATGCCGTCATCTAAGCCATTGATAAAAATGTTGACCAAAACCAGATCCAGAACAGTTCTCTGAGGCACCCTGCTCGATATGTCCTTCCAGCCTGAATATGAACCATTGATAACTACTCTCTGGGAGCAGTTATCCAACCCATTTTTCACCCACCTTATAGTATCTCCATCTAGTTTGTACCTCCCCAGTTTATTAATGAGAATGTGATGTGAGACTGTATCAAATGCCTTACTAAAGTTTAGATATACCACATCTACTGCTTCCCCTCTATCCACGAGGCTCGTTAACACATCATAGAAAGCTATCAAGTTGGTTTGACATGATTTGTTTTTGACATATCCATGCTGATTAGCCCTAAGCACCTTATTCTCTTCCAGATGTTTGCAAATCGACTCCTTAATTATCTGTTCCATTATTTTTCCCGGTGTAGAGGTCTATAATTCCCTGGATTGCTCTTATTTCCCTTTTTGTAGATGGGCATTATATTTGCCCTTTTCCAGTCCTCTGGAACCTCATCCATCTTCCATGATTTTTTAAAGATAATAGCTAATGGCTCAGCTATCTCCTGAGTCAGCTCCTTGAGTACCCTAGGGTGCATATCATCAGGCCCCGTGACTTGAAGACATCTAACTTGTCCAAGTAACTTTTAACTTGCTCTTTCTCTATTTTAGCCACTTAACCAAGTGACAGTCCATTTGATTCTGTTAACACCTGGCTGAAGTGTCAGCTAGACTTTTATCTCTGGGGAACTGGTTTGCGATGGCTCTCCAGACTTGGAACATGTATAAATTTACATACGATATTGCCATCCTATTCTAACAGGACAATAATGATCAGCAGATTATGAGTTTTCAGGTGGTACCTCCCAAAGGCAAACTTTGTACAAAATTTATCATAGACTTATACAAAGGGTGAACCTGGGGGTACCAACTGTCACAGGAGTTATAAAGGGAAATGCTACTCTGATGAAAGGCTGATGCTGAGATGATCAAAGAGAGATCAAACGGCCTCACAGACTTGCTACCCTGCCTGGAGGAGTGGCATATGAAGACAACAAAGTGCCTGGTACCCTCTCCTCTCTAGGTAGCTGACACATAGCGTATATGGCGTCTATGGAAATATACTAGTCGGGTTAAGAATGTAATGTATATTTTTGTAAGTAACTGTTATATAAAACTCATTGTGGCTTTTCAGAGAGATAATGTAGACATATGGTTTGAAAGAGTGTAATTTAGAGAGGCTCCCTCATCCGGGGGTCACGTTGAGGGCAGACCACAGGGCAGGAGTGTTGAGCTTTTCACTTGGAGAAATGTGCTCTTGGTTTAAATGAAAGTCTATTCCTTTCCCACTTGCTGGTTTGGTTTTAGTGCTCTCCCTGTGCAGCAGCCCTCTGGGGATCAGAATCCTCAGGCCCATAGAGAGCCCCATCCTGCAGCATCTGAAGGCTCCAGAGCCTGTTGGAGCCATGTGGCTCCTCTCCCAGGCCATTCCCTCTGATGAGCATGGTTAGTGCTGCTCTGCAGGTTTATAATCCCTACCAGGACCAAGTAAGGGGCCCTGCAGACTTGAGGCAGCTCCTGAAGACTGGATGGGAACAGAAGGTGTGCTGGGGTCATGAGTCACCTCCTTGAGATTTCCTAAAGGGAGGAGAGATACCAGAGAGCAGACAGAGGTTGGGTCTTCCATGTATAGAGCAGGTAGGCTGATTTGCTGTTTCAGGGTCATGAGGGAAGGGGGGTGTGGTGAGTTGCAGCATCCATTGGGGCAGAGAGTATTGAGGTCATGGGGGAAGCTAGGTGTTGGAAAAGTCCCAATGTCCATGGGGGAAGGAGACTGTGGCTGAGTGTCACAGGATCTGTGGAGGAGTGGGGTCACAGAGTCCATGGGAGAACAGAGTTATGGGGGGGGGGTGTCACAGGTTCCACAGAGGTGAGTGCATTTCAGGGTCCATTGGGTAAGGTGAAGTTTTGTGTTTGAATTTAATAACAATGCAAGATTGTCAAAAGAACAGGCTCAAAGGGTGTGTCTACACTAGTAAATTAAGTCGACTTAAACAGGCTTAAATTGACTTAATTTACTCTGTGTTTACACTAGAGTTTCCTTAAGTCAATTTAAGCTGCTCCTTAAGTCAACTTAAGGAAAAATTAAGTCGACTTAATAAAACCTCATTTTAAGTTGACTTACAGCTTAAGTCAACTTTATTAACTCGACTTAAGCCAGTGTAGATGCGGATTAGCCCTAAATTGACTTAAATGGCCCCCAGGGCTCCCCCACTGACCTCCCTTTCAGGGTGCCTGGCACAGCCAGAGCCGGGCGTGCCCATCCACAGGGTAGAACACAGCCCTGCCCACCCCGCTCCTGTACCCTGCTCCTGCTCATCCCCCATGTACCCAAAGCACAATGGGGAAGGTACTGAGCCCCCTGCCACTTTTAAAGAAGTGTCCGGGGAAAAGGGGCACCTCTCAGGTGCCATACTTCCCACCATGCACCATTCCCAGGTCCACCTAGCCCCTGCCAGTCAACTTAGGCATCCAGTGTAGATGCTGTAAGTTGATTTAGCAAGGTTGACTTTAAGTCGACCTAAATTTACAATGTAGACATACTAAGTCAACTTAAGAAGGTCGTCTTAAAGTCGACTTATTCTGACAAGTGTAGACATAGCCAAATAGAATTATTTAAGCAAAAATAAACCCAGCATACAGAGGCAGAAAAGCTATTTTACCACTCAGTGTGTAAGCCAAAGACCTGGCACATTTCCTCCCTCTGTAAATGGTTGGTTGCTGACAAGGTTCATCCCCAAGTCACGCCCCAAATCGCTGTGCTTTTATATGGCATGACAAAGACATTCCTTTTTGGAGGGAAATATTATTTTCCCACAGTTAATTTCACTATGTGTTCCCTTTCAAATTCTCATTTTACCTAACTAGATCTGGAATTTCTAGTGAGGAATCTTAAATTACACGATGGATAACCTGAAGGGATTTCTAACGCAGTTATTATTATGAAGAACACCTGTTGCAATAAGCACTTCCTAATGAGTTTAAAACATCTTTCAATGTATCATTGTGTCAAAGAAAACATCTGCACCAACAGATCAGTCACAGAACATAACTGGGTTAGATGCACACTCATCAATTATCGAGTCTTGTTCATTAGAAAATACTTTTTAGGGACCCTTCATTAGTTGCAATAAACACTTTTCCTGGACATCAGGATTCTTAAAGAGGTGCAAGGAATAATTAAGTGCAGCCCAGTTCCAGCTTCGTAGATACAGGAAACTAAATATGTAGAGACACACAACATAAGAATTTTGGTTAGCATAGAAAAGAATCATGAGTCTTTAATATACAAAAATCATAAAAGTTAATATTAACATTACTGTCAATTGGTGTCACAGGGTCTGTGGGGAGGCATTGTAAGGTCCCAGAGAGAAGTAGGTTAGGGGCATGTTACAGAATCCATGGAGGAAGTGAGTTGGGGAGGTTGCAAACAGCACTTAAATAAGGAACTATGTTTTGATTGACTGTAAATTACAAAACAAACAAGGAGTCCGGCAGCACGTTTAAAGACTAACAAATTTATTTATCACATGAGCTTTTGTGGGAGAAAATCTCACTTTCCTCAGACACTTGGAGAACTTACAGAATGGGACAATAATTCTCAGGTCACCTCAAGGCACATATCTATGGGACCAGTTGGCCCTGGGCCCCGCTCTCCGCACAGGACAGCGCTGCCGAGCCACTGAGTGAAAGGATATAAGGAAATTTTTCTCCCTCCATTTTGTGTGGGGTTAGGTGTGTGCTGATAATACCCGCTGGGCCAGGCCATGCAGGCAAGCTAGGAAAGGGGATGTCCAGACTGGATTGTGATAGAATTTAGGCATAAGAGAGATGCCCAGCACCCTGAGCTAGCTATGTACGGGCTAAGTGGGGGACATGCAGGTTCCAAGAGGGCTTTCCCCATGGAAATACAAGGGCCTGTAGATTTTATGTAGCTCCAGGACTAGGTGGCACTGAGGGGGGTTTTGAAGATTTCACTGGGACCTAATTTAAACACCTAAAGTGGCAGTCAGGGACGAGGCATCTAAGTCCTTTTGTGAGTCTGACCCTTGCTCTTCACAAAACCACAATCATATCAGATAACTACCTGGGTGCACCTGGCTTCCAAATACCTGGTTGCTGAGGGCTTCAAAACATAAGCTATGTCTACACTTACTAAAGTTAGTTCGAATTAGTTAATTTAGTTAGTTCGAATTAACTTAATTCGAACTAGCAAAATTTAGTTCGAACTAAGCAAGTGCCATTCATTCAAATTAGCGAATTGCATTGAGTTCAATGGGCCGGTTAGTTCGAACTAAGCAATTAGTTTGAACTAACATGGCCACATTGGTTAATTCGAACTAACTAGTTCAAATTAACCCTTACTTCTAATACCCTATTTGAAGTTATTAGTTCGAATTAAGGAAGCCCTTAATTTGAACTAATGAAAGCCTGGTGTAGCCAAGGCTTAAGTTAGTTCGAATTAAGCTTCCTTAATTTGAACTAACTTGCCAGTGTAGACATGGCGTGTCACTAGAGGGCTCATACATTCCTTTAGGCAGGGATCTCAAACTCAATTCACCACGAGGGCCACATGAGGACTAGGATATTGGTCCGAGGCCTTCATCACTGAAACTTTTTCATACAACAGTTTTTAAAACCCTGATGGGCCACCAGTTTATTTAATTGAAAATTAATGAATAGAATTCAAAGTGATTGTAAATACAGTTAATTAATTTGTTAAATTAATTGAATATGAATGGATTTTTAATTGAAATTTAATTTTTAAAAGGTTTTTTTTAAAAAAAACCCTTTAAAAAGCTTTTTAATTAAAATTAAATTTTTTAAAGTATTTTTTTAGAAAGAAAGAAAGAAAGAAAGAAAGAAAGAAAGAAAGAAAGAAAGA
>ML685764.1:41938735-41966170 GCA_007922175.1 Pelusios castaneus
AGAAAGAAAGAAAGAAAGAAAGAAAGAAAGAAAGAAAGAAAGAAAGAAAGAACCAGGCAGAGCGATGGTGATGGCAGTCAGCTGCGCCCCCGGTGGGGCCGTCAATCTGGAACCCAGCCAACCCCAGTGGCCGATTGCAGCTCCTGGACCCAGGACCCAGGCATCCTCCCACTGGCTGCTCTGGCCCCCGCTGGGGCCAGAAATCAGGGGCCCAGCCAGCGGTGGTGGCCTACTGTGGGCCCTGCCAGGGCTGGGACTAGCGATCTGGCTTGCTGCGGCCCCACCGGGGCCGAGGCCAGCGATTTGAGGCTGGGTGCGGCGGGATCCTGATTCTGCCCTGGCCGGCCGCCCCAGCAGCTGGATCAGGCCCCGCCCTGGTGGCTGGATCGGGCCCAAGGGTGGGCTCGGGCCCAGGCCCCAAACCCATTTTGGGGAAAGCAACGCCCCTTCAGTGGTTGGCTTCTCCCTGGCTGCCTGGCAGTGGCTGCTGAAGCCTCGGGGGCAGGGGGCGCCACCCGGAAGGAAGCACTGCTGATGTGCCGTCAGCGGCAGGATCCTGGGCGGTAGGCAGCCGCAGCATGGCTGCTGGCTCCCAGCCAGAGGGGCGCAGGCCACTTGACCCAGAGGGAGCTCTGCAGGCCGCATGCGGTCCATGGGCTATGTATCTGAGACCCCTACCTTAAGGGATACTACCCATTCCCAGCAACCACTGTTAGTTGGCCCAGGTTGTGTTTTTAATGTGGCTGTGAAAGTTGCACAGCAGCGGTGTGGCTTAATGCTCTTCCAGGAATTTGGAGGCTGCTTCATCTAAATGTGTGTGTATAGGACAGGGGTCGGCAGCCCTTGGCACACGTATCAAACTTTCACAAAGAAAAATGCTTAGGGTCAAGGAGCCACGTGTCCCAGCAACTTCTGATGGTCACAGGCTCCCGGCATGACCAAGAACTTTTTTGTCACTTATGGTCAGCCAAGGGCCAGTTCCTTATTTGGAGATAGTCATTAATGAAGCAATTGTTACTAGCATAGCGGGTTATACAAACCTATCACAGCTCTGGGAAATTCATAAAAACGTATCTTATGCTCATGATCTTTTAACCTGTTTTGCAGCAGGTTCTAGGAATGAGGAACCAGCAGCAACCTCAGCTATAAGTAGTCCCCAGGCTGCTCAAAACCATGAGGCCCTTCTTTCACCTCTCTCCTTGCTGTGAGGAGGCAGTCAGGGGTCTCCCCATCCCCAGCTTGATCTGAAAAGCATTGAACGGAGGATGGAAGACATGCCCTGACAGGCTGTTCCCTGCTGTGATGCTGAGAGTCTTTCTGCTGGAGCCCTCCCACGCAGGACTCACAAAAGCAAAAGACTTGGGGGTGGCTAGTCTCTGTACCACTGAATTAGGACTGGAAATGAGTCAGCATAAGAAAAATTAGTCGGCAGTTTCCTATAAGCTTTAAAATAGCCCCTATGCCTTACGCTTCACTGCATGAGACAAGAACACCTGGCCAGGCAGCCTGCAGTTCGGGGGCAGGGCAGAGTGTGATCGTTTTCGGGGTACCCAGGACCGTAAGCCACCTTCTGACCCCCTGCCTGTAGCCAGAGAGACTCTTATCTGTGGTGGTCATTGTTAGCTCCCTGACAACACCAGCTTGTCACCCACTCTGATATGGGCTCTGCCACTTCTGTCTTTGCCTCGCAGGTTAACAAGAGGGGCACCCCAACCATCTCCAAAAGCTTTGGCCCCTTCCTCTCCCTGTCTCCAGCAGATGCAGCTGCTGCCGTCCTACCCTGGCAGATGGCTTCGATCCCAGAAGGCCTGGGGTCTCTAGGTCTGGTATCTCCCCCGCAGAACGAGGCTCTTGTTACAGTGGTTGGTGTCCAGGCCAGATCAGGCTGATGCCAGAGCCCTGGAGCCAGCATTGATTGCAGTGGAAACCATTAAGCCCTGAGCTCCAGAAACTCTGGGTCTGGTGTTTCCACAGTGAGCATCCCTCTGTCGGGTGATCTCCCAGCTGCCCGTTTCTCACTCTGGAAGTGCAGCATCTCCCCACGGGCTACAGAGCTTGAGGCAGCGGTGGCTGCAGCATTGTTCTTTAGTATGGACATCCCTGTTCAGGGGGGACAGGAACCCACAGCAGGGAGACCTCATGTCCCTTGCCTCTCAGCCCACACCTCTGCTCGCATCCAGCCCTTCTTAGTCCTGCTGCTGGCCGAAGGGGTCCCTGCCCTACCAAGGGGTACGTTGCCTTTCCTGGACTACATGCTCCCCTCCTGATCAGCCTGATGTTTCTCCTCCAGTAGTGACAGCTGGCTGGCACACCAACTCTGTCTGTCTAGGGTAGAAACTGATGTGGGGCCAGCACTGTCACACCTAGGCACCTCACAGCCTTATTATATTTGTCCCAGCACCTCTGTGGGGCTGGGCAAAGCTCTTACCTCATTGGGCATGAGGTCCAGAAACACTGTGGTCCAGAACATCCAGGGCACCCAATTCCCAGTGATATTGATGGGCGTTAGACACCTAAACACATGGACCCCTCTGACTAGATCTGGGCCCCACCGACTTGCTTGGGTCATGCAGGACATCTGTAGCAGTTCAGGTCTAGCCATCACCACTAGACCATCCTGCCTCTCTAGCTATGATCCATCTACAGAGTATGAAGCTTCCTGGGGAGTGCGGCTTGGCTGGGTGGCAGAGAGGTTTCTCCCAGGGCCAACCCAAGCCTTAGCAGCAATGGCTGACTCACTGCAGCTGCACAAATGCCTGTCTTCCCATGCAGGTTCTGTGTACGAGATCAGCGGTAAAGAGTGCTGCTTATCAACAGGGGACCTGGTGAAAGTTATCGGCCTCTGCCTGCAGAAGGTCACCTGTGAAGTTCTAGAGACCGGGCAAGTAACAGAGCTGCCATTGAACTTTAAAGGTAAATCTGGGACTCCCTGCACCATGGCCATCATCCCCAGGCCATACACCCAACTTCACCCAGAAAACCAGGCCCCACCCATGTACTCACATATTCACCACCTCCAGGCCACGCCTCCTCTGGTGCCTGTGCTGAGGTGGGTGTGGCAAGTCTTCCCTTGTGGGGTGTGCAGTGAGGGTGGGGCAGCCCCTCCCGCAGGCGCAGCTGGTACCTGCATTGCTCAGGTATGTTGCACGGACAGTCTCCATTAAGGCTCCTCCCTCCTGAGGACGATGGCTCAGGATTGACACCAGCTTTTCCCAGGACCATCCCTTAGTTGATGTAACTGACCTGGGTGGTCTGCCAAGCATTCAGTGCACACAGCCAGCTAGCCAGTATCAGCCTTGGAGGTGCCAACTCTACCCTGCCCCACTAACGGTGAGCTTCCTCTGCCTTCCCTCAGGACATTTCCAGCCCAGTCAAGACAAAGAGCCCTGTATGAGCCTGAAGACACTCGTCGGGAACAGGCCAGCAGGGCCCTTCTCCTTCACCTCAGCTGTTGACCTGACCATGGACGGGCAGTTCATTCCGAAGGGCCAGCCTATTTCCTTGCTGTCAGTGGCCAAGCACCAGGGGCAGGAGTTTGCCAGGTGCTCAACCATGGGACCAGACGGGCAGCAGCTGTTCTCCATCCCCTTCTCCCTGCAGAGCTGGTTCTACAAGTGTGGCAGACAGCAGCACTACACACTCAGCCAGGTGCTGCAGTCAGAGGCCCTGAGGAGCCAGCGCCTGAAGTGCTCAGCCTTGGGCGAGCACTCCGTGCTCCTCTGCCCGGTGTATGAAGTGCAAGCGATAATGCACCGTGAGTATGGATGCAGCCGGACCTGCTTGGAAAAGCTAGGCTATGCTAAAGGAAATGGGGCTTCCCAAAAATGTCCCTTAAAGTAAAGCACCGTCCCTTATTTTTCTTGTGCTTTTTTCCATCCAACACAGATGGTCACCCTAGTGTGTGCCCATCTCAATGTGTCTGTTGCTGTGAGTTTGTTGTGGGGGGGAATTTTTCCTTTCACTGCAATTAACCCAGGCGTTTCCATAAACCATTCATGAAGCTATTATGAACCCAAAATCTCCATTATGGACAATCTAAGCCAGGGGGCCTGACTCGATAACAAAGCTGGCAGTACTTTTCAAAACTCCACCCACAAAATAAGCTGCACCCATGTAAATCAGCAAAATGGATGCTGCTTGTAGTAAATTGTGCAGGTCTTCACAATCTGATGGTGTTGCCCCTTGGCTCCCTTAGGCTCCTTGGATATGTCTACACTTGCACCTTAGGTCGACTTAACGATGCTTAAGTTGACCTACAGAACGCCACGTCCACACTGGGTGCTTATTAAGTCGACTTAAGTATTTCCTTAAGTTGACTTAATAACGCTACCTCTGAAGGTCGATTTAAAGCCAGTGTGGATGGGTATGTCTACACTACAGGTTCTGTTAAGACGACTTAACAAGGTCGACTTAAGTCAAGTTTAAGTGTAGACACTCTGTTAAGTCAACCTAACAAGGTCGACTTTAAGTCGACTTAAAGTCAACCCTGTTAAGTCGACTTAACAGAGCCTGTAGTGTAGACATAGCCCTTGTGCCTGGCTCACCTTCCTGGGACATGAGTATGCCCATGGGCTCTCCCAGAGTCCAAGGACTCACAGTTCCTTCTTCACTGGGGGATGGGATAAGTCATGCTGTCTCCCAGGCACCACCAATATTAGGCATCAAACTGAGCCATCAAAGTGAATTGTACAGGCCCATCCCTCCCCTCCTTTCTCAAGGAAGCAATGGAATGGTAACAACTCTGACATTTACATGGGAACCTAGGAACAGCCAGCCTGGAGTCACGGAGTTCCTACGTTCCACTGTAACCATCTAGTCTGACTTCCCGTGTGACACAGGCCAAAGAAATTCCCCAAAATGAGTTCCTAGAGCAGATCTTTTAGAAAAACCTCCAATCCTGATTTTAAAATGGTCAATGATGGAGAAGCTTCCATGACTGTTGGTAAACTATTCCATTGGTTAATTACTCTCACTGTTAAACATTTACACACTGAATTTGTCTAGCTTCAGCTTCCAGCCACTGGGTGGTGTTAGAGCTTTCTCTGCTAGACTGACGAGCCCATTATTAAATATTTTTTCCCCAGAACAGGTACTTAGAGACTGCAATCAAGTCATCCCTTAACCTTCTCTTTGTTAAGTTAAATAGATTGAGCTCCTTCAGTTTATAAGGCAGGTTTTCTAATCTTTGCATCATTCTCATGACTTTTCTCAGAACACCTTTGAATCCTCAACATCGTTCTTGAATTGTGGCCACTAGATCTGGACAAAGGGCTCCAGCAGCAGTTGTATTTGTATAGTGCCAAATACAGAGGGAAAATAACCTCTCTGCTCCTACTCAAGATTTCCTTCTTCATGCACCACATGATCACATTCATTCTTTTGGCCACAGTATCACATTGGTCAGCTGATTATCCACCACATTACTCAATTTTTTTTCAAGGTTCCGGCTTCCCAGACTAGAATCCCACATCCTATAAGCGTGGCTGACATTCTTTGTTCTTAGATGTAGACATTACATTGAGCCATATGAAAAGACGCATTGTTTGCTTGCAACCAGCTTACCAAGCAATCCAGGTCAGTCAGTGTCAGTGACCTGTCCTCTTGGATATTTACTACTCCTGCAATTTTTCTGCCATCTGCAAACTTTATCAGTCATGTTATGTTTTATTCATAGTCATTGATAAAAATATGAAATATCATAGGGCCAAGAACCTATCTCCCTGGGACACCACTAGGAATGCACCATTTGATGACAATTCCGTGTTTACAACAGCATTTTGAGACTTCCCAGTTTGCCATCTTTTAATCCATTTAAACGTGTGCCATGTTAATTTTATAGCTTTCTAATTTTTTAATCAAAATGTTGTATGGTATCAAGTCCAATGCCTTACAGAAGTTTAAGAATATTACATCAAGATTTATAATCTCATCAAAAAGGATATCAAGTTAGCTTGACAGGATCTATTTTCCGTAAAACCATGTTGATTGGAATTAATTATATTACCCTCCTTTAATTCTTTATGAACTAAATTCCATATCAGTCACTGGAGTATCTCGCCCAGAATCAATGTCAGGCTAACAGGGCTATAAGTACTCAGGTCATTTACACTTTTAAAATATTGGTACAACTTTATCTTCTTTCCAATCTTTTGGAATTTTCCCACTGCTCCAAGACTTATTTAAAAAAAAAATGCAGCAAGCTCCTCAGCCAGCTCTTTTGAAATTCTTGGATGCAGGTTATCCTGACGTCCTGAAGTAAAATTGTCTATCTTTAATAACTGCTATTTAACATCCTGCTAAGATACTAGTGGCATTGAAAGGGTGTTATCAGTATCATCTTATAATATGGCTGCATCATCTATTTTTCTCCAGTTACGGAATGGAAACATTTATTGAACATGTCTTCTTATTTTGCAATATTCTTGATAATTCTATCATTATCTTCTAGTAAAGACCCAACACCATTATTAGCATTCATTTTGTTTTTAATATGCTTAAAACCACCCACCTTCTTATTGTTCTTAACTCTGCTGGCCATAGATTTCATCTTGTGTCACTTTGCTTCCCGTATCAATTTTCTACGGGTCCTAGCTTCTGATTTATATACGTTACTACCAACTTCCCCTTTCTTCCATTTGTTTTGTTTTATATGCATTTAATGCTGTATAGATGTCTTCATTTCCTCTTTAAACCAGGTTGGGTTTTTTTTTAACCAATATGACCTTCTTCCTCAATGGTGGGATACTGGCTTTTTTGACATCTAGAAAAGTGTTCTTAAACAATTTCCAATTATCAGTTACATTTTTCTGATTAAATTCTTCCTCCCCTCTGAAGAACCCAACACTCGACTGAATGTCCAGCTCCCATCTCAAACAGCGGCCAGCACCAGATGCTCTGAAGGAAGGCGTAAGAACCCCACAGTAGCCCAGTATGGTAGCATCTCTGGCTTTTATCAGAGGTCTCTGGTCTCATGGTCTCTGGTAGTAAGAGATTGGCTAAAGCCCTGAAGCCCAAGGTTGAATATCCCAGTTCAGTGTATCCCAAAACATTTGTTAATATTGAGGTAAGTGGGTATTCCTCATCTCCATGGAACTATCACACCCTTCTTTGAATCTTGTTCAATTCTTCACCTCAGCAACCTCTTGGGACAGTGAATTCTACAACTTAAACAACCATCACTGGGCAGCTCGGGTGACACCCCCCACTGAGCTGAGCGGGGGAGGGAGGCAGGGGTTCATCCCTCTCCAAGCTGTTTTCAAGCTGTTTTCTAAGACTCAGCTCTGCATTAGTTACACTCGGATCACATTTCTGAGCTTGTCTTTGCAGTCGTAATAGCTACAGCCCAGTGTGGGGGTGACAATCAGGGCTGCCCAGTGTGGGGGGTGATGTTCACCGGGGGAAGGGGGGTAGTGCCCAGTGATGTACCTGGCAGCATCAGCACGTCACTGTCTCCGCTGCAGGGAAATGGGCAGGGGCGAGGCTGCAGAGCTGCACGATTCACTGGGACTGACGGCTCAGTTTGATGCTGGGTGGCATCACCAGTTTTCCCTCAGCCAAGGAGCCAGCCTCAAGGAGTTTAGTGGCCATAGATGGGGCGTAGGGCTTAGTTTGTGAGCGAGCTCAGAAGCATACTACCACCGTCCCCCCAGCTTAGTGCCCCATCCTAGGCTGGCAGCATGCTGGGCCAGTCCCTCCATGCAGCGTACGTTGGCTGTTGCAGACCCAAAACTCTCAGCCTGCAGCTGGGAGTCCATGCAGCACACGGATGTCTTAGCCAGATCTCCTCTGTCAGCTGGATCTAGGCACGAACAACACTGAAACTGTGTTATACAACGTATCTCTGCCACGAATAGCTTTGGCCTAACACATTTATCCCTGTCCATACTGGTCAGGCAGATAGACACACACACCCTAGACCCTGTGCTTATGCACCAACTTATCACCCCCTGACCCCCTCCCAACTGAGCCACAAAGGAAAGGGTTCTGCTCTGGCCCAGCTGGGAAGCTTTCACTGATGCTCTACAAACAAGGAGTCTTGTGGCACTTTTAAAGACTAACAAATGTATTTATTGCATGAGCTTTTGTGTGTAAGATCCCACATTTCAAAGCTTCAAAGAGAACCTGCAGAGTTGGAATTCATATGCAAATTTGACACCATTGCCGCGGGCTTAAATAGGGACATCTCCTGGCTCTCTTATTACAAAAGGTGATTTTTGCCTTCTTTCCACCTTCCCTCCTTCAAATATGCTGTCCACATGGCTTGAAAATAAACAACTGCTTTGATTTGCTGAAACAGTCTGACCTGATCCTATGACTTACACTTCCCTGCATTTATCTTCCTCCCATGCTGTAAGTTCTCCATCTTCAAAGTGTCTGACAAAGTGTGATTTTCTCCCACGAAAGTTCATGCAATAAATAAATTTGTTAGTCTTTAAATGTGCCACAGGACTCCTTGTTTGTTTTGCTGAGCTAGGCTAACACAGCTACCCCTTTGGAACTTGTCACTGATGCTCTGGCAGCTCCTGTGTTCAGCTCTGGGTGGCCTTCAATCAAGGCCCGGCCCCCCCCCCCCCCCCCCGTGCCAGCCAGGAGGACAGCTGTCATCCTGAGCACAGCCAGCTCAGTGCACCTCAGCCTGGGCAAGAGCAGCAGAATACATGGGTTTCCCTGGCAGGGAGAGAGAGCCCTGGTCATTGCAGGCTTTGGGTCAGCGCTCTGACACTCCGTCTCCTTTTGCAGTGCGGAAGGAGGTGGTGAAAATCCCCTCCATCCTGGAAGTGGACGTGGAGGATGTCACCGAGGTGTCTCAGCATGTTCACTTCATCAAGCCGCTGATGCTGAGCGAGGTGCTGGGGCTGGAGGGACCTTTCCCCGTGCAGGCTGAGATCCTGGAGGATTCTGAGCACTCGCCCATCTTTGAGAACAGCTGGATTCACCGCCTGAAGAAGCAGCAGAGGATCCAGATCCATGGCAAGTCCTCTGCCTGGAGGATCCTTGCCTCATCCAGCAAAGGCAAGAAGGGCTTCCGGCACTTCCTGATCTCCAGTGCCTACAAGGGCAGGTTTCGCAGGCGCCCCCGCGAGTTCCCCACAGCCTTTGAACTAGCAGCAAGTCTGGAGGCAGAGAAGGGCCTGCATGTGGTGGTGACCAAAGACTGTGAGAGCATCGAGGAGAATCTGCCATCTCTCTGCGTGGGGGACCGGCTGGAGGTGCTGCACCTGGCCCAGACCCAGGTCCACAGGCAAGCAGAACACAAGTCCATCGATGTCCTCCTGTGCAACCGGAGCAACGGTGAGGATGAGGAGAGCGAGCAGCTCATGGTGCCGCTGCACCTGGAAGGCGGCTTTGTGGAAGAGGTCAGTGACAGCCGGAAACTCAGCCTTCCTGAAATAGTGGAGCAGCTTCAGCTGCCCTGTGAGGTCAAGATGGCCACCAAGGACCCTTCTCTTGCCAATGATATCCTGGGATCCTTCTCAGCACTGCGACTGGAGATGCAAATCACTGAGCCCTTTTTAGTGATCAGCTTGTGTGAGGAGCCGTCAGAGAGCTTCCAGATCCCACCGCAATGGATGGACGTATCCCTCTTCTTCACAGAGGGGCCTGCACCTCAGCAGATACCCCTGACAGACAGATCAAAGGTTGAGGAGCTGACAGAATCCTTCTATTATGATTTGCTCAAGCTGATGCCCAGCAACACAGCTCCACCACCCCGGCCCCCCAAGAGAAGTGTTGTCAGGGACACAGCAGCCACCCAGCTAGCCACAGCTGAGAAACCAGAGGTATCAATCTCATCCTTCCTACCCAAGAGTGTGCCTGCCTGTATATGTGATCAAGTGTTTGCTGCCTATCCCCCTCTGTGGGGTAGAGCAGGACTGAGCCAGGCAGGGGTGCACAGGAGGAGCTGGAAAAGAAGGGGACCCCTGTGGAGGTTGGGGTCCTTGCTGAGCACTCCACTTCTCTGCAGAAACCCTATCCCCCATTCTCTTGTGTCGATTAGGGACTGGGTTTTCATGGCAACTGTCCCATGGCTTGTAGTCTACACATCCTGCTACATATCTTCACCACACTGAGCCACAGTCGGTTTTTTTTAAAAGCCCATCTTGTTCTTTTTCCCATTAGCCACTGCTGCCTCCTTTGCCCCAGACCAAGGAGTCTCTGATGCAGCCCCACAAGCCTCGGAATGTGGAAAGTACCTTGCTAGTCCGGAGCATCCCGAACGAGTACTCGCCACATCGGATTGGCTTGCAGAAACCGCCCAAGACCCCAAAACCCTTCAAAAAGGCCAGAGGTGAGACTGTCCCATAGACCTGCTGCTGTAGCATGAAGGATGAAAAGGATATGCAGAGTGCTACACTGTGGCAAAATAAGGAATAATAGGAATAAAAGATAAAAATAGGAATAATCTGATGGGGCTCAGGGAAAACGTAGGCTGGCAACTTCCCTGATGGTGTGAGCTACTGAGCTGTGACACTCTGCCCTCATTGCTGGGACATTTACCCCCAGTGGACAAAACTCTAACGAGGCAAGTGGGAAATAAATGTCTTGCTTCCTGCAGTAGAACCCAGAAACCAGAAAGGGGGTTCTAGTAGGGCTTGATTACTGTAGGGGCTGGAAAGTTTGTTATTAAGGGATACCCTTACTTCTGCGGCATTAGCTGTCTGGCTCCTATCAACAGACATGGAGATTAGATTTGACCAAGAAATGGAAAAACCACTTTGAAACTATTGGGTCATTTGAAATTTCTTCCTGTTTCAGAGGCCTCAGGTGGATCAATTTTTCACTTTTGGTAAAAAATTTTCATGAACTTGTTTTACCAAAAAGTTTGCATGTTCAGAATTTAGCTTTCACCTTCCCCCACCACACACTTATTTCCACTGAGTGCAACAAAATGAATGAGGTGCAGGGTTTTCCCCAAACTCATAGCATTATAGAAGACAGGAGTTAGAAGGGACGTCAGGAGGTCAGATAGTCCAAACCCCCACTCAAAGCAGGACCAACCCTGATTAAATCAGCCCAGCCAGGGCTTTATCAAGCTGGGCCTTAAAAACTCTAAGGATGGAGATTCCAACACCGCTCCAGCACCCAGTCCAGAGCTTCGCTGCTCTTCAGTGAAAAAACTTTTCTAATATCCAACCTAGGTGCCCTCTGCAACTTGTGAGCATTGCTCCTTGTTGTCATCTGCTGCCACTGAGAACAGCCTTGCCTCATCTTCCCTGGAACCTCACTTCAGTAGTTGAAGGCTGCTATTAAAGATCCCCACCCCCACTCTTCCCGTTTGCAGATTAAATAAGCCCAGTTCCCTCAGCGTCTCTTCAGAAGGCATGTGCACCAGCCCCCTAATTATTTTTGTTGCCCTCTGCTGAACTCTCTCCAATTTGTCCACATCCTTCCTGTAGTGGGGGACCCAAAACTGGACACACTTCTCCAAATGTGGCCACACTGGTGCCATTGGCCATGTCTACACTTGTAAATTTAGGTCGACTTTAGCTAAGTCAACTTAGCATGTCTACACCTAAATTTAAAGTCGACTTAGGGGGGGAACGTACAAAATCGACCTAGAGCGTCCACACTGGACGCCTTGGTCGACTTCTAGGGGCTACAGGGACCTAGGGCAGGTCCATGGGGGTTGGAGGGGCACCCCTTGCCCAGTGCCAGGGGGCTCAGCCTTTGCCCCATTGTACCTGAGTACAATGGGGTAAGGGGGGACGGGGACCCTGGCCGGGCATAGGGGCAGGGTCAGCAGGGCTCTGCCCTGCCCTTTGGGTGGGCATGCCAGGCTCCCCCTGTGCCCCCCCCCCCCGGCAGGGAGGGCAGTGAGGGAGTCCTGGAGTAGCCCTAAGTTGACTTAGGGCTACTCCAGGTCTACACTGGCTTAAGTCAACTTTAAAAAGTCAACAAGCCCTAAATCAAACTAAAACAAGGTTTAATAAAGTCGACTTAATTTTCCTTAAGTCGACTTTATTTTCCTTAAGTCGACTTAAGCAAGCTGCTTAAGTCGATTTAAGGAAAGTGTAGTGTAGACGCAGGGTAAATTAAGTCGACTTAAGCAAGCTTAAATTGACTTAATTTACAAGTGTAGACGCACCCATATAGAGGGGAATAATCACTTCCCTTGATCTGCTGGCAGTGCTCCTACTAATGCAGCCTAATACGCTGTTAGCCTTCTTGGCAACACGAGCACAGTGTTGGCTCATATCAAGCTTCTTGTCCACTGTGACCTGGTCCTTTTCTGCAGAATTGCTGCCTAGCCAGTCAGTTCCCAATCCGTAGCAGTGCATGGGATTCTTCTGTCCTAAGTGCAGGGCTCTGCACTTGTCCTTGTTGAACCTCATCAGATTTCTTTTGGCCCAATCCTCCAATTTGTCTAGAGATCACTCTGTATCCTATCCCTACCACCCAGTGTATCTATCACTCCCCCAACTTGGTATGATCTGCAAACTTCCTGCGGGTACAATCTACCCCCATTATCCAGATCATTAATGAAGACCTTAAACAAAACCAGCCACACCCCCGACCCATGGGGCACTCTGCTTATTATTGGCTGCCAAATAGACATCAATCTGTTGATCACTACCAGCTGAGACTGATGATCTAGCCAGTTTTCTATCTGCCATTCATCCAACCCATACATCTTTACCTTGATGGCAAGAATACTGAAGGAAACCATATAAAAAGCTTTGCTAAAGTCAAGATCTATCACACCCATGGTTTTCCCCACAGCCACAAATCCAGTCATCTCATCAATCAGGTTGATCAGCCATGACTTGCCCTTGGTGAGTCCATGCTGAGTCAGCATTGCTTAACGGCTCCTGATCCCCTTCTTCTCTTCCAAATGTCTCAAAATGTGTTCCCATAGGATCTGAGCCATGATTTTTCTGGGGAATGAGGTGAGGCTGACCAGTCTGTAGTTTTCTGGTTCCTCCTTGTTCCATTTTTGGATGATTTACCTTTTTCCAACCATCTGGGACCTCCCCTAGTTCCATACATTTATAAAGATCATGTCCGATGGCTCTGCAATCACGTCAACCAACTCCTTCAGCACCCTTGGATTTTGCTGTTGCATCTGGCCCCAAGGACTCGTGCATGTCCAGCCTACAGTCCTGAACCTATTCTTTCATCACTGGGGGCTGCTCACCTTCTCCCCATTCTGTACTATCCAGTGCAGTAGTCTGGGAGCTGACCTTGTTGACAAGAATACATTATTTTTTCTTTCTTTCTTTTTCCACTCTGTACTGTTTCTAATCTTCAGCTTTGGAAAAGTTGCCAAATAACGGAATGACCATTTCATTTCTGTTTGTCCCTTGGTAACTTTTCTAAAGTTGGAAAAAAATTGGCAATTTACAGAGGAGAAAAGGGAAGAAAAAAAAATCTAGACTTTATTCAGTGATTTGAAAAAGTTATAAAAGGGAAAAAAACTGATGTTAAAAAAATTCAAATTTTAAAATGAAAATGTTCATTTGAAAAGAAATTAAATAACAGTTTTTGTTTAGAAGTTTCCACAGAAAATTTTTGAAAAAATGAAATTTTTCATGGGAAGATACTGTATTTTTTCACAAAATACCATTCTCAGCAGGAAATTTTTCTTCTTCCCTAGCGCCAGTGGGCTCTGTGCTAGAACACATACAGTACTATCAAATGCATAAGTACTCTGAGAAATCAGGACCTAGGCATCTCAAATTGGGCACCCAAATTTAGTGGACGCATGAGAATTTTGACCTTAACCTGTCTGTATCTCTGGTCCCCATGTGTAAAACAGAAATGATCCCCACCTTTCACCTCATTGAGATTGTCCAGGCAACTTTAATTATGCTGTTTCCTAATTTTTAAGTGTTCAATTTTACAAATGTCACATTCTTTAAAGTATTTTTAATGCAATGTAAGAAGAAATAGGCTACCTTCTTAGCCCAAGGAGCACACACATTCCACGGGGTAAGCCTCGTAGTATAGTGGAGGCATAATGCAGCTAAAGAGAAGCAGCCTATGATCATGGCAAGAAATCTCATGCTAGAAGGTGTGAACCAATCTCTGCAGGGAGCTGGGGGAGGTGCCCTCCCACTGATAGCACCCAACATCTGGCTGTAGGTTCACAGAACAGCTTTGTTTCTCATCTCCATCAGAGTATCAGATACTGGCCACCGACACAAGCAGGACACACCAATCTGGACAGGTCATTGGTCTGGCTGAGCACAACACTTCCTGCCTTCCTAGCAAATCCATGCTATTACCCATTGCTTTTTAAACTCTTGCTCCTGGGCTTTTTGCTAGTGTGGTGCTCAGGTAAAAGTATTAGCCATTTTCTCTCAGCACTGACGGTGGGAGGAGGAGAAATCAAGAATTCGCCTCTTGAACTGGTTTGTATAGCCTCCATCTCTCTAGTCTCTTAGCACATGGAGCCCTCCAGGGCATTCCAACTGCCAGCCTAACACCTGCGTCTTTCTCTTTACTTTTCCTTTCAGGCACAAATGTCAGTGAGGATGACTCTGATCATGACTATGAATTAGTTGATGAAGATCTTACAAAAACGATTCATAAAATGAAGGAGGCTGTTCTTCACTACTAAGGACTCCAGTCTGCAGGACATGACACGCAGCTGCTCTCCTCTAAAACCCCTTCAGTTCTTAAATTCAGTGAGGAGCATTTGTAAAGCCTAACTGTAGCACTGAGTTCTAGGAAGTAGCCTCCAACTGCCCTGTCTTTGAGAGAGAGGCGCTGCCTGAAGAGAGAGCTTGGTCCCAGCAGTCACTGCTCCACTGCGATGCAACCAAGCCCACACATTAGAGACCTGGTCTCTACATACTAGAGCAGTTATCAGTCCCATGTAAGCTAATTCCAAAGGGGTAGCCGTGTTAGTCTATTGTAGAAAGACAACAGAGTCCTGTGGCACTTTTAAAGACCAACAGATTTATTTATCGCATGAGCTTTCGTGGGAGAAAATCCCACTTCATCAGACGCGTCAGACGAAGTGGGATTTTCTCCCACGAAAGCTCATGCGATAAATAAATCTGTTAGTCTTTAAAAGTGCCACAGGACTCTGTTGTCCATGTAAGCTAAGTAAGTGCTGTCCTTAGCTGTGTAGTTTGGAATCCCTGATTTACAGTGGGCCATGACAGACAGGAGGATTAATAAATGCAGCCCCTCCTGAATTCCCATAGCAGGCCCAGAGTCCCAGGATTCAGGGCATCTCCCTTCAGTTGCATGGATGCAGTTCCTCTGAACTTCTGAAATCTACATTCTTGAGCAGAGCAGAGCAGAGACAGGCTTGCAGCAACATGACAGCTGTGGTCCGCTCAACACCTTGCTCTCCTGCACCAAACACTTTGCTGCTCCAGACATTTCAGAAGTGACTCTAAGACAATCTATTTTGGGATCATTAAGTAGCTTTAGTAGCTACCAAAAGGAGGCTTTGTCATGTAGCCCCCACCCCTCTCTCCCATGTACACATCACTGTAAACTTCTGGGACATGGTGCTGGTGCTACAGATCTCTTTCTGTGTTTAAACTTGATCTGAATCCCTTTAATTACAAGAAAGGGGCTGGAAACACCTCACCCCTGGAGCCTCACCATACTGAGGACACCCATAGGCAGATGGGCAGTGCATGAGTGAGCTTTCCCCCTCCCTACATGGCGAACGAAGAGCAAATGCTGCATGCTGTTCTGGGCATGGTCTAATATTGTAGGTCACTGACACAGGCCAGACAGTAAAACCTGTGCCTGAAGTTGCTTCACAGAAGCAGCACTGTGGACAGAGCTGAGTCAGTGGGTACTTGGCCCTGCTAAAAATCAGACCAATTTTGTTTAAGTGCCTAACTATGGATTTAGAAACCTAACTTTAGGCGCCCAGGTTTGGAAACATAAGCCTCACAGTAACTCCTCCAGTATAGATACTGTAGCTGCCAGCATAGAGTGAGCTATAGTTAGGGTTTATTAACCATATTTTGGACAATGCAGTGATAGCTACAGCTACACAAATTACTCACATTTCATAACTGAGGAGGTTGCCCTGACTCTCTGAGGTCACAATCCAAACACCAATGTCTTATGTAGAAACATGCTGAGGGCAGGAATTAAATGGACAGTCTACAGCCCCCGCTGAATTCATTCCTCATTTTGAGAAGTGTGAAAAGCTGCAGCTGTGAAACTCCTCACCCCCAACTCATACACACCCCAATACTTTCAGTGATTTCTCTCATCATTCTTAAGACAGCCAGAGGCTACAGCTACATCTTTGCTCACAGCTGGAGACAACTGCCGCTAGTTTCACCTATCCTACAGCTCACGGGGTCCTTGCGCTTGTGAGCAAGCCCATTGCCCTCTCTTCCTTTGTGATGTTTGTAAATGAGCCTGCTGCACCTCTGCATCACATTTATAAGGTGGCAAAATAAATAAATAAAAATAAGTGTGACAGTACAGCCACCCCCCAGTTTTATTTAAAGTCTGAAAAAATATCTTGAAGCCTCTGGATCAATATTCTCTGTGCAACAAAATGCATCCCTCACGAAGGGCATCAAGGGAGATGGAAGAGAAATAACTGGAGGGCTTTCTTATTTTAACCCTATCCTTCCAAACCCCAGCCCCCAAAATCAGGTCACAACACAAGGCTGACCAGCTTGGATAGAAGGGCTGGAAGACACTTGCTGACTCCTTTGAGGGATAAGTAGTGGTAGGAATCTGGTGATCTGAAACTGAAGCCATCCGACTGAAAGCAAAACCCTTTCACTATTCATCCAGCCAAAGGGAGGAGTACACTTTGCAGTGGAAAAGGAGTCCTGTGGCACTTTTAATGACTAATAAATTTATCACGAGCTTTCATGGGAGAAAATTCCACAAAAGCTCATGTGATAAATAAATTTGTTAGTCTTTAAAAGTGCCAGAGGACTCCTTGTTTGTTTTGCTGACCTAGACTAACGCGGCTACCCCTTTGGAATGGGAATCTGTAACCATGGCTTCGTGGAGCTCTACATTTATCTACTCCCCAGCAAGGCTGCTTAGTTTGCTAACCAGATTGTTTCCCCCTAATCTGTGAACACACCTGGGATCCCAGGCTGTCTCTCCAGTACCAGACACAGGATCTCAGTCCGGGCCCCCACTCAAGCCCAAATTTTTAGCCCTGCACTCTGAGCCCTGTGAGCCTGAGTCAGCTGCTCAGCGCTGAGACTCCATGCTATGGGTTTTTAAAGCAGCAAAGCCATATGGAAGCCAAGCTACAGTGTTGTGCATCACTAGATTTCATGCCCTAAAAGCTGCCTGTTCTACCTGTACATCTCTTGTCCTCAAAATTATGTCCTTGGCTACAACTCTGCTGCTACAAGAACCTGAAGAGAGTTCTGCCATCAGTGGCTTGCACAGACGCCGGGGAGCCATGCCAGGTCCCCCACAGGTCTGGCCTGGCTGGCTCCCTGGGGCCCCTGGCGCAGTGTCCTGACAGTGCTTCTGGCCCCCATGTGCTACCCAGCCCCAGCCCAGGAGCACAGCAGCCACATGCCGGCCTGCCCCGCTCCCTGGATCAGCCAGCCTAAGGGCAGGGTGGGAGAGCCGTGGACCACAGACCGTGGCATGGCTCCCCGACATCGTTCCAGGCCCTAGAGGGCTACCACCTGCACAGGCCACCCTGCATGCCAAGCAACCAGCCCCGCATGCCAGCTGGCCCTACTGCTGGCCTTGGAGCACAATGCCCATGTGCCAGCCCGCCCCACCCCCTGGGGCAGACCAGCCAGTCTAGGGCCAGGGGGGAATGCTGTGGATTGCAGCCTCAGGCCCAGGCCACCCCAGCACTGGCCAGGCCCCCTCCTGCACCCCAACCCCAGGTTGGCTGCTGTGGTGGGGGGCAGGGTCCCCAAAAGCAGGCAGTAAGGACCCCCTTAATCCCGCCCTGGTGCTGGGCCAGCCTGGTACCCCCTGCAGCCTAGTCTCCACCCCCATCCCCACGTATGCCATGGCTAGGTTATCTGTACTATGCAATGCTACAATAATGAATGCCATGAAAAATGCTCAGGGTAAGATTTCTTATACTAGGCTGGGTTTGGATCATGTGCAGTAAATAAACATGAGACACTCTGAATGAGGATAAAAAAAATATCCACTGAATGAAGCCGGAACTTAAAAAAACAGAAACAAAGTGGTCATGTAAATAATTATCAGGATGCATCAGCCCAAGGAGCTGAAGCAAACTTTATACAGGCAACCTTAATTCTGGCACTGTCTGAATATCAGTGTTTTACTTTGCAACCTTTAAAGAAATTAAGGAGCTAATAATTTTTAAAGAGAGAAAACAAGTTCCACATGCCAAAAAGTCTAGTGAGCTTCAAATGGACCATCAGCAGATCTGAGACTTTTGAAGTTGTCTGTTTTTAATAAAGGCAAAATCCTGGAGTGTAGTGATCTGCTCCGCCAATGTGTTTGGTGTTACATTTGGTTTCTGAACATTTTTAATTAAAGCTTAACCCTTTAAAGTTTACTCCAAAAGTCTCCTGCATTTTCCATTGCAGGATCTGTGTTTATTCTATTCAGGGAATATACCTGAGGTAAGCTGCATCAAGGTAGAAGCTTTTCTACCTGTGAAAAAACTCCCCCATAAAAGCAAGTCCATCCCAAATGAAAAAGCTTTATTGGAATATCAACAGTTTAATTCCCAGGATCATCCTGTACTACAAAACCAGATGTAAGAATTGCAGAAAATAGATTACTCTTGAGAACGGTACATTGGCAGGTTCTCTACTGCGCTAAAGGTACCCTGCCTTTATGAACTAAAGAGGTTGAATGCTGGCCAAGTTGAAAAGCCATTTCAGAACAAAATCTGCCAGTGACGAGGCATGGCAGACCCACTCTTTCCTCCCCTTCGCAGTGGTGTTAATATGATGTGGATATTAGACAGATGAAAGCTCTGAAGTTTCCATTTCTTCATACAGAGGTCATGTCTCCCCATAACACCTGGTTAAGCTTTAGACACTCTGTCTCAAAAGAGTCTGGTCAGGGGAATACTTTACATTTTCCTTACTACTCTTGGTTTGAGAACTCTGGATACTCACAGAGGAGCAGGGATCACTTTCTGCAGAGCAAAGCTTCGTAGAGCTACTTTAAGATGCGTACACATAGTACTGTAAATATGGCTTGCATAGAACCAAACCCAGCAAGATAGAGCAACTCTCAGAAGCACCTTTATTCAGCATCTGTAGATTTATAGTGATCATCATCCACAGTGGAATAGATGTGTCCCTCGCTGCTAAGAAATTCAACCGCTTGCCTGAGGAAGGAAAAACAAATCGCAATTATTTTGTTAATGACGGCTTCTTTCTGGGGTGCAGGTCCTCAGACTGTGCCCACTGTTCTACTCCAGCCTTCAAGGCAAATACTTCAGAGGCCCTTCCTCCACAAAAAGCCAAATTGTTACATGCATCAAAGGGAAAAAAAGTTGTTCAAGGGTGCACATACATCCCCCTCCCAAGGGCAAGCCTATACACACCCCATTCAATGGCTCTCAGCTTCCACCAGTTACAGAAGGAAAACACCATCACTCAGCATTGTCCAACTAGAGGCTATGGCTGTGTTGCAAAGTGAGATGGGATATAGAAAATGGCAAGATCTAAAATGACAAGCTGAGCCCCACCATCTCTCCAACCCTCAAGGAAACTGGATTGGGGAGAAGCAAGAGACTGGGGAGGAGTAAGAGACTGTAAGGAAGGAATAAAGAACAAGCCACAACACTGAATTCTGCCTGATACCCAAGATATGAAAGATAGTCTTCAAATTCAGATATGCAACAGAAAAAGATATAATGTCTATACTACTTTAATCTTAAGTAACTTATTCAACTATAAAAACAGTATTATTGCAAGCATACACCCACTCAACTCTCACTATGCAGTTGATTTTCCTGGATTTAAGTAATGTTCAGATCTGGGCTGATGCCAAGATCAAAAAACTGGCCAGTATGAAAGGAAAGTGTAGGAAAATAAAAAAAGGAGTCCTATGGCACTTTTAAAAACTAACAAATTTATATTTATTGTTAGTCTTTGAAAGTGCCACAGGACTCCTTGTTTGTTTTTCTGAACTAGACTAACACGGCTATCCCTTTTGGAACTTGTCAACATATAACAAAATAATGGCTCTTGTTCTATATTAATGTTGAAGGAGGGATGGGCATGGTGTGCAATATCATTGTGACAGAAGAGTCAGGAGACACATAGTAAGTAAACACTTCAGGATGTTTAAACACAGTGCTGGTCTGTCTGGTATAGACTCATCCTTTTTTGAAAATCTTCCTAGATAATTTGAGTTTTTTAGCAAGACCTGTAGAACTCATCTTTAAGCCCACTGAGTCCTCAGATGAAGTCATTCTGTGACTGCAACCTGCTTACAGAGCACTTCTGTTTTAGAGAAGTCTGTTCAAATTAACCTCCACTGTAAATAATGGATGAGGGTGAGTATCCTACCAATGCCTTTGTAATATTTAATGGTGCACTGCTACATAGATATACGGAGGAAAAAGATTCCTGACTTAAAAGAATTAATAGGATCTTTGCCTTAACATTCACTAATGTTTATCCATTAAGTTAAGGGAGGCAATATCTGGAGTTCCAGCACTCTAGCATGCTACAGTGAGCCAGTGCATTCCTTTATCTCATGCCCCATTTGTCAGGTACTACAAAGTAGGTCCAGGAAGGACAGTTTTGGTTTCCAGAACGTCTTTTGTCTCTATATACTTACTTGATTGTTGTCATATTGATGTTATGTAGGTGTTTTTTCAACTCATTAAGGCTCATGCCTTCTGCATCAGTACAGCTTTTAATCAAATTTAACACCTGACAACGCAAGAAGTTACAGACATGGTTAGTAGAACACACAGGAGCACAGCAGACTCTTCAGAGACTTAGGCAAAATAAACTCCAGATAGTATTGTCCCCACTCCATGCATATTGCTATTACTGAACACAAGTTTATTCCTCCCATTTGCAGAATACTTGCAACTTTTCCTATTACTCGAGGCTGACATTCTTTCTACAGAAAAAACAGAACTCCATTTCTACTTGCAGCCCATGAGTCTGTCATAAGTTTAGCACTACTTACTGCCCTCATGCTACAATTCAACTCCCACCAGTCAATGGAAAGGTTCCAGAAAGATGAAGGACAAACTTTCTTTATGTAGTAACTAAACTTTGATTTGTCTCGTATCACGCTGCATTCAGCATTGCTCAGTGGCCAGGCACTCTGACTACTGTAGTGGCAAATTACTGTTCACACATACCTGACTCTGATGTGCTGTAAGTCCATTCACTGGAATGCTACTGCCTCCTCCATAGCTTGCCATGCCACCCACCCCATAGGAGCTATGAGACTGAGGCATTTTTGATGGTGCCTATAATTACAGAATAAAACAGTTGAGGTTACAAGCCATGGCAGGGCCACAGTAATAAGACACAGAGTGATCCCAGAGATTACTAGGGTTGGTTGTACTTCGGTGGCAACAGAATCTCTCTGGGGAAGCCAGGATGACTGCATCACGATCATTGCAACCGCCTTCTTCCTAAAGTTATCTCTTCTGCCACATTAAACATCACTTCCTCCAAAAACCTTTCATGGAGAGAGTCTGAAACATTGCTCTGTGTAAGGGCTGGAGCAAAGTCATGACATACAAGGACATACCATGAGGCTTTTTCTGAGGACCATGTGTGCATTGACGATTTCCAGCATGTGTGTGGTGAACTCATTCATGTCTTCCAGAGGTGTAATCTTAAATGCTACCAGGCTCTTCTTATTCTTTTGGAGAAGAAAAAAATCAGTTGGGATATTACACCACCAGGAACATGCACATCTGCAAAACCACACTGCAATTACAGCTCTAAAGAGCAGCTGATGGGCACAATGCTTTCATCCCCAGAATTAGTGACATCAACCCTAATCTGAACTGTCTCCAGGATCAGATGCACATTATATGAATGTGAGACTTCACAGGAATAATTTATCTCAAAGATATACTACTCCCACCCCCCAAAATCACTGTTTAGACAGGGCAGCAGTGGTTGTCTACAACAGAGAAAGAACTCAGGGAAGTCCTGTATATCACTAACCCCCGTCTCACAAATAAAGAACAGGATTCTACCTGGAATGATCGAAGATGACCAGCCACTTTCACGTAAGTTCCAGGGGGCACAACAGTCTCACTCCCAGCCTCCTTATCAAGAGAGGGGAGGGGAAAAAAAAAAAAAGATTTGTTTGGTCCTTGCAGTTCCTTCCTCAGCTATTAACAAGATTACATTAAAGAGGAAGACCTATCTTTTAAAAAGTCACACGTGCCTATCTGGAAGCGTTTTACTTACTGTTGTTACAAATAACGCTAATGATCACTGTAGCTTGAAACAATAGGAGAAAACAGGCTTCCCTATTTGTTTTTTTACAATGCATTTCACAGCCCTTCCAATCAGTTATACCATGTCCATTATAGAGTCACTCTGCCCCACTGGCAAGGATCTTCATACAGCAGCAAGAGAGGAAAAAGTGTTTTGTACAAGATGCAATTGTATAGCCACATAAATTGACAGAAGGCCTTGGGGCAGACACAAAACCTTCTTTTAACTTATTCTGCTGACTGTACTTCAAGTTTACAGTGTCTGTCTCAAACTTGCCCACCTTGGCTTGGCTATTGCCTTTAGTTGTAATTTCTCTCTAAAGTAGCAGTCAATGCCAGTCTGCATTACTGTATCAGTGTGGGAGAGTCTACGGAAACTAAATGTATGTCTTACTTTAAGACAAAATGATTTCAGTATAGAGAGGGCTTCTAGTTCTTCAAATGATAAGCTCACTGTATGTAAGAATAAGATAAGTAGCTCATCAGTCTACGTGTTTTAGGCTTGCCTTAGCACAGCCATGCAGGATATTAGTAGGTAATTATTCCACAGAGGCACTGGAGTGCCTTTATTTTTTAAAAAGGAGAAGAGGAAGACATGCTCATGGTGTTCAACATCAAATTTCTTGGTTTGGTTAAGAAACAATATTCTTTAACAATCTTGTCCCATCATCAACATCCTGAAGGGCATATGCTACGACGGAAGGAGTGTAACACAAGAGAATAATCCCTCAGAAACATGAGAATGATGCTTTTCTAGATTTACACAGGTCAGATAAAGCAGTGATAACGTTGTTTTTAATAAAGCCAAAATTATACACCAAGATTAATTTTCAGAATGCAAAGAGCTCTCGTGCAACAAGTGCACGCAGAGAGGGAAAGCAGACTCCATAACAGACTAGGTAAAGGAGAATTTTCTAGTGCTCAGTAACAGACCTGTTCTCAGCAATCCTTCTTGTGAAGTACGTCAGAATAGTTGGGGCCAGGTCAGGCAGTGGGACTAGATTCACAAAGGAACTGCCCAGGCACAGCAGTGCCTGATTCCTAGGTGTCCTGCTATTTAGTGGAATTCTCAATCCCAAATTAGACATCTAGGCTTCTCACGTTTTGTACACACTTAAAAAAGAGACTCTCAGAAGCCAGCAAGCTGATCAGGGAGCTGTGTAAGTCAGCCAAGAATGAAATACAAAAAGGAAAGCAGCAGGGTTTATTGCCAACATCCTCGAATGTAATCAGGTGCCTATCTCCCCTGGAACTGGGCCTTAGGCACCTGACTGACAAACCAGAGGGAAGCACCCATCTCCACAGGATTCTCAGCCACGAGCCTTCTCCTGAAGTTTGGTACCCAAACCAGGTCAGCCCTCTTGTGAAAAACCAGAGACACAACACACCCTCCCAATTATACCCAAGGATGGGAGAGTCAGAGTCAACTCCCTGATTCACATCAGGCAAAGTGGGGATTCAAATTTTTATCTCCCACCTCCTGGGTGAGTGACATAATTACTGGATATTCTAGGACAGATGGACAAGCCCTGGAAAGCTGTACTGGGCACCAGCCAGCCCTGCCCACAGACTGAACACGCACCAGCCCACTCTGCCCTGGGGCAGGGTGAGAGTGCCGCAGAACTGGCTTCTGGCTCCAGGACCCCCTCCCGCCCACCCCCTCCAGTGCAGGCAGGGGCCCTCCCAGCCCTGTGAAGGCTGAACAGGGTAGCGGGTGCTACTCACAGGGGCCTTAGGGGTTGGAGCCCCCCTGACCCCCCTATAGGCCAGGGCCCAGGGCTTCAGCCCCTATAGCCGCTGCATTGATCTGGCCCTGCACCTGGAAGCATAAGCACATAACGGGTTAGGCAGCAGCTGGGCAATAGTGTTGAGAACGTCATTGGCACTTAAATGGTGGACTAGAGTGCCTAAGTACCTATGTGAATTTGGTCCTTTGTTTTTTTCAGTCTAAAAAAAACCCCAAACAGTTAGTGAGACATTTAATTGAGTTTAAACGTGTGATATCAATCTCTAGTCCTAATGGCCAGCTTTACTATGATCTTAGTTTACAAGTGAACTATTTCCTCCACTTTTCCCAGACAGAAAGTGTCAGAAATATTTATTGTCTCAAACCTAAATCCCAGTTGGTGCTTACATCAGTATCAACCCACTGTCTGACATCCATCGGGGCTGCAGTCATATCATCTACTTTGTAGAGGATGTTTGTTGGTGCTTTCTCTGCCTGTCTAATTATCCCCATGATGATAACCTGCATTGGAAGAAAAACTGAGATGAGATTACTGTGAAAAACTCAGGACGAAGGGAGTTTAAGATTTAACATTTACACACTACCAACATTCCTTCCACCCTTCTGCACAACCATGCCCCCTCAGCAGCCTTTTCCACTTACCTGTGAGATCTCTACTTCTCGTATTCTGAATGTTTCATCAATTTGCTCAGCAGCAAGTAACTGAGACACTGTACATGGCACAATATTCTGGGATCGGGATCTCTGTAAAGGAGAATTTAAAGAAGGCTGAAAAATTCACCTTCTGATTTTTGAAAAGGAAAAACCAAACTAGAAATAAATCTTTTCCACAAGCTGTAAACAGCTAAATACATTTGTTACACTCTGAAGTTAGGTACTGAAAACATTTTTATCAGGAGAGTAAGACTATGTTCCCAGAACCGTTGTATGCTTCCTCTGAAGTCAGCACAGACCAGTAACACTGTTCTAGTTAATTCTCAGCAAAACACTTTCAATCACAGGAAGGACTGCAAGGGTCACCTAATGAGTCTAGCCCCCTGCCAAGTTGCAGGATTTGTGTTAACCATAAAAGTCTGATAGATTCCCAGCCTCCTTCTGAAAACCTCCTGTGAAGGAGCTTCTACAACCCCCTGAGGCAGTCTATTTTATTATCCTACTGTTCTTACAGTTAAGAAATTTTTCCTGAGGTTTAATCTAAATCTGCCGTACTGTAGTGTGACCTGCCTCTTGGTCTAATTCTCTGTGGCAAGACAGAACAACTTTTCTCCGCCTTTTATGTCAGCCTTTCAAATATTTGAACACCACTATCATGTCCTCCTCCATCATTTCTTTTCCAAACTAAACATACCCAAGTTCCTTCAGCCTTTGTTCTTATGGCATGCATTCCATTCCTTTGATCATCTTTGTCACTCATGTCTGGATCCTTTTCAGTTTCTCTAGATCCTTTCCACAGATTGGTGACCAAAATTGGAAACAGTCCTTCAACTGTGGCCTAACCTGCACTGAGTATAGCAGTCTCATTACCTCCTATGACTGGGATGCTATACCTTTGTTAATGCAACCTAAAATTGCATTTGCTTTTTTGCAACAGCTTCGCATTGCTGACCCATGTCGAGATGACCAGGGTGATTGACAAATACTGAGGCTACATCAGCATTATAATTTGTAGCTGAGTATGGGATCAGCTAGTGCCTGAGATCACTCATAATTGATACTCTTAGGAATCACAGCAGTTAAACATGTGATGCCCTTGCTAGAGGGCTATGCCAGCATACAGTCACTTTCCTCAACCAAGTTATAACATTGAGTTTGTTTTGCACTATGTAGAAGGGAAGCCTAATTATGTTTGTGTAACAGGGTTGGCTTGTCTTCTTCCTTACAGCTTTCCCTATACGTTGTTGGTATTTGTACAGATATATGTCCTTCATGCTTTTTTATCCTCTGTTGAGAACATATAGGATATCTTTACTGGTTTTCCCTGAAACAAACACACTAAGGCAGTATGGTAGGTACTGAGAAAAAGGAGTGTTTTATTCTTTTGTTGCTGAGGGGAAAAGTGGCTGACTCGACACAGCTTAGCTGTGTTTTGTACAATCCGGTCAGTGGGGTCATAAAAAAACATGGTTGCCACAGTAGCACAGATGCAAAATGCAATTAAGCTGTAACATCCTGTGAACAAGCAAATATATATATTCTGAGAGGGCAAACCAAAGCAGAGTATAAGCAATTTGCCCAAGCTCACAAAACAAATCAGTGGCAGCACGAAGATTGAAGCCCAGCCCCTGTAGGCTCAGATCTGCACAGCACCAGTGGAGCTTGGGGGTGCTGGGAAAGCTCCTGCTGGCGGTAGGGAGGCAGGGTCCTGGAGCCAGAGGCTATACTCCATGGCACTCCCACCCCAGCCCCAGGCAGGCTGTTCTGCCACTGGGGTGGGGGCAGGCAGACATATGTCTGCTGCACTCCTGGGGCAGGCTGGCTGGTGCACAGTGAGGCCTCTGGCACAACCCTCCAGGGACTGGAATGCTGTCACCCGCACCGGTAGGGTGGATGATAGCGTTCCAGACTCTGGAGGGCTGCACCAGAGGCTATACCATGTGCCAACCAGCCCCGCCCCCATGGGCAGAGTGGAATGGGAGCACTGTGGCCTATGTCCCCAGCTGCAGCCTATGTCGTCTGTCCCCCTCCCCTCCACACCATCCCTTTCCCAGGCACAATGGGCTTCAGGTGGGGGAGACCACAGGGGGGGAAGGCAGGCTCCAGGTGGGAAGAGCAGCACAGAAGTGGGCAGCCCAGGGCCCCTTAATCTAGCCCTGACCAGTACTAGGAGAATCTGCTCTCCTTTTTGCAGCCTACCCAGATCTTGGCATTTTCAGGTGATACTCTCAGGATGGGCAGGTCATGGGAGGTACAGATAATCGTTCTTGTGACAGGAATACAGAGACCCAAGCTAACAAGGAAACCCACCCAGTATAACCTGGCATTTATAGCTAAACTGAGGCCTTGTACACACTGCAAAGTTATTGCGCGATAAAGCCCTTTATTGCGCAATAACTAGCAGAGCGTACACACACAGAAGCCTCTTATTGCGCGGCAAGAGCCCTCTTGCTGCGCAATATGTAAACCACCAAAACGAGCGTGGTAAGGCTTATCACGGAACAGTTGTTCCGTGATAGCTGCTGTGTGTACGCTTCTCGCGCAATAGGCAGCCTCCGGAAATGTCCCAGAGTGCCCAACCGGGCCACTCTGGGACATTGGAGCTGTCAAATGTCAATTTCACTGCTCCAGCTGAGCAGTGAAATTGACATCGGGATCGAGTGGGGGCAGAAGCTCCGCCGGAGCTTCTGCC
>ML685764.1:41966270-42001856 GCA_007922175.1 Pelusios castaneus
AGCTTCTGCCCGAACCTGAACCCCTGGACTGAGCTGGGGGGCTGGCTGGGGTTCGAGCCAGCCCCCGAGCTCAGCCCAGGGATTCGGGTGTCAGCAGGCACCGCAGCGCTTAACCGCTGCGGCGCCTGCTCACACCCGAACCAGCTGGGGGATCGGGTGGCGGCAGCTCTGGTGGAGCGTCTGCCGCCACCCGAACCCCCGGACTGTGATGGGGGAGCCGGCTCCAATTCGAGCTGGCTACCCCCAGCACAGCCCCCGGCTCGGCTCTCAGCGCGGCTTGTGCTGAGAGCCGGGGGTTCGGGTGGCGGCTGCAGCTGCAGCCACCACCCGATCCCCCGGCTCTCAACACAAGCCGGGCGCTTAAGCGCCTGTTGCTATTGGCGACTGCTGGGTAGCGTCGGTAGCGCATTGCACCAGGGGAGATGATACTGGGACTCTGGGATAGGTACCCACAATCCCCTTTGCTTTCCTGGAGGACTGCGATCAGAAGCGGGGGGCTTTGTTCCGTTCGAGCAAGCATGGTGTGTACACGATCTCGCGCAACAACAGCCACGGGAGAATTATTGCGGAAGAGGATTATTGCGCGTTAAAAACGGTAGTGTGTACATAGCCTGAGCTCTCACATTCTCTCACACCCAATCCCTTATCTGGAGTAGGAAGCAATACATTAGATACCTGTTTCTTTTCTCCCTGGGTAGCTGCAGGAGATCCAAACCCCCCTGGGGACTGTGTGTATCCCCCAGGAACTGTGGCCCCACCATAGCCGCTCTCAAAGCCACCTAGGTGAAGAGGGAAAAGAATCAGGGTTACTAACACAGTACTACCAACCCCATATGTTGACAAAAAAAAAAAAAAGTCACAAGTTACATTACAAAAAAAATCATACAACTGACTTCAAATTAGAGAAAAGTAGTAAGTTTGGAGTTCTTTATAGTTACAATTTTTGAATGCCGGGTCATAATTGCAGGTGTTTTCCGGCAACCACATCAACTAGAGTCTTACTCTTTTTAAATGGAAGCTGAGATGCTCACACATTCACATGGCTCCAGGAACTACAGCTTTAAGAAAAAGCTCCAAAATGTTATTAGACTGGTGACAAACAGTGAGAGCTGACCCCACTGACAATTACCCTGCTCCACAGCCATGAATCCCATGGGCCTCTGCACTGGAGCTCACAACAGACAGGAGGAAAACTAGCCTCTTGCCTGCAGAAAACACTGCTCTCTGTGTTTTTAACCTGCACCCAAGTGCGAACCCCACCACAGCTCAGAGAAGGCACCTGAACGCTGAGCTCATGGGGGAACAGGCAGGAGGCCACAGAGAGGGGCGGGAACCTGAGCAAAGCCTCGTACAAGCACGTCCTAACAGAGACATGTCCTCACCCCTGCAAGCCCCACGACCACACAAGAGGGACCCAACACCTGCCCCATACCACCTGTTCACCCTTCCCCACACTGCCCTGTCTCCCCCCACCCACCGCATTGCCCATCCCCGCTCTGCTCGTCACCCCTCCCCCCACGCCGTTTCCCGCCACGCACCTCATCGCCCCTCCCTCCCATCACCCCAACCTCCCGCACCGGCCTGTCTCCCACCCACTTCAGTACCCCTCCCACCTCCATTTCATCGCCCTTCACTCATCCCCTCCTCCCGCCTCCGCCAGCCCCTCACCGTGACTGCTCCACATGGCGGGCGCTCGGCGCGGACGCAGCCTGGGACCAGGAGTCGTGACACGCTCAGCTCCTCTTCGCGCGCCACCACACCACCGACCAGTCAGCAGCGAGCGCGAGCCCGACGCTCGGCGAGCGCGGCGCCGCCGCCAATCAGCTCCAGGCATGGCGAGGGCGGTCCGACTCCTTCCGGTGGCTTCAGACGCGGCGAGGAAATAGCAACCGTCGCCATCTTTGCTACGGGCATGGCCCAGGCTGCCTGCCACTGGCTCCTCCCCCGCGCATGTGCCGAGGCCCGGAGCTGAGGAACTGTCGCGCGGCTTCTTGCGTGGTCACGTGGGTGGGGATCCAGTGGGCTCGGTGTCGCTGGGCTCTAGCGTTCAGTCTGCGCCGTGCAGCGCCGGCGCTAAGACTCCGTCCGGGGTGGGTGAGCTGGGGCTGGTGGCGCGGCGGGATGCCCACGGTCCACCGCAGCGGAGCCTTTAGCCCAGTGGTCCTCAATCTTTTTGCCTCGAGAGCCACAAGTATAATTCTTACAGCCGTGAAGGGCTGCGAGTCTTTTTACTTCAAATTAAATTTCGATTCAAATTGAGTAACTTATTTAAGTTAATTTAATCACTTCAATTTAAATTAATATTTTAATTAAAACATTTATTTAAATTTTTAAAACATTTGTTTAGTGCAAAGCAAATTTTAAATAATTTTTTAAAAGTTAAAAAACAGTCAAGGTGAGCGCAGTGCTAAATGTAGTTTTAAAAAAAGAAATTGGTCACAGGCACAGGCTATTAAATCTAGAAAAAGCTCTAATGTACAAAGGCCCTGCTCCTTCCCTATGGTGGGTTGCTGAGAGAGCCATTCCCCAGTGTTTGACTCTAAATATCTACTTTGATTTGCTGTTACAGTCTGACCTGATCCTATGTCTTCCCTGCATTTAGTTTCGTCCCATTCTGTAAGTTCCCCATCTTCAAAGCATCTGACAAAGTGGGATTTTCTCCCATGAAAGCTCCTGTGATAAATAAAATTTATTAGTCTTTAAAAGTGCACGAGACACCTTGTTTGTTTTCAGAGAACTAGGACCAGGCAAGAGGAATGAGCAGCAACAGCCGTCCGGCTCCTGCTTCTGCTCCTGGCTGCTGCAGGCCAGACTCAGCTCCCGTATAGCAGCCACAGCCTGGCTCCCAGGGCCATCCTTGTGACGTGGGAGGTGAAAGGGGCGATTGCCCCGAGCCCCGCAGTCACAGGGGCCTCGTTCTGTCCCGCTTACAGCAGGGCAGTGCGGGGCCCGCACTGTGGCCCTGCCATGGCCAAGCTTTGCCCTACTCCCTGCTGCCTTTGGCAGTGAGCTGAAGGCAGCGGGGCGGAGTGGGAGCACTTCACCTGGCCTGTGGACTGGCCCTCCCACCCCTACGGCGGAGCAGCCAGCCCAGGTGCGGGACCCACACCCAGCCTCTCTGGGCCACCTGGCCCACACACGATGGTCTGTGGCCACGGCCCCCACTCCTGGGGGCAGCCTCAGGTCCCCGGCCATGACCAGGGGCGCTGGTGGTGGCCGCCTCAGGTAGCGCTGGCTCCCATCAGCGGCGGAAGCCTGGGGGCTCGGTCCCAGCTGCCATGGCAGGGCCGGCTCCCAGCTGCAGCCTCCGCTGGGGCCAGCTCCCGCAGGTGGCGACTTGGGAGTCACAACCACAGCACTGGCAGCCCCGCTGGCAGCCTTGGGGTCATGGCCAAGGCCGGCTCCTGCCAGCCCTGGCCTCAGATTGCCGGGGTTCCAGGGACGGAGCAGCCTGGCCTGGCCCCCCTTTTCCTCCTCCAGCATGGGGTGCCCCCCTGGTGGGGCCCTCCTACCTTTTCCCTCTCCAGAATGGGACCTTTTCCCTCTCCAGCATGGGGTGGGGGCCCCCCCAGGTCGATTAGCCCTGGGCCCTGCTTCCCCCTAGGAATGGCCTTGTCCCCAGGCAGTAAGCTGGCGCTGCAGCCCGGCTCCTGCTCTGGGCTGTGTGTGGGACCCAGCGTGGGGGGTGGCCTGGCTCCCGGACAGCAACAGGCAAGCATGGGTCAATTGAAAAAGCCCTGCAGGCCATGGGGTTGAGAACCCTTGCTTTAGCCCTGGCTTGGGTTACCCATGCCCTGGAAATCCCCCCTCAAGCTCCTTTCGTGCCCCCAGAGCCAGCAGTAGCCAAGCCCTGCCCTCCACTGCATTCTGCATAGCTGCTGGGGACTGGAGCTCATATGTGGGGCGTACCTTTCTGATGGCATCTCAGAGGGCTAGAAACTGGGGAGTAGGATCAGCCAGGAGAGCCGTTGGCTGGTAGCACCTTTTGGGTGGCCACTGTGATTGTGGGTGTCATCTGTGCAGGAGGGTGGTGTGATGGAGTGAAGAGGCAATAGAGCTGTATCGTGAATGCTGTACGCTGCTCCAGGTGCCCATCCTCTTCCCTCACACACCGCTGCCTTCCCCCCTCTTCATTTTTGTTGCTGTTCTCGGAATTTGTTGCCCAGAAAGGTGCCAAGAAAGGAGAACAAATTCTGAGAACAGCAACAAAAATGAAGAGGGGGGAGGTCAGTGGTGTGTGAGGGAAGAGGAAAGCTAAGCTGTGAGGTGAGCAAACAGGTCATCTGAAATCCGCTTGTAGGTATATGAGGTATCAAAATATTCTGACCCCAACAGAGGAATTCATGCGAGTGTCAGCCAGCTCCCTGGAGAATGCTGTCAGTTCAGAGAGCCCTGTTGTTACCATTGTCTGTGCCAGGGATAGACCTGGCCCCAGAAGCTGCTGAACACACACAGTGCAAACCACCTTTTCTCTCCCCCTGCTTGGGTGCTAGGGCCAGTCAGGGGTGAATGTGGTCTGCTGGGTAGCTAGGTATAATGGGAGCCAGATAGAATAGAGTGAAGGGCATGTTCAGGTGAATATGAACAGATCCCTACAGGAGCTTTGCGAAGACATCTCTCATAAAGGCTATGTCTACACTTGTTAATTTAAGTCGACTTAGCATCTCCACACTTAAATTTTAAGTCAACTTTGAGGGGACGCTACAAAATTGACCTAGAGCATCCACACTGGATGCCTAGGTCAACTTTTAGGGGCTAGGTGGACCTGGGACAGGTCCACGGTGGCAGGGGGGGCACCTGTTGCCAATTGCCAGGGGGCTCAGCCTTTGCCCCATTGTACCTGGGTACAATGGGGCAAAGGGGGACAGGGCCCCTGGCAGGGCAGGGTGGGCAGGGCTCTGCCCTGCTCTGTGGGGGGGCATGCCAGGCTGTGGCTGTGATAGCCACCCTGGCAGGGAGGGTGGTGGGGAAGCCCTGGAGGCCCCTAAGTCAACTTAGAGTCTACTTAAGGCTACTCCACATCTACACTGGCTTAAGTTGACTTTCTAAAGTCGACTTAAGCAGAAAGTCGACTTAAAATGAGGTTTTACAAAGTCGACTTAATTTTTCCTTAAGTCGACTTAAGGAAAGTGTAGTTTAGACGCAGAGTAAATTAAGTCAACTTAAGCAAGCTTAAGTCGACTTAATTTACAAGTGTAGACGCACCCAAAGAGTCCCATCCCTGGGAGATGTAAAACCAGCCTGGCCCTATGCTGTGCTGGTTGAAATGGGGAGGACTAGATAGATTCATGCTGTGTAACTGCTTCAACTTAACCTCTGTACTCCTCTGCTAGAGACATCTTACAGACCTTCCCTTCACCCTCACATGAACAGCAGTTAGGTTTGATACCTGTAGGTCACAAACCCGGGAATCTAACTCACAAGGGGAGGGTGCTGGGGGAACCAAATAATTTCCAGCTTTCTCTTTGTGTTCCTCTGTCAGGTCCTTGTGAGCTCCTGTGTTCCCCACTCAGGCCCTGGCTCTGTAAGAGCCTGAAAAGGGTCAATTCTGCCCTCCAAGTCAGCTGGGGGGCGGGGGGGGCGGCCCGAAAGATGCTCCCGGGTAGAAACTGTGAAGACAAGATTTGGACTCAGATGATAGTGCTTGCTAGCTCACATCCCATGCCCGCATCGTGCTGGCATAGGCTGCTTGCCAGATTCTTTAAGAGCAACAGCTCTGCTCTCTGCTTCTGCTGGGACTCCCTGCACCAGCAAGAACCATGCCCAGACATGGTTGGGTTGCACCTGGCCCTCCACTGGCTGAGACATGTGAGTAACTTGAGGCATTCCCAGTTCCCAATTTCACACGTTGTCACAGAGTCAGGTGACATGACAAGGTCCTGGGATTGGTTCTCTTCTCTACAGCCCAGCAAGTAATTAGGCGGCAGCAGCTGCAGCAGTAGCAGCAATCAGAGCTCCCTCCAGATGGATTCCCTGAGATTCCTGCTGCTCTTAATGCACTGCAGCATTGCTGGTGCCACCACCATGCAAGGTAATGGTCTCTTGGAGCTTTCTGGGGCTGCCTGATTTCTCTAGGAGTGGGGGAAAGCACTACTGGCAGCAGGGTTGCCATAACTTGATTCCTAAGTTAAGCTTAGGGCTGATGTCTCTAAACAAGCTGCCGGAATGAGCCCATGACTTCTAGGGCAGCCCACGGCTGGTGGCTCTCCTAGCATTCCTGAGGTCTTTTTCCATCTGGCTTTTATATGAGCTTGTGTTGAGAACCACCCTGTCTTGCACCTCAGGCAGAATGGCAGAGAACTCAGCTCTGCCCCAGTTGCTGGAAAAAGAACGTAAAGAAAAGGCATCTTTCTGTGTTTAAATCTTTGTATCTGCTATAGTCCCATCAATTCAAAAGGTACCCCTAAGTGACAGAGAGATCAGAGGGCAAAAGCCATCTTTGTCCAGTGCTTGTGGTCCATTTGGCAGCACAGGGGGGGTGGTGGATAAGGCAGCTAGTTCTCCCGATGTGTATATGTTTCATTGGGGAACAGGAGGGAGAATGATATTAAAAAACCCAGGAAAATGGGATTGTAAAAAGCTGTTGGCAGGTTCCTTGGGGCGGAGAGGCCTGGTAAGGTGTCTAATGTCAGCATGACTCTGTCCCAGCCGATAACAGCCACGAACTCTGCCCTGAGCAATGTGCTGTGTAAAGATAGTCCTAAATCAGAGACGGGTTTGGGACTGGGAAGAGAGAGCGGGGAGGTGTAGAGCTGTTTGTGATCATGTGACTGCTTTGAGGCTTCACTGTGAGAGCTTGTTCGGGGCTCCTAAATCTAGAGCTGTATTAAGTGCAGCTGGAGTTGGAAGGGTGCAGTACTCCTAGCACTGAAATCTTGCCCTGCCAAGTGTGAGACGCTGGGGGGAGGTGGAAGCTAGGTGGTTGCTACTAAGCTGAGGGTCCCTGACTCATCCCGTCTGCACTGTAGTTCTAGGGAACAGTGTTTGTCCTCAGCTGGCACCATGCTTGGATGCAGACATGGGGCTATATCAATGGCTGACATCCATCCACGCCTTCCGCTGCACCCCCCTCCCTCCCCGCTCCTGCCAGCATACTGGCACCTTTTTTTTTTTTAAAGAAGAAAAGCACCGTGTAATATTAATTAAAACATAAAAATGTTTAGTACAGAAACACTCCACGGTAATGATGTCTCAAGGTAGTGCTGACATGAGATAATGACCTTGGTAAATAAAGCATTTTAAAAAAATCTTGGCCAACTAGGAAACATTTATATGTTTCCCAGTCACAAATCTAGCATTCTGGAGCAATGATGCTAAAACACAGTCCAACAAACAAATGGTCCTTTAATGTGCCCCTCCCTTCTCCCTCCATTGCACCCCACTCACTGTGAGAGATCCACAGTTCAGAGGTATTTTCTCATGAGTTTACCACCCATTGCAGAGACGAGGGGGAATAAGGCACCTTGCTCGTTCCTCCAGCTGCTTGCTGCTCATTCTGGTCACTGTTGTTTGTTGTGTTGTTCACTCCATCACTCTTGTGGATGGCTTCTTGCACCATCTCCTTCTGCTACCACCTCCACTGTGACCTGACCTCTGGGAGTAGGGTCTCTGAGATGCCGCAGCTCTCAGGCTATGTACACACTATGAAATCCTTGCGCAGCAAGCCTTTTGTGCTTAAAAAGTCACGTGTTTTTTCTTGCACAGGATTGCGTATGCACTGCACTCTTACCAACGTGAAGGAGTGTCCACACTGTTCTGAGCTCTCTCGTGATACAGAGCAGTGCATGGTGGGCACCAATCCCATCATTCACTGAAGCAGCCGGAGTTCCAGTTCCCACTGTGGAACTCAAGCGACTTCTGCCAGGGAGCCAGCAACCCATGTGGCAGCCCGTTTCAAGCCACCTGGGATCCCAGCTCCCAGGTGGCGGCTTCTGCTGGGGAGCCGGGAACCCAGGTGGCTACCCCACTCAAGCTGCTGGGGTTTCTGGCTCCCCACCAACAGCCGCCCCTCCAGGGAGCTGGGAACTCTGGCAACTTGAGAGGGGCAGCTGGCTTGGGGTTGCTGGCTCCCTGGCAGCCGCGATGGTTCCTGGTTTCCCCGTGGCAGTTCTGCTGCTGCAGGAACCAAGAACCCCAGCAGGTACTTGTCAATTTCACTGCTCTGTTAGAGCAGTGAAATTGACAAGTACGATTCAGCTCCCCTGTTCCAGAGTGGCCTTCATTGGCACTCTGGAACATTTCTGGAGGCTGTCTAACACCAGGGAGTGTACACACACAGTTTAATGCGGAACAGCTGTTCCACAGTAAGCTTACCACTCTCGTTTAGGTGGTTTACATGGTGCCGCACAACAAGCAACATCTGTGTGTGTACGCTCTCAGTGTTATCGCACAGTAAGGAGCCCTACCCCCTCCTTTCTCTCAACTGAGAATCAATCTGGTATCTGAATACCCTGCTTAGTGAGTTCAGTTCAATCATTCCAACCAATTACTAAATTGGTAATACTGCATGCTACTGGTTGACAACTGGGTGTGGGTGAGGCGGGGCGTTAAGGAAAATTCAGGGAGGGTGTAGGGAAATCCCTGGGCTGTATACTGGACACAGTAACATGGCCAGCTTTCTCAGCAGGGCCAGATCCTAGTTCTCAAGAAGCACACTGCCTGTCACCCACCCTGCTGCTGCACAGGTTCACTGAAGGGGATGGGGTGCAGGGTCAGCTACCCCCCACCCCAGCAAATCTGAGCAAGACAGGGCAGAAGTTTGCCCTACAAAGCACTAATAGCCATGGCAGCCACTGAGGGCAGCCTCTATCCCAATGGCGTATGTCTACACTGGCAAGTTAGTTCGAATTAAGGAGGCTTAATTCAAAATAAACTGAAGCCTTGGCTACACTAGGCTTTAATTAGTTCGAATTAAGGGCTTCCTTAATTCGAACTAATAACTTTGAATAGGGTTTTAGAAGTAAGGGTTAATTCAAATTAGTTAGTTCGAATTAACCAATGTGGCCATGTTAGTTCGAACTAATTTCTTAGTTCGAACTAACCAGCCCATTGAAATCAATGAAAATCGCTAATTCGAACTAAGCAAGTTTCATGAATGGCACTTGCTTAGTTCGAACTAATTTTAGTTAGTTTGAATTAAGTTAATTCAAACTAACTAAAATTAGTTCAAATTAGTTAGTTAGAACTAACTAATTCGAACTAATTTTAGTAAGTGTAGCCTCAATGTGAGAAGACACATACTAGGTCTGTCTTTTATGGGAGGGGATCCCAGTTATTAGGAAGAGACAGGTATAGCGTATTTAATTGTTAGAAACAGAGATAGTTGGGTTCTTGGTGACCAGGAGAACTGCATGGTAAATTCCCTGCCAGATGCAAAGCTTGCAGACCTCTTGAGACTCCTAGACAGACTTATGTAGTGCTGGCGGGGAGTTCACAGTCATGGTGCATGTAGGACAGACAACAGAGTCCTGTGGCACTTTTAAAGACTAACAGATTTATTTATTGCATGAGAAACGTGGGAGAGAGGTCCCAGAGGCCAAATTTAAGTTGCTAGGAACGAGATTGATGCCCAGTACCTCTGTGGCTATGGCATTCTCTGAAATGCTTCTAGTTCCATGCGCAGGGCCAGTTAGACAGGCAGAACTGCAGGGTCTCAATGTGTGGGTGAGATGATGGTGTTTAGGTTTATTAGGAACTGGGGAAGATTTGGGGAAGGGAGACACCTATACAGGAAAGATGGCTGCACCTAACCCAAAACGAAACCAGATTGTTGACATGTAAAATTTAAAAGGTCAGAGGTTGTAACCGAATGTGCACCCATCCCTTGTGGGGTGGCATGCAAAGTGTCTGGCCCCTCGGGCAGGGCAGGCACACCAACACAGTCTCTCAGGGATCAGGTAAGTGCAGAGTCTCAAGGGTCAGGTGAGTGAAGGTGGGGTTGCAGTGGAGGGGAGAAGAGGAGGGGGACGCAGGCCCACCGTCTCCACTGCGTCCCACCCCAGGGCCCTATTCATGGTTGCCGGCTCAGTCACGAGGTCAGCAGGGTCCGAGCCGCAACACGCTGCCTCAGGCCTGTCATCCAGCCCCCCTGGGCTACTTCTTATCACCTCTCCCAGTGATACATGTGCAAGGTTCCCGCCGTCAGCCTCCTCAGGGTAGTCACCCAGAGGCAGGGTCCAGAATCCATCCATCTCATCGGGGGGTGGGAGGTCCGGTAGCTCCTCTGGAGTATCTGCAAGGGACAGCTCCTCCAGGTCATAGCTCCCCAGGCTCGGGTCATCCTCTTCAGCAGAAGGCAGTTCCTCCAAGTCACAGCCAGTGGGTTGTGGATCCAGGTCTCCTGTGGGAGGCTGTTTGGTAGCCCCTTCGGGCACCCAGGCGGCTGGCAGCTCCCCAGAGATCTCGATGGCTGGCGGCTCCCCAGGATTGATGGCCGTGGGCGGCCCCAGCCAGTCCTCAAGACCCCCCCTGATAGGCCAGCCCGCCTCCAGCCAGCAGGGTGGCCCAGGCTCTGGGAGGAACAGAGGAGCATTCTTCCCCTTCGGGACTTTGGGCCAAACTGGGCTCCCTGGCTTCCTCCTTATATCCCCGGTCCCGCACCCTTGCTTCCCGCCTGATTGGCAGGCCACTTCCCGCTCTGTCCTCCTGTGGGCCGGCAGTTCCTCCCTGTTTGTATCAGAAGGGGGCCACGCCTCCTCGCTACAGAGGGGTTTTTGTACTAAGAGCTAGAGGAGAGCTGACAAGTGTGAAGAAGCATATGGTTTGGACAGACACGTCCCTTAGGGGAGAGTCTATTAAAAGGGATGTGCTATAGCCTAATAGAGGATAGAAGTTAATAAAGTACAGGTAGGAAATGAAAAGAACCAGTCAAATGAAAAAGGGTCCCACTCAATTACATCACATAAAGACAGACAATTAAATTTTATAACTGCTTGTATGTAGATGAAAGAAGCTTAAATACTAAGGGCATATCTACATTAAAAACTTAAGTCGACCTATGTTAGGTTCAACTTACCGCCACCTCAGTAATTACTGCAGAAGGTTCATGTCCAGCTGTGCCACTGTAACGTCTCTAGTGTTGCTGCAGCCTACGATTGGTGCACTAGAGTGCCAGGTATTAAATGCGGGTATTGATATGACACATCACAGAAACTCGGTGGAATGAGGATAATCAATGGGACACGGTAATACCAGGGTACAATTTGGAATGACAGAGTAAACTGTGATGGGGGAGTGGCACTATTTGTGGGGAAGAAAATATATAGGTAAATCTTAAATGCATCAAACTGTACCATAGAATCTCTATGGCTAGAAATGCCATGCTTTAATAATAAGAGAACAACAGAAGAAATATACTACTAACCACCTGACTACTTGCTTGTGAAATGCTCAGGGACATTAGGGAGACTACAAACAAAGAATACCTAATAATAATGAGGGAAGTCAACTAACTCCAAATTGCCTGAGAGCTTATTTCCTCAGGATGGGATACAGCGAGAACATTTCTAGACATCATTCATGACTGCTTCTTCGAGCAGCTACTCCTGGAACCCACAGGGGAGAGGCAATTTTTTATTTAATCCTAAGTGTCCAAAGGATCTGGTCCAATAGGTGAATATAGCTGAATCATTCGGTAATAGTGACTGTAATGTAATTAAATGGAACATCCTTGTAGGGAGCAAAATACCAAAGAAACCCACCATGGTTCAAAGCATTTAACATCAAAAAGGGGAGCTACACAAAAACAAGGAAGAGGTTAGTTAAACAAAACTAATTAATTAATTAATTAAATAAAAGGAGCAGTCACCAGTGAAATGCCTACAAGCTTCATGGAAACTTTTTGAAAACACCATAATAGAGGCCAAACTAAATCCATATCCAAAATAAAACTGTAAGAAAACAGTAATAAACATATGTCAGGCAGATGTAGAGAGATGGCTTGCCCTTAATGCTAGTTGAGTTCCTTGTTCAGTGTTGGAAGAAAGCTACTCATGCAGTTCTCTACTATGGTTATAGGCAGGATTATTCTCGGCACGTGGGGGTTCTGGGCAAGCCAGCGATCTCTGGGCTGAGGCTTTTTGCTTCACAGTGCTTTTTGACACCCCTCCAGCCACACCCACCAACTTCTGCCATCACCTCCCTCCCAGTGTAGAATCCAGATTCTGGGGTCCCACAGAGGAGCTTCTGCAGTCTAGTGGAGTGGGAGAATGGAGGAGCAGAAAAATAGAGCAAACACCCCTTTCCATGCTCATCCTTCTTGTTCTTGCTCCTCTTGGTTGTGACAGTGAAAGGCCCCAGCCATTTATACAACATTAGTCCGACCTGGCACTCTGCTGAGTAGCATTTCAGGGGAAGGATTGTTTCTGTGACTAATTCTGACTTGATTTTCTCTGTGGGGAACTATTTCCCTGGTTCCCTGAGCTCACGCAGTGAGTGATCCTTTGTCTGCTCCAGGGGTGTCAAACTCATTTGCTATGACAAGCCAGATTTGACTTAAATGCACTTCAAGTGGGCCATACACACTATAAATTTCACAGCATCGTGGAGCGCTATGTATGCAAGACTGCACTCCGTGATAACTCTCTCTGTTAACGAGAGAGTGTGGTCTCATGGAGCGCAGTCTCACATACCCGGTGCGCTGCGATGTCATGACACCTGACACGCTCATGGCATTGCGGAGCACTGGGTATGCGAGACCACTTTCTATCTCTGCAGGGAGAGAGTGAGGTCCCGTGGAGCGCAGTCATGGGTCAGATGGAAGAGGTTCACGGGCTGCATCTGGCCCACGGGACACGTTTGACACCCCTGGTCTACTTTTTGCACCCCACAAACATCAGCCTCAGAATAGTGTCTGGAAAGGAGTTAGCTCTGGTTTGTCATACTGCAGATGAGTTGTGGCTCTATTAGGTACAGGTGAGCTCTTGACTAACCCCTGCCTGCCAAAGCACAGGCCTTGCCCTGGGGGGAGAGAGAGGTGCTGTGAAGAGCATCCTGTGGCATGACCAGTTCTGCCTCAGCCCGGCAGCTATCTTGGAAATACGGTACACCAGAACTCCAGGGCCTCTGCTGCCGGCACATGGGAATCTCATAAGACCAATGATCCACCTGCCCCAGTGTCCTGTCTTCTCACAGTGGTCAATGCCAGTGGTGCTTCAGAGAGAGTGAATTGAGGAGGGCAAATTATTGAGTGATCCATCCCTGGGCAGCCACTCCCAGCATCTGGCAGTCACACACTTAGGGACACCCAGCATATGGGGCTGTTCCCCTCATCATCATGGATAGTAGATTTTGATGGACCTATCCTCCTTTTTTGAACCCAGTTACACTTGGGCCTTCACAACATCTCCTGGCCACAAGTTCCATGGGTTGACTGTGCACTATGTGAAGAAGTACTTCCTTGACATTAAAAAAACAAAAAAGGGTGTTCCAGAGGTGGACTGGGTTGACATTCACCCTTTATTGCCTGCTTGTTCCTCCTCTATGCTGTGAGTGAGCGGGGAGTGAGGAGGGTATTACAATCCTTTTATGCTGAAAAATATGCAAAAGCTTACATTTTCAACAACTCCCCAGAGACCCTTATTTGGTTACACTACCACCTAAGGAAGGAATATTAATAAATGCAGTGAATTCAATTATACCTGACCCTGTGATTATTTACAGCTTTAACTTACAGAGCGCAGGCGCTTTACCTTGAAAGATGTTGTCTTTGCAACAGAAATAACTATACATTTCTTAACAAGAGAGGGAGGGAACGGGGGAGAATGTTCCCATCCAAGATCTTATGTAGGAGAGGGGAAGACAGCATACTGCTAGTTACATTTCTTGGCACAGGTGTGGGAAGGGAGGAAGGAAGATGACATAACTTTTCACTAGAATCTGTCTTGTTACAAATGAGAGCTGAGGCTCACAGAGAATAAGTGATTTGCCCAAGGTCACACAGGAAACCTGTGGCAGAAAAGGGGATTGCAGCCACGTCTCCCAACTCCCGGGCCAGTGCCCTCTCCACTGAGCTATACTCCTTCTCTACTGAGGGCTTGATAGTTATGTCAGTAAACTTGCTGTTTTGGACCCTCTTGTTTTGGAGTAACAGTGTTCACACATGGAATTGGTCAGTAGAACTACCACTGTAGAATGCTCTCTGGCCCAATGGCTTCCCAGCTAGTGCTGCTATTTCAGGTGTTTGATTGCACGGCATCACTGTGTTTATTCTGTCTTTGGCAGGTCACTTTTGGCACATCACAGACCTCCATTTGGATCCAGAATACAAAGTGGTAACAGACCCTCTTGGGGTGTGTCCATCTGCTGGCTCCCAGCCAGTGCCCAATGCAGGCACATGGGGTAATTACCTGTGTGACTCTCCCTGGATTCTCATAAACTCCTCCATTTATGCCATGAAGGAGATCCTGCCTGATCCGGACTTCATCCTTTGGACTGGGTAAGGAGTCTGTGCAGAGCAGGCAAAGATAGGTCCTGATTACATGATAAGCCCATACATGTTGTGATTAGATGTCACATGCAGGAATGCTTGGTGTTCTACTCCCACTGGTACACGTGCAACAGCTGCTGCTCTGCAATTGGCAATTGCAAACAAATGCTAGGACAGGAAGGGACCTCCTGTGCCATTAGGTCCAGTCTCCTGGCCCGGGAGTTGGGAGACGTGGCTGCAATCCCCTTTCTGCCACAGGTTTCCTGTGTGATCTTGGGCAAATCATCCATCATATCGTCCCATTCATAAGCTAATCAAAGTCCACCTTAAAACCAAGGAGCTTTTTTGCCCCAGTGCTCCTATTGGGATGCGATTCCAGAGCCTCAATCCTCTAACCGTTGGCAGGCAGAGTACTCCTTTTACTCGGAGCAGGGTCAGGAGCCCTTAATGAAAGAGGTGGGGGGTTGCTTTTCTGCAAATGAGCATTTCTCCAGCTGTTCAGTCAGGCATTTGAGTTACAAACAGAAACAATGAGCTTTCTTTCTCCAGTTAGCAAGGTTTTGCTCTGTTGGTATGTGTAATGTCACAACCTCACTAGTTCTCCAGTCATGGCATCTTCCAAAAACAAGGGGGAGAGCCGGACCCAAATTTCTAATGTAAAAAGGGAAAAGCTGAATAAAATGGAACAGGTTCATGCCCTGAACAGTTCCCCAAATGTTCACCCAAACCACACCCCACATGCCAGGCATAAGTTCTCTTAGTGCTGCCTTTTCTTTTATGTGCGCCGGTTCTTCCCTGAAACAAGTGGGTGTGGTAGAATCTTTTATACCTCATCATCCTTGGTCTCTCTAATATCCTGGGACCCTCACAGTCACAAGTACTCTGCATACAAGCCTTTCCCTTTCAGACTGCTAGCTGCATGTGATGTTCATGCTATTTTCCAGTGACGACACCCCTCACGTCCCCAACGAGAAACTCGGAGAAGAAGCGGTGCTGCAAATCATTGCCCGTTTGACTGCTCTGATCAAACAAGTGTTTCCAGGTACAATTCACCTGAGCTGACAAACCAAGAAGGTGGTAGTGCAGAGAATATCTGACCTAGGGTCTTACTGGGAGGAAAGAACAGCTCAGCCAGAGACCTAGAGATGGGGCAGCCATAAGGGGTCAAGGAATCTAGCACATGGGGATAGGGGGGATATGAGGGCTTATTTGTCCCTCCTCCTGTGGTTTATAAGCTCTACGCATGAGAAGCATGAACTGGGAGGGAGGGGTCTAGCACATGGTCTCTGGGTAGCATCACTTGAATGGGAAACACACCACCAGGGGGGAGTTTGCAAAAGCAGCAGCCTTTGAACTATTCATGGTGGCAAAAACACTGAAAAATCCTCTCCTTGAATGTCTCAGCACTGGAAAAAAGGGATTACTTTGACGCTAGGTCCAACTCAACAGATTTTGGACAGAGGCTGGCCAGCACAGCAAAGCACATCTAGCTTCTCTGTGCCCTATGTCACCAACTGATGGAGAACCCAATGAGTCATTTCTAGGAGTGGTGCATGGCTCCCCGCTGGTACCAAAGGCCAGTGGCTCTCAGCAGGACAGGTGTCTTGTGACCACTGAATGGGCCACTCCTGCAGGGGTTGGGGCTTGATTGCATGGAGTCAGAGAGTGTTCCCCACTGCCCCAGACAAGACCTGTCATCAACTGTCTGTTCATACGACAGGCCATAGCTCTGAAAATCGATGCCTTCTGTTTTCCCACAGGGGCTTACCCGAAACAGCTGCTCCCTGAGTGCCCACCCTAAAGCATTCTCTGTCCCCTTGTGCTCACTCTGTCACTGATTAGAAATGGCATCCCGAGTGCTGATTTTAAGGAATTCCCCAGCGCTCACTCTAAACAGCTCCCCAAGGACCAACCATGCCCAATTCCTCCCTAGGCCCAATTTAAAGCCCTCAGTGGAATGTGGTGGCTCCGCCCTGGGAATTCTCTCCCTATGTTTGTGACGGCTATTTCAGTGATACTGCATCAGTTCAGAACAACACAGTTTTTCTCCAGGAACAAGAGGGGAATTCACTCTCCAAACCCTATCCAGTCCTGGCTTGAGGCTGCCACAAGGGGACTGTTAGCCTCCCTGCATGGCATTTGTTCCCCTGCCCTGGACTGAGACCACCACAGAGCTCTTGGTTGGGAATGTCATTCAGCCATTCCTGCCCTGCCCCTGAGCCATTCTTCCTCTCTAAAGCTGTAAGCTTCCCAAAACTCTCCTAGGCCCCAGAGCACCAGAACAGGCCATATGTTCCCTCATGTTGTCTCCTGTTTTCCTACAGACACTAAAGTCTATCCTGCGATGGGCAACCACGACTTCCACCCCAAGAACCAGTTCCCAGCAGAGGCACACAGGATCTACAACGTGACTGCAGAACTGTGGCACTCATGGCTCAACAGCACCTCCATCCCGACGTTCAAAGCAGGCATGCCTCAAATACCCACCTAGCTAGCTCCCAGGGCCTGCATTGCTGGGAGTGGGGAAGGGATCCGAGGAATCCCCAGTATCCCTCCTATGCAGCTGGCCACTCTTCCCTCTACAGCTAGTGCAGTGTGGGGCACATCTGCAACTAGAGGAAGGGCCTTACCTGCTACCGCTCTCCAGCTCTGAATTCTCTTATGCAGGATGAGAAAAGGAAAAATGTTTCCTTGTGCTCAGTCACTCCTGCTTTCTCACAGCTGCCTACAAGGGTGTCCAAGGCATCCCACACAGGACGGAAGGTTTGGGACTGAGCTGTGATGAATATGAGGATCTTTTACTGAGGCTGTTCGACACAGACAGGCCAGTGGTTCTCTCTTGCACAGGCTGTCACCACTTAGGGCCTCCCTTAATCCTGGGCTGATGTACGCAGCCATGGTGAAGTGCTGAGGACAGGAGAGCAGCATCTCTCTATTGCAGCCTCTGGGCCACATGCAACCAGCTCTCCCCTTCTCCCCAGCTGCGGCTCTCTCTTTCTCCCCAGCCTGATCTCCCTTTCTCCCTAGCTGTGGCTCTCCCTTCTCCCCTGCTCGATCCTCAAGCCATGGGTCTCTCTTCTCCCCTGCCCGATCTCCCCAGCTGCAGCTCTCCTCTGTTGACCGAGCACCTGCCATTGTGGACAAAGGCAGTCGACTTAAGTTTCCAGTGTGGATGCTCTTAAGGGGGCTTCTGCAGCCACAGCCTCCTGGGCAGTGATTGGTGGGGCATGAGGGGGAGGAGCAGGCAGCTAATACGGGTTCCCCACCTTCCCAGGGGCAGTGGAGCTTAGGCTTTCAGCTTCAGCTCTGGAGTGGTGGACAGCAGGCTCCGGCTGTGCAGAGATAGGCTTCATCCCCTGGCCATGGGGCTTTGAGATCTGGCCTCAGACTCCCCACCCCATTGCCATTGGCCCCTACTGCCTCCTCTGGCCCCTGACTGCGTGTTGGCAGGCACTGGGCCCCAGGATCTGACCACTAGGCTTCAGGCTTCTGACCCCAGCTGTTCTGTGGTGGGTGCTGGCATCAGGCTCACCCCTTCCCCCATCACTCCTGGCCCCCACTGTGTCCTCCAGCCGTGCAGCCATAGGGATCCAGTCCCTGACCAGAGGGCCTTGGGCTCTGGCTCCAGGCTCACCACCATTTCCCCAGCACCCCTGGCCCTTTTGCCTCTCTACTCACCCACCTCCCCATCCAGGGCTTAATTTGTACCCTGACTTGCCATGGCTGAGTAAGTCTGCTGAGAAAAGAGATGTTTGTATATTTGTAATAGCACTTTTCCCAGCAGCAGACTTACTAGTTAACAAACCTTTTAAAAAAAAAAAGGCAACCCAAAAAAGTAAAAGGAACAACAACAAAAGACAAGAACATGCAAAGCACCTTGTGTTCGACGCTGGTTAGGTCCAGTCGAGACTAGAGTCAACTGTACTTTACTATTACGGAGTCTGAAAGCCCCCTACGTAAGTAAATGACAATGATTTGGGCCTGTGTTTGTGCATATGTATTTGTTCTTCCTAAAATCAATTCTTTTAGGAAAAATGTCAGCATGAGCAGAGCAAGCGTTGGTGGGCACACAGAGTCCACCCGCACATTGGTTGTGAGAACCCCTGGGCTAGAATCATAGGCTATGTCTACACTTGGAAATTTAAGTCAACTTAGTGAGTCTACACTTAAATTTTAAGTCGACTTTGGGGGGAACTTACAAGTCGACCTAAAGTTTCCACACTGGACACCTAGGTCGACTTGTAGGGGATAGGGGGACCTAGGGCAGGTCCATGGGGGCAGTGGGGGGCACCCCTTGTCCAGTGCCAAGGGGCTTTGCCTTTGCCCCCTTGTACATAGGTACAAGGGGGCAAAGGGGGACAGGGACCTGTGCAGGGCATAGGGGCAGGCAAATCATTGTCATTTACTTACGTAGGGGGCTTTGAGACTCCGTAATAGTAAAGTACAGTTGACTCTAGTCTTGACTGGACCTAACCTGCGTCGAACACAAGGTGCTTTGCATGTTCTTGTCTTTTGTTGTTGTTCCTTTTACTTTTTTTGGTTTGCCTTTTTTTTAAAAGGTTTGTTAACTAGTAAGTCTGCTGCTGGGAAAAGTGCTATTACAAATATACACCTGTGGGGGGCATGCCAGGCTCCCCATGTGCCCCCCCTCCCGACAGGGAGGGCATTTGTGCAGTCCTGGGGTAGCCCTAAATCGACTTAGGGCTACCCCACATCTACACTGGCTTAAGTCGACTCTAGGGAGTTGACTTAAGCCCTAAGTCGAATTAAATTGAGGTTTAATAAAGTCGACTTAATTTTCATTAAGTCGACTTTATTTTTCTTAAGTCGACTTAAGGAAACTGTAGTGTAGATGCAGAGTAAATTAAGTCGATTTAAGCAAGCTTAAGTCGACTTAATTTACAAGTGTAGACGCAGCCATAGATTCCAAGCCCAGAAGGGACCACTGTAGCTTTCTAGTCTGCTTTCCTTATCGGACTGCCCTGAAATAGCCCTACTACTGGATGAGCTTGTCCTCTCTGAACAGTAACAAAGGATGCATTTAGTTAGTGAGGAAACAAACTCTCTGGCCTGCTGGAGAGCTGTGGGCTGGGGCTGCTGGGCTTTTTTACAAAACATTTTCATCACTGCATGGCTGGTAGCAGCTCTGGGGCCACTGGTGCAGGAAGGGCCCTGGACACCTGTGGTCTTCTAACCACCATCCTGCAATCCAGCACAGACCAGGTCTGTGTGCTGAGCCGCTGGCACCTTGCCCAGACGTGGGCTCCCTTCACACCTATGACCATGGAGCTGAACAAGAGGAGGAAACAGGAGGGGATTTGGGGGCAAAGAAGCCAGCAAGTACCTTCAGGTCCTTTTCCTGCTGTTTGTGTTTTGCAGGTGCTTTCTACAGCGAGAAGCTGCTTGCCCCTAATACAAAAGGAAAAATGGTTATTCTCAACACCAATCTGTACTATGATAACAATGATCAAACATCTAGCATGGAGGACCCTGGGGGACAATTCCAGTGGCTGGAAGATGTTCTGACCAGTGCATCAAAAGCAGGAGAAATGGTAAAGAGGTTTCCTTCTTGACTTCTCCTATCCTGGAATGTCCTTCCTGGGAGCATCTTCCACCACTGAGCTCTTCCTTGGTCTATAAAGCCTGGAGACCCTCTCCTCTGCTTGGAGGCATGCACTTAATCTGTACTGAGCCCAGCTCTTTTTTGTTGTAGGTCTACATTGTGGGGCATGTCCCCCCTGGCTTCTTTGAGAAGAAGCGAAGCAAACCCTGGTTCCGGAAGCACTTTAACAAACGATACACGGAGATCGTGCAGAAGCACCATGGAGTGATAGCCGCCCAGTTCTTTGGGCACCATCACACTGACAGTTTTCGGATGTTTTATAGTGATGGAGGTACCATTCCTTGGCTTGGTCCGATGTATTCACCTACAGCTCTGTCCACAGTTGGCGAATGTCCCATTACTGAATGTAGCTCTCAGTGATTGTTCCACAAATGCTGTTGAAATTGGTCCAAGTGTGAGGAAAGACTTGTTCTGCATCACACATTCTGGATGCATGGAAAGAGGTTTGGTCCAGTCTATTTTAGCACACACTTGTCAGTACCAAACCAGGGACTCTTTGCTGAAAATTGTTGTCACCATGCTGTGGCAGGACCCCTAGCCATACCTATGTTATTGTTTGGGGAGTACTCCTGCCCCCAACATTGTGCAATAGGACATCCCAGAGTCACTGCCCCACATGGGACTATTGCCTGTCCTCCAGGCCCCCTGTCCCCACCTGCTGAGGCAGAGATCTTCCCATCCCATGTCTCTCACTGGTCAGTGTCTGCCATGTAGCTCACTGGGTGGATCCACAGAGAACATGAGTCTGTCACAGCCCCCTGTGGCAGATCTTGCTGCTTTAGCTCATGTGGAGAGAGGGGTACTTTTAGCTGTGGAGGGGCCCTGCTCCTACCTGGTGGCGGCCCAGCTGGCAGCTGTCACTCATGCCCGTGGGAGAGAGAGGTCATTAGGTGTGGATTCAAAACGGGACTGACACGCACTGGAGGTGGGCGGGTCCGGCAGCAGCCCTGCAGACGAGTCAGCATGCACTGATTGTAGTGGATTGGCCCTGACACAGGCCGGGGTTTTACTCAGGCATGGCTCATTTTGCCTTTCCCTTCAGGTTCCCCAATCAACACCTTGTTTTTAGCCCCCGGAGTGACTCCCTGGAAAACAACGCTGCCGGGAGTGCACAATGGTGCTAACAACCCTGGGATTCGGGTCTTTGACTATGACCGAGGCACCTTGCAAGTGAAGGTGGGAGATGCCCCCATACTAATTGTCTGTCCCCTTGCAGCATGATTATAACAGCCCAGCTTATCTCTCAGCCCCTCCCAGTTGCTCTAACAAAACTGATGCACAAGTAATCTAAGGCCAAAGGCAGGGTCCCCCTGGAAGAGAGGCAGGGCCAACTGTTCCAGGGTGACAGTGCACAAGATTTGGCAGTATGTTTGATAGAGTGGTAGCCTTGGCCAGCTGCTGGGATAAGATCCTCTGGGTGGGGTAGGATTGTGCCTCATACGCTAATCTCTATTCACCCAGTCTACTTTCCAATTTCCAAGCAATGGGGCTCCCAGCGCTTTCACTTGGGGAATGAAATCCCAGCTGAATAGAACTCCCATGCAGCACTCTAGCTCCCGTACAGAAATTGGTATCGATTTCATCTAGACTACAACTAGGACCCGTACTGTAACCAGACCAGGGAATAGCTGTGTTTTAACTGGGGCCCCTGGCTCAGTTATCTATGCCGCCTGCAAGGGGGAAAACATGCTTGTGCCCTTCGGTGCTTATTTACAGTGAGTAAAGAGGGCCTGAGAGGGTCATTTTTACAAACTCTCCTGGTCTGTCAGAAATGTTTAGCTGCCCTGGAAGACTCCACAGAAGGTGGAGAACCAGTGAAGGAGTGAGGTCACAGGAACTAAGAAAGGGAAAGCTGAGAGACTCGGAGTAGAAGGGTTTATAGCCAGACTGTTTAGAGCTGCTTTCTCTTTGATTTATCACCTGGTAACTGCTGAGCAATTCACTTTGTGGAGAAAGGAATCTTTTGTAAAGATTCAGCCCCTCTGCTGCTCTGAGAGGGGCTGATGCTTGCAGTAAATACCCCTGAGATTTCTCCACATCCTCCTGCAAAGCCAGAGGAGGCCAGTCTCAACAATCCTGTGATAGAAGACAGCCCATGTGCCCTGTCAGCTCTTCTCCATCCAGTATAAAGATGCAAAACAGGGAACAAATCCAGTTTGGTCAGACCTCTTTGCAGGTGACCTTTAAATCTGGCCACCTGGTGTGTGCAGTGTTCTCCTGTTTGAGAATCCCTTTAACCTGGACCCCCCTTAAAGCCCTTCACATGTGGTCTGTTTCTGGAGGGGCTAAAGCCCTCAGCATGCTGGCCAGGTCCCCACGCAAGGCCAACATCCAGCCAGAACTGCCCAACTGGAGTTGACTGGCAGTCAGCCAGGCATGCCTGCTCTCTGCTCACTAGGCAGCTGCTGTCCCTGCACACCAGGCTTTGGAGTGGCAGTAAGTGCCCACACCAGCACTGGACAGGGATGCTGCAGGAACCCAGGCACAACACAGCCCTGGTTGAATTTTTCATTCCAAGTGTTGTTTCTTTACTCCTTTGCCCTGACACTCTCTCCGGTCTCCTCTTTCTCACTGCAGGATGTAGTGACTTACTATTTAAACCTAACCCATGCTAACCTGGCAACCCCCCGATGGGAGAAAGAGTATCGACTCACTGATGCCTTCCAGGTCCCCGATGGATCTGCACGCTCTATGCACATGGTACTGGAGAAGATATCAAAGGACAAGCACTTCTTACAGCAGTACTATCAGTTTAACTCCGTCAGGTATGACCTGGCAGAATGCGATGAGGGTTGCCAGACTGACCACATCTGTGCTATTAAGGAAGTCGATTTTACCAAATACGAGGAGTGCCTTAACACCAGGAACTTTGCATCTGTATCTGCTCTCCCAGCAAATCCCCTTTTCTTCCTCTGCTCACTGCTGGGTATCCTCAGCGTCCATGGGCATCTCTGGTGACTGACTGGGTGGAGCAAATTGCAAATGATGCACAAAGATCAACATCAGCAAGTGCCCTGAAGGGCAGAACTTCCTCAGGCAGACGATAAAATGGATTTTACTGTAGGGGTTGTGTGACATACCTTGACTCTTTCAAATAAAGAGGGTTGGGTTCGGAAGGGATGGTGTTGTGCCTGGTCGTAGGCTCTCCACTTTCTAACCAGTGACCCAAGTGAGAAAAGTGCTGTCCATCCACCACGATGCTGGTGGGGACCTCACAAGTTCCATAGTCTTCAACTCGGCTTGCCAAGAAGCAGGACTTACACCTTGCTTTGTTGCTAGGATTTTAGCCCAAATGCAGTAACTTGAGTTAAGAACATGCCTTGTTAGCTCTAGTGCCAAGGTAACTGAAGAGACTGAGTGGGTGGTGGTGTGGGGCTACAGGCGAGGCTGTGATGTACAGGCCAAGACAGTGGGTTCTGTTCCTTATTCTGATGCTTATTTACCATGTGAACTTGAACAAGTCTCTTAGGCCAAGATTTTTCCAGTGTCAATGGCCAAATTATATGGCTGATTTCCAAGTGGTGACAGTGTCCACTGAGGCCTGCAGCCTGCTCGTTCTCTTCCTTATCATGGACCTGAATTTAGGCATCTATTTATGACAGTCTTGGCCTTCACGACTCAGGGCCTGCCTGTAAAAGGCCATGGCTCTGTGCCCCTACCCCAAAGTGTCCAGAGACTGCGGATGAGCAGGGGCAGTGGTGTTAGTGCACCCCTTTTGGTATCTACATGGAGCCACAGAGCAGCTTGCCAGGGCAGCAGTCCTAGTAGTATGAGTTCAGCTGCTAGGTTTGCCCGTGGCCAAGTCATGGAGCTGCCCTGTTTCCTCATCCGTGGATCAAGGGCAGATCCCTTCTCTGAATCTGAGGAGTGAGGCTTGGCTGTGTGGCCCTAGAGAAGTTATTGTAACATGCCCTGCCCTCCACAGTTCAAAGAGCAGTGTGTTGCACAGGAAGAAAAACACCTGTCCTGGGGCTTTTTCCTCCCTCAAAGGGCTGTAGAGCTCGGGATGCAGAAGCTGGGAAGGGGCTTTGGAGGTGGGAGGAGGTCAGGCACAAACGTTCCCACAGTATCCATGGCCTTTCCCATCCCCTCCACAGAGCAGATGGCTTGATGCAGGCATTCCCACCGTTTGTCATTCTATGGAGCACATACTAACAGAGACATCATTTTGGGGCATCTCCCCTCCCATGCATGATCATCCAGTCCCAGCACTCATTCTCATCACCCTTTCTCTCCCATTCACAACTGCCAGCCTCTCTGTCCTCCCCCGCCACTCCCACCCTTCACATTCAGCAACATCCCTGCAACTGCAGGGATGCAGCAACTGCTGCTGCTTTGGGAATGGAAGATGTATTTAGTGGCTTTAATGCTGTTCAGCAGATGGACATGAGGAGGAGGAGCCTGCACCCTGTGACCATGCACAACCAGCACATGCTTCACAGCAGTTTGGGAGCCATTGACTATGGGGGCCTGCGCATCAGGTTAGAAATATTTACTGTCTCTGGGGCTACCAGCTGTCCACGTAGGCCCTCAGCATCTGCACAAACCATAGCAGTGAGTTTTATGACAGGAGCTGCTGGGGCAACCCACAGATTGACTCAGACCTCTGTCCTGATAGCTACCCTCAGTTTACTCTGGGTTTTTCAGACCAGGCCATAGTAAGACTTTTCTTTTAGGCTAGGAGTTAACCTTAAAGAGCCCATGATGCAATTTATACAATACATTGGTGCCAATGTAGCGTTGTTCACAGATTCCAAGGCCAGATGAGACCAACCAGGCTGACTCCCTGTATAACAAAGGCCAGACAACTTTCCCAAACTAAGTCCTAGAGCTCCTAGAGCAGAGCTTTTAGACACCCCCTCCTCATTTAAAAATTGTCTGTGATGGAGACTCCACCATGTTCCTTGGTCAATTATTCCAATGGTTATTTACTCCCACAGTTAAAAATGGACTCCTTATTTCCAGTAGGGCTAGATTCAAGTTCCAGCCCTTGGACTGTGTTATACCTTTCTTTGCTAGACTGAAGAGCCCATTGTGACAGTCCAGTTGGGTTTGGGGGGTGCAATCCAGATCAGTGCCTATAACCTGAGTGCCTTCCAGTACTTTACTGCTGGAACTCCTAGCTTGGGGCACTCACAGCCAACCTACAAGAAAACAAAACACACCCTGAGTGTCTGTCTGTTTAGGCAGCTCTGATCCCAGCAGCTTGGCTTACAGCCCCACTCTGGCTTCCACCAGCCTTGGTTAGCGCCAGCCCAGTTACCCCAGCACACTCTTACTCCCAAATTTCCCCAAAACTGAATGTCAGCAATGACCAGCCTTCACCTGAACAGTTCAAAGCAATGATACATGCCGCTTGCTTCTTTTAAGGGCACAAAACCAAATCACAACTTATTAAGGACCCATATATCTCATCTTCCAAGAGCACTGTTGACTTGTGTCTGTCTTATTTGTCTATCTTATGCTGGTGTAACCTTCGGGTGGGCTAAATTCATTTAGTTGCCCTTCTCCAGTGCCCCACAGAAATCAATCCCAACCCCTATGGGGAAAGCAGCTGGAGACCCAGGATCCAGTCTGTACAGGACTCACGGCGAAGCTTGCTCAGAGCTACACTCACACATTAAAATACTACTAAAACAAACATAACAATGAACTTTATTAACTACTAACTAAATGAACCTTATCCTAAGAAACCAAACTACAATTAACCAAGAACAATCCCTTGCATGAAAGATACCCAAGAGTCCCAAAGTCTGTGTGGAGTTCACCCAACTCTCAGCTACAGTCTCTTTTCCAGCGTGGAAGCTTGAGTGGCAAGAAATAGCTGTCCTCTTCTTTCTTTGCTGGGATCCTCTGTAGCATTACATGCAGGCTTTCTCTTCTCCTCTGCAACCAGCCCTCAGTCCCATATGCATGTCTGCAAGGTCTGGTGCAAATGACTCCTTTACATGGAGAAAACATCTTGTTCACTCCTGGCTCAGCTCCTCTCCAGAACACTGAGCACATGGTCTCCCTCAAGGCAGCTCCTGCCTGCTGTCTGCTCAGGCTGCTGCTCTCCAGTCACCTGACTGACAACATCACATCACACCAGCAGGGTACACTGTGGAGCATGCTCAAATTGCTACCACTCCCTGCTTCTGGAAGTTTCCAGTTGTGGGTCGCTAATCTGCCCAACAACAGTAACCCACCCTCAGCAGGTCTCTCACAGATAGCCTTTTCAGGCATACGGGTTACACTGGCAGCCCCAGAAACAGTAAATATTTCTAACTTGATGTTTAGGCTCCCTAAGCCAATGGGTCCCAAACTGATTGCTGTGGAGCACGTGTTGGTTGTCCATGGTTGCACAGTACTGGCTCCTCCTCCTCCTCCTCATTTCCATTTGCTGAACAGCATTAAAGCCACTAAATACATCTTCCAACCCCAAAACAGCAGTTGTTGCAGCTGCTGCAGGGATGTTACAAGGTATGAAGGGGAGAGACAGATAGGCTGGCAGTTATGAATGGGAGAGGAGATCTCTGAAAGGGTGACTAGAATGAGTGCTGGGATTGGATAATCATGAATGGGAGTGGGGATGGCACAAAAGGATGTCTCTGTTAGTGTGTGCTCCGTAGAATGACAAATGGTGGGGATCTCTGCATTGAGCCATCTGCTCTGTGGATGGGGGGAAACGCCATACTTAACATGCTTATGTTTACTAAAAGTTCAGTGAATTTGTTTTTTATTTCATGTAGCCTTTCCATTCTCCTGAATAGTTTCTATGTCAGTGGGGCTTCCATTGTTTCAGATTCTATCATGCTTCATTTACATGAGGGACAGGTAGATAGCTGTGACATTTCCTCCTGTCTGTACAGACCATGCAGCCTAGGATCAGTGAGTACCTGTAATTCCTCCCATTACAGCCATTTCCAATGATACTGATCATCGGTGTGTCAGTATCAGTATCCATGTTAGTCTATTTCAACAAAAGGAACAAGGAGTCCTGTGGTATTTTTAACAACCAACAAATTTATTTACGACATAAGCTTTTGTGGGCATAATTTGCTTTCTCAGATGCATGAAATGAAAACTGCAGTACATTAGGTATTTATAAACAGAGAGAAGGGTGAGTCACATTATTATCTGGAGAACTAACAGTTCCAGAGATGTTAGTCTATTTCAGCAAAAGGAACAAGTTTTAATTCCAAAGGGGTAGCCGTGTTAGTCTATTGTAGAAAGACAACAGAGTCTTGTGGCACTTTTAAAGACTAACAGATTTATTTATCGCATGAGCTTTCGTGGGAGAAAATCAGAATGTTTAACTAGGAGAAATGACCTTTTTTAGTGCCCAGGCCTGGGACAAGGGTAAGGAGATACCACCCTGTGAAGGGGGACACGCAGTCGCACCCCTTACCGCACAGCCCAGCTGAGGTCACTATTACCCCCCCTCCCCACCGCAGCTAGTAGCACCTCCCCCTACGTAAACCGCACAGCACCTCCTGTCCCGCCTCCAGCTGTTTGACCCCGCCCCATCAGTAAACCCCGCCCCCGCTCGAACCCTGCTCCGCTCCTTCCGATTCGCCCCTTTCCCAGCCTCGGAGCAAGCCGCGGCGCCGGCTGTTAATGCGCATGCTCAGTGCAGCCCAGGCAGAACAGTGAGATGCGGTCTGGAAACCGTTTAAATCCTTGAGCCCCGCCCCGCCCCGCCCATTCTCCTCCCTGACAGGGCCGCGCCCAGCGGGGCAGCCCTGATTTGCGGAGCCGTGCGGGCGGCGGCCGGGAACGTTAGTTTCGCGCACTGACACTCCTGGCCTGGATGGGGCAGTGACGGGGACGGGGAACCCCGGCCCAGCCTGGCCCGGCCCGGCGGATAGAGCGCGGGGCGGTGCTGCCCGCCGCCCCCCCCCGGGCAATGGCGGGGTCGGGCCGGGGCTCCGGCCGCCCCCCGCCCCCGCCGCAGTACGGGCTCCGGGACCTGCTCTTCGCCCTGCTGGGCGTTGGCGCCTTCGCCGCTGACCTGGTCGCCGACCTGTGGGCGGCCGCCAGCTACGTGCGGGCCGGGCACGCCGTGTGGGGCGGGCTTGTGCTGCTGCTGCTGGGCCTGTCCTCGCTGGCCGTGCAGGGCTTCAGCTGGGCCTGGTACCAGACCGAGCCGGGCGAGTCGGACTTGCCCCCTGGCCTCCGCCTGGCCGCGCTGCACCTCCTGCAGCTGGGCTACCCCTACAGGTGAGTGCCGTGCACGTGCCCTTGGCGGTCACTGCAGCCCGTGTCTGACTGCTGGCCAGGGCCGCGGGTCTGCAGCCAGCCTCGCCTCCTCCCCAGGGCAGGGGCGAACAGGAGCAGCCCCCGCGCCTTGAGTTTCACTACTCCAGCCCCTGTCACTCGCCTTCTCCAGCCAGGCTAGACTGGGATTTCACACTGTCATTTGCACTAAACTGGAGTTGAGGCGGTGAACACACCAGTAAGCGGAGAGTGAAACTGTCCCAGAGCAGCCGTAGTAATCCCCTGCCAACCATCACAAACCTAGGATATCCTGGGTTAAAGTTCAACTTCAGAGAAATCCAAGGAGCGAAGTTATGGAAGTGCACAGTCAGGCACCCCTATCTGCCTGGTAGTGAGGCCATGCAGGAATTCTTCCTGCGCTGTAGCTTTGTACTTCCACCTGACACTGATTTTGAAAGACAGTGTAGATTTTTTTTTCGTTTTTTTTCCTCCTTGATGTCCCTCCATTATACCAACAGACTGTACTGCCCAGAGACTTGGACTGGGGGCAGGCAGGTGCGGAGGTGATAATGTGAGGAGATGTCAGAACTGTGCAACTCTCTGGTGTTACAACATACAAAACAGTGTATGGTTTTGGTTTTTCCACACCCAAGGACAACATAGGCTTTGTACACACGATCACTTTATTGCGTGGTAAGGCTCCTTACCATGCAATAAAGCCAATTGAGTACACACGAGCAATTTCTCTGTTGCGCGGCAACACCCTCTTGTCGCGCAACAGTTAAACCACTCCAAACGACAGTGGTAGTATTATCGTGGAACAGCTGTTCCGGTAATGCTCGTCTGTACTCATTTTGCGCAATAGACAGCCTCCGGAAATGTCCCAGAGTGCCAATCGAGGCCACTCTGGGACATTGGAGCTGTCATATGTCAATTTCACTGCTCTAGCTAAGCACTTTCAATTTCACTGCTTAGCTCTGATTCGAGCTGGCCCCCCAGCACAGTCCAGGGGTTCGGGTGGTGGCAGAAGCTCTGCCGGAGCTTCTGCTGCCACCCGATCCCCCAGCTGGTTCTGCTTAAGCGCCGCGGCTCCTGCTGACAACCGGAGCCCGGGAGCTGAGCTGGGGGGCCAGCTCGAATCGGAGCCGGCCCCCCAGCACAGTCCAGGGGTTTGGGTGGCGGCAGAAGCTCCGCTGGAGCTTCTGCTGCCACCCGATCCCCCAGCTGGTTGGCTGTCAGCTGCTGACAACCGGAGTCCGGGAGCTGAGCTGGGGGGCCGGCTTGAATCGGAGCTGGCCCCCCACACAGTCCAAGGGTTCGGATGACAGCGGGGGCTGGCAACGCAGCCCCCTCTGCCACCGGAAGCCCTGCAGCTGGGTTAGGGGGCTGGCTGTGGGCAGTGCATGGTGGGACAGGTGCCCACCATGCACTGCTCTTCTTTCGCAAAGGAGCATTCCAAGGGTGAATGCTCCTTTGTGAAAGAAAGAGCACGTGTGTACATGAGAAAGCGCTATATTTATAGCGCTTTACTTGTCCCCAATAACTTATTGTGGGACAAGTATTCTCGTGTGTACATAGCCGTAGTTATATCATCCTAAACCCCATGTAACCAGCACTGTGCTGACGGGAAGGCCATCTATTGACATTGCTCTTCCACCTCTCCATATGGCTGTACCCACACCAAAGGGAGATGCGCTCCCACTGGTGTAGGTAGTGTCTTCACTAAGTGTTCCAGTGAGAGAACCACCTCTGCAGCACTGTAAGTGTTTGCTAATGTGGGGTTGTGGGGGGGAGATTTCTGTGCTGGCAGAAAGCCTCACGGTAGGTATGGCTATATAGGCATAAAAGTGCCTTAGCAGCCGCAGCCAGTTAAGGTTACTTGGCTTGGGGAACTGTGGTAAGCAGAAATTGTATTCTCCATGAGGAAGCTTTGCTGGCATAGCTATCCTGGCGCAATTCTACCATCAAACCTTTTCTGCTGTGGACTAGGCCTCGCATGAAACACACTCAGCTCCCACAGGCCTTGCCAGCCCTACCACAAGTGTGGGGTGGCTGCGCCATTACAGTTTGTGGAAAGCACGGAGAGCAGTGGTTCAGCTAATCTGGAGGTTGAAAGTGGGTTGTTTCCTGGTGGAGAGGAGAGCTAAGCTACTGTAGCTACTTAGTCAGTAGTACCAGCTGTTTTCTCTAAAAACTTTGCTATCTGCCTTTACTCTGTAGAGAGCACTAGCATTGCGAGTGCTCGTGTGGACAGGACTCAGAGGCCACCATCCCGGTGCTTGTAGCAAGCAGGACTACATAAGCCAGGGCTGTTCTGTGGCAACCACCCTACGCTAATCATTGCTTTGACAGGGGTTGCCGCACACAGCCTCTGTGCTGTGCTGTGCTGGGCTCATGGGGCTGCCCTTCTCTGGCTGCCCCCCATGTTGTTCTCTTTCTGGGCTGTTTCATTCATTCTCTTCTACGACAGTGAGGGTCCATTCATGGAAGGAAAGAGCTGAAGTTTCCAGGGTTCTCTGCACACTGGACCTGTGGTTCAGGCTGCCACTGTCAGGTTCATCATCCTGTGTTCAGAAAGCCAGTGCCATTTCATCCAGTCTAACCTGGGTTGTTAAACCTCAACAGCTTTGTAAAATCTCACTTGCTTTTCACCACTTCAGTTGATTGCCAGCAGGTGCACTTTGCTCAGTGAGGACCACAAAAGTAGACAAGTCACTTTTGCTTCTGTTCTGTTTCTAGAGGATTTCAGGTAGCGCTATGCTGCAGCATTTGGGTTCTTTTCATTGGAACTGGGGAAAAAGTAACCCCTGCCTCCTGTACACACTTGGATTTCTTTTTCCTGATAGTGGATTAGTAATACAGCCTATACCTGGGGCCTAAGTGACTTGACAAGAGAGTGAGATCTCAGCCTGTCAGATGTGGCACAAAGACCCCAAAATGAGCAACAGTCTGAAATAATTCGTGCAGGATACGTATCCCTGGTGTTAGTACTCACTCTGCGGCTTTCGTGCCAGAACCTGTGGTAAGACCCTGGCGTTGGCATGTGCTCTGCGGCTTCTGTGCCAGGAATGCCAACATTCCTGATGTAGATAGTTGTCAGTAATAGAAGTCAGGGAGAGGCTGGTACCTGGGCCTAAAATGAGATCTCTCTTGGCATGAAGGGCATTGAGTGTCTCATTTGCTTTGTCCAGTGTAGTGAAGCGTGATTTGCACGAGCAGGCTCAGGGGAAGGTGTGGATGTCGATGCTGCTTTGAGAGCAGGCTGGCACGCCTTAAGTGACTGACAGAGACAACTGTGCTGGAGCCATGGCTGTGCTGTCCTCTCATGGCAGGGCTGTGATGTCTGCGCAGGTGTTGCAGGGCACTCAGAGTGGGCTGGCGAGTGTGCAGGGACGAGACTGCATTTGAGGAAGATCAAGCCTACGCTGTCTTCTTGACCCACGACATCAGCATGCTACGGCTCTTTGAGACCTTCCTGGAGAACACCCCCCAGCTCACGCTTGTGCTCGCCATCATTTTGCACACAAACAAGGCAGAGCTTTTCCAGGGTGAGTACATGGCACAGTGCCTGGCCACAGTGGGGGGCAGGGCACTGGGGTGTTTGGTGCCACAATGCCCAGTTCATGAGAAGTGGGCAAATGGGAAAAGGGAAGAATCCTTTGAGCCTCTTCAGCTCTGATGTGTGGGCCGCTTCATCCTCCAGAGCCCCTCGGATTGCAGGCTCTCGCTGGGGATGGAGCTTGAGCCCTCCTGCTCAGTGTCATGGGACCCAGCTCTGGGGGATTTCTCGCCGGGTACTCTGGCAGTTATTCATGCTCAAAGCTGGTATTGAGCACTGCGCAGGACTCGGGTCACTGTCCAGTGCAGCGTAGGAGGCCCTGCACCTGGACGCCCCTCTGACCAGACCCTGCTGGGTTGGTGGGAGGCTGGGATGTGCTATTTTGGAAGAAAGAGTGTGCTAGTGGCTGGGAAACTGGAGCTAGTTGTAGGGGTTCCCTTCATGCAGATGAGCCTGTCTCAGATGCAGCAAGGAAGGCCAGGCCCAGCCTGCAGAGAGGTGGGGAGAGTGCAATTTCAGTGGGGAGCAATCCTCTTTGGGAGGCGGGAGGGCAGAACCCTCTGAACAAGGTTTACTGGAATAAAATGGGGTCAAAGCAGGGTCCTGTGGTGAACCCCGACCGCTTGGGAAAAGGGTGCGTTGGGCCCCAAAGAGTTGTGTGCTCAGATGAATGGGCACATGGGTATGGTACCATGGCAGTGCCCTCACAGACTGATTGGCTCTCAAAATTTCCTCAGTGGGATACAAATCTGGGCAAACTATTTCCCAGGCCAGCCCTGGGCCCTGCCTGTTCCCTGGACTCCAGGCTTTGGCTGCAGGAATGGCCCAGACAAGTCTCGTGGGAGGAGGTTGGCCCAGCTGCTCCCTCCAGACTGGGCTTCCTCAGTTGGGAAGTGGCAGGGAGATGTCTGCCTTTGGTCCCTGAGGTTTGTGCACCGGGCTCAGGTTGTGTAGCTGTACCCCTATCGGTTCTAACTGGAGATGGATGAATCACCCTCCCAGCCCCACAGTGCCCTCCCACCATGGCTGTTGGCATCCTGGCCCAGGAGGGATTCCTCTGTGCCCTGCAGTTCTCTGGTGCCGCCCGGTGGACTGGGGCATGGCTGATCCAGGCATCTCCCACACTGTCCCCTGTGTCTCGGACTGGCGTGTAGGTTGGGCACTTCCTTTGCTCCCCTGTGAACCTCTCTCCCACTATCACCACAGGGCTCGGGATTTGCACAGCCTTCCTGAGTGTGGCCTGGTCACTGCTGGATTATCACCAGTCCCTCCGCAGCTTCCTGCAGGACAAGTATGAGCTGCGCCCACTCTCCTCTACCATCTACTTCCTCTGGAACTTCCTCCTCGTCTGCCCCCGCGTTCTGGCCATTGCGCTCTTCGCCGTGCTGTTCCCGTACGGGGTCGCCCTGCACTTCCTGAGTGTCTGGGCGGCCATGCTGCTGTGGGTCTGGCTGCAGGGCACTGTCTTCATGGAGAGCCCTCGGTGGGAGTGGCTCTACAGGGTCACGGTGGCCGTGATTCTGTATTTCTGCTGGTTCAACGTGGCCAAGGGGCGGACACTGTACCGCAGTGTGATTTATCATGGCTTCATCCTGGTGGACAGCATGCTCCTCGCTGGCTCCTCGTTCTGGTACAGTGCCCCCCTGCGTGAGCGCCCCTACCTGCTCCCCGTGCTTCTTGTGGGGCTGTTCTGCTACATGTTTGGGTTGCTGCTGAGAGGGGCTTACTACAAGTGGTTCCACCCCAGGTTGCAGGCCCCGTGCAAGGCAGCCTATGATGAAGTGGACGCTCCTCATGGACTAGATGAAGATGCTGTTTTCCGAGCTGTTCCAGCGCCAGCCCCCATGAACAGACGGTTGTACCAGTTGGCCCAGAACCACTTCTCAGTTTCTTTGCAGGCCAGGCAAAACTGGGGGAATGGGGTCATGGACAACATGGCTCTCTGAGTGCAGCTGGCCCCTCTCCAGGCAGAGGGATTTACATCTCTGGGATCTGGGCGGCTTTCAGCCCAGCCATCTCAGCCCCGTGCTCTGCGTTCTGAGGGGCCATGCTACATCCGCGGCTGGAGATGGGAGGGAGGTGGCTGGGCTGAGAGCGCTGGCATCCAGTGCACTGAGTTGTGCCAGGCTGGCACTCCTTCCCGTGGAAACACACGGCAGCTAAGTGTCATGGGAGAAACCAGGCAGTAGTTCAGGGGGATGGGAGAGTTGAGTGGGCTCAGCAGTACTCTGTGCCCTTTAAAACAGCTGTGCGGCCCCTCCCCCGGAGCCTCACTTGGTGTGTTCCCTTTGATTGATGTGGTCGCCTGACCTCTGCTCTGTGGGTCACCCTGCGCGGCCGTAGTCCCTATCCTGCCATGCGCCCACCCTTGCTTTGTTTCCAGAGTCAAGTCAGAAACCCTTTGTTCTTTTGGCAGAGGCTGCGGGGTTTCCCTGCACTTCTGTGCTAATTCAGAGCTTCCCTGGTGCTAATGAGTGAGCCCTGGAGAGACAACTTGGCTGCTGGGAGGAAGATCAGTTGATAATGTTTGTAAAGGGAAGAGGTAAATATGTGCTGTTCTGATAATGTAATGCAGCACTGTGCCTTAGCCAGAGACTTGTTCTCCAGCTCAGCACTTTGAGGAGGAAACTGCAGCCTTTCTGTTGTGGAGATGGGTGAGTGGATGGAGAATGGCAGGGGTGAGGGGGAAGAGAATATAGGGGGTGGGAGTAGGCATAAACAGTGTGGAGAATTGAGGAAGAGAACGGGGAGAATGCTGCAAGTGAAAAACCCCTGTTCCTTTTTTCAAAACCAAGTTAAAATGTTTGTTTTTCAGATGTTGGTCTTTGTCACAAAGATAACTGGTGTTTTCTTGCATGTATCCTGGCCCCTGTGCTTCTCTGGGGGTAAGGAGAGCCAGTCACTCTCCCAGCTACCGATGCCATGGTTGGGAATTTGCTGCTGTGTTACTGGCAGCCAAGGACTGGGCTCGGGAGGAAGAGGTGATGGCACTGTTGTGGTAGGGTCCTGCCCATCCCACATCCTGGCTGAGGTCAGCCTGTGCGGGAGGGGCGCCTGCTTGATTGCAATTTCCAGGCTTAGTTTCTGGTTTGTAGGAAGCATCTGGTCCTGGCTCCTGCTATTTGTCTGGCCTGTCTCGTGGCTTTAGGGCACTTGCTGGAGAAGTGTGTTTCCATGGAATAGACATAAAACTGATAGCTGGGCAGGGGTAGGGCTGAGGTTTGTAGTGGGAGAATATCAGCCCTTTGAGGGGGTCTTGGTGTTGGATTTGACTGGAGGGCTAGCTCTGCAAGCTGCCAGGGCCTCGGCCCCCACCCACCCCCCACCACCAGGGCAGTCACCTGGGAGCACTCGGGCCTTGCCTTGGACCAGGAGCTGTATTGATTTTTAACCTATTTGGTTTCCAAGCTGCTCCAAAATCCATTCACAACTGGTTTCTGTTGACTTAGTGTCAATCACTCCCTCCAAGGGCAGGTCTACAGTTAAGGTGGCAAATTCGCTGCCATCAATCAAGGCTGTTTCCTGTCGACTCAATGCATTGAAGACACTGCAGGAAGTAGGCGATAGGTAACTGAAGGGAGACACACAAGTAACTTATGTGTCTCCCTTCACCTGCCACCGAAAACCAGGGTATGTGTAGACCAGGGCCCACTGATGCTAAACTGCTGTGAGGCAGTTAGGGCCCAGCCTCAGAGCTTCCCAGCAGAGGTTGAATGGGGCGGCTGCAGGGAGCCTAGGCCTGCCTGGGAAAGAAAGAGCTCTCCAGCGAGGCAGGGTGTG
>ML685764.1:42001866-42017610 GCA_007922175.1 Pelusios castaneus
CCGGGGCCAAGGGGCAGGGGGTGCGCAGTCTGCCGGGGCCAAGGGGCCCAGCTCTTGCAAGGGCTCATCCCTTCTGCTTCAGTAAGAGCCTAGAGTTTTTAAGGAGGGATGGGGCCTTGGCGTGTCGCAGGGTTGTTCAGGGTCAAGCAGGTGCTGCAGACCCCTCCCAGTGCTGACTCTCTCCAGCGATAAACAGATGTGGCAGCCGCTGGGCAAACAGGGCTGAAGGAGCCTAGATTACAAAATACCAAAACCAAAAGCTGCACTGCGGCCACGCAGTAGCTGCTGCAACTTCAAGGCTGAGTTGGGGGTTGGGGCTGCTGTTCCTGTGGGTGGGGCGCAAAGGCTAGCCCAGGGCAGCTGGCTGCCATGCAAGTGTCTCAGGCTGTGCAGTAATTAGCTCTGCTAACAGGCCAACTGCAGGGGAGCGAGGCTGGGCCTGGCAGCCACTGGGCTTGAAAAGGCTCTAACATTTGAGCTTGTCTCCACTAGTGCAGGGAGTGTCTCTTATTCTGGTTGTACAGCACCAAGCACAAGAGAAGCATGTAATAAACATCTCTGGGCCCTTAGCTTTGTGCTCCCCAAGGACCTGGGAATGGCAGCCAGGATCCAAGTGTGCAGACCCAAGAAAGCTCTGTAACTGCAGACAGGGCTCAGGCCCGATGGCAACCTAGCTTCCCCACTGAGGAGTCATTTGTCCTCATTGCAGCTGGTGGTGCTCATTGTGGTGGGTTGCCAGCTTTAGGTCAGGGCCAGTCTGCACTGAGCGCTAGCTTGAAACATCCTCCCCATGCCAAGGTTGGGGGCTGGGAAGGCTCCCAGCACCACAGCAGGTTGAACAGGCTGCATAGAGCAGAGCAGTGGGAGACTACACACCTTAGAGAGGGGGATTCCTGAATGAGGTAGGGAAACAGGCCCATGTGGCCTGAGAGGCCACTCTGCAAGCCTTGGGGGAAAGAGTGCTACAGCTGTGGAGAAGGCTGTGAACAGTGGGATGGAGAATGCAGGCCCGGCAGGTGCCCAATAAGGGGCCAGAAGGATTCCCCTCTCGCAAGAGAGTTTGCTGTGGGTGAGTGGGGAATGGGAGAGAAGGCTCAGGACACACGGGCATTTATGGAAGTGCTGAGAGCCAAGCCTCTGGTGCTGTCACTCTTGGGCACCAGCCCAGTCAACTTGGCAGGTCAGCACCAGCTGGCCAACACTTCCCTAAAGAAGGAGCCCCCACCTCCTACGCAGGCCTGCATGGGGCTAGGCTGCACTAGGTTCTGACGATCCAGTGCAGAAAGGATACGCTTGTGTTTTGGGGTCTGAGCATGGCCTAGGCCCTCACCACCACACATCAGACCTCCTGCTCTTCCTCATGCACCTTCGTCCATTTTCACCAGCTTCACTGAGTCCTGGAGAGCCCCCACCCCAGCACAGTCCAAAGCTCATGAAAAGCAGGCTCCTCCTTGGACAGAAGAACCCTTGCTCTGCAGCTGCACTTTTGACAGGACTCCAGGAGAGAAAAGCTGGGCCACGGCAGAGACGGGCCCCTCTGTCCTCTGCAAAGGGTTCTAGGGGGTCCTCAAAGCAGGCCCAACCCCAATTAAATTATCCCAGCCAGGGCTTTGTCAAGATGGGCCTGAAAAACCTCTAAGGCTGGAGACTCCATCACTTCCCTAGCTAACCTATTCCAATGCTTCACCACTCTCCTAGTGAAAAAGTTTGTCCTAAAATACAATCTAGACCTCCCTCACTGCAACTTGAGCCCCTTACACCTCCTTATGTCATCTGCCACCACTGAAACAGCCTAACTCCATCCTCCCTGGACTGTCCTTGCAGGTAGGTGAAGGCTGCTACCAAATCTCCCCCCTCTTTTCTGCAGATAAAACAAGCCCAGTTCCCTCAGCCTCTCATCAGTCATGTGCTTCAGCCCCCTAATTTTTGTTGCCCTCTGCTGGACTCTCGAGTTTGCCTACATCCTTCCTGTAGTGGGCAGCCCAAAACTGGACACAGTATTCCAACTGTGGCCTCACCAGTTCCAAATAGAAGCAAATAACCACGTTCCTCAGTCTGTTGGCAATGCCTCTACTAATGCACATTATGCAGTTAGCCATGGCAACAAGGACAAACTTGACTCATATCCAGCTTCTTGTTCACCGTGACCCATAGATCCTTTTCGGCTGAACTGTCAGGTGATGGTCCCCAGTCTGTAGCAGTGCATGGGATTTTTCCATCCTAAGTGCAGGACTCTACACTAGTCCTTGCTGAACCTTGTCAGATTTCTCTTGGTCCAATCCTCTAAATTGTTTAGGTCACTATGTACCCTCCACCTTAAATGTTATCTGCAAACTTCTCAAGGGTGCAGTCCACTACACCCTCAGATCAGTAGAGGATGAACAAAACTAGCCCCAGGACTGACCAGGGGGGCACTCTGCTTAGTACCGGCTGCCAACTAGACATCAAGCTGGTTGATCACTATCCCTTGAGCCCAATGATCTAGTCCCCTTTCTATGCCCCATTCATTGGCCTGCTAGCAAGAATACAGTGGGAGACCACATCAAAAGTTTGCTAAACTCAAGGTCTATCACCTCCACCGTTTTCCTCATATCCACAGGACCAGTCATCTCACACAAAAGGAATCAGGTTGGTCAGGCATGATTTGCCCTTGGCGAGTCTATGCTGACTGTTCCTGAATACTTCCTCTCTTCCAAGTACCTCAAAATGGTTTCCCTGAGGACCTGATCCAATGATTTTTCCAGGGACTGAAGTGAGGTTGACCAGTCAGGCTATAGGTCTCCAGTTCCTCCTTTGTTGTTTTTTGAAGATGGAGGCTATATTTGTATTTTTCCAGTCCTCCAGGATCTCCCCCATGCATTTTCAAAGATGGTTCTGCAATCACATCAGCCAACTCCCTCAGCATCTTGTATGCATATCATCCAGCCCCATGGACGTCTGCATGTCCAGTCTATCTTCCTGAACCTGTTCTTTCACCACTGAGGGCTGCTCACCACCTCCCCATACTCTGCTGCCCAGTGCAGGAGCCTGGGAGCCGACCTTGTCTGCAAAGACAGAGGCAAAAAAAGTATTGAATATTTCAGCTTTTCCACCTCATCTGTCACTAGGTTGCCTCTCCCATTCAGTAAGGAGCCCATGCTTTCCCTGACATATCCTTGGAAACTCTTCTTATCCATCACACCCCTTGCTAGCTGCAACTCCAATTGTGCTTTGGCCTTGGTGATTTCACCCCTGTGCTTGAGCAGTGTTTTTATATTCCTCCCTAGTCGTCAGACCAAGCTTCCTTTTTATGGTTAAGCTCGCTGAAGATCTCTCTGTGAAGTGAGGCTGGTTGCCTGCCATATTTGTTGTCCTTTCTGCACGTCAGGTCCTGCACTCTCAATAAGGTTCCTTCAAAATAAAGCCAGCTCCTGTGGACTCTTTTCCCCCTCATCACAGGGGATCCTGCCCATCAGCTCCCTGAACCTCTGCTTTTCTGAAGTCCAGGGTCTGTATTCTGCTGTTCTTTTTTCAGGATCCTGAACTCCCATATCCTAATATGGCTGGGCAGTGCAGAACACATCATTTTGGGGGAAATCTGAGACTGGGGTCACCCTGCTAGTAGTAACCAAGGCTGCTAGAAGCCAGAGTATGGCTGGTGTTTGCTGCTGGGATCAGAGCTGTGGCTCTGCCTGGACACGGAGGGTGTCACCTGCATGTGTTTGTGAGGAGCCCAGCCTGGCAGCTACAGCAGCAGAGCGTTGTGAGGAAACCGCTGTTGCCGGTAAGTGATGACAGCCCCTCATGGGTCTGGACTGCTCTGGAATGTCCGTGTCTGATCCATCTGCCTCTTTCTTGCCTGCAATTTAACTTTGTCGTTGGATATTTCTTTTTTCAGTCTCTTGAATCTTTTCAACAGCACCAGCATTACAGCAGCCACCTTTCTGCAGTTTGTCCAAGACTATGTAGGGCAAGAGATTTCAGTATCTTCAGCTACATTCTACATGTCTCTAGTACCAGGCTGACAACTGTGGCTGTGCTAGTTCCGTAGGTTTTCTCATGATTTTCGTCACAAATTGTAATGAGACTAGGCGAGTTCTTAATTCATAGCTCAAAAAAATCAGCCATTGAATTCCACCGTAGGTCCTGGGGGAGAATTAGTATTATATACAGTGCTCCATCCACCAGGATTCCCATTTTCAAGCATGATTTGCACAAAAAAAACCCAAAAAATTGTTCAGTTTTCTTCTCATATACACTATCCAGCAAGCTCCCTTGAATGTCTGCTCTGCTGGTTGGAATGTAGCTACTCATAATGATTGAACCATGTCAGTGATATGTTTGAACAAGATGAAAGGGAGAATTTGTTGGTGAACCGAGCAATCTTTTCTTTTACAGTGTCTCTGGAATTTGCTTGTCCTGATTCCAAACTCATCCATAGTTTTATGAATGATGAAGCCTTTTACAAATCTGAATCTATACATAGATATAAAATAATACATTATAATTAACAAAAACCGGACTGTTTGGTTCAGTTGCAGCAATGCTGGTGGAACCAACAGATGACTCAAATTGTAAATACTGCAGCTGATGGATGTCCATCATCCCTTGTGTCTAAACTAGAGCTGAACCAAAATGGTAAAATGAGTTATTCTCACTCAGTAAGTACTGGTCACTGCACTGCTGGAAAACATGAAACTCTAAATCAGGGCCGGCTCAAAGGGTTGTGGATATGTTCAAGTCCATATCACTGGCAACACAGCAAGCACCTTGAAAAACACATTTTTTTAAATGTTAAAATTCATAAAGGCCTAATAAAAGTTTACTTTCAAACAGGAAATCTTTAGTTAGGATGTTTCATTATATTGATCAGTAAAATGATTTCAGAGGTCCAGCAGTAACAGTAAAAAAATCTAATTAATACCCCCCTCCATCAAACTAACATATTGATTATACTTCAAACCCAAACATTTTGAAAGTCTTAAGTTTGTGATCCACCCAGAACAGAAATGTATGACAATCTAAGATATTTACTAGTGGAATACGACATGATAGACCGGCCATATAACGATTATAAAATAACTTTACTAGCCTGTTGATGGAGATTGTTCAAACATCTCCACTTCATCTCCCTTAAAGTCATTGCCTTCTGTGGAGCATTTCTCATTATGTTGTTTCATTCAGACAACCAGGCCTTGTCTTTCTTTAGTGCATGGTTTATAATTGGCACTTGTTCTGGTTTTGCCGAGAGGTACCGTAATTTCTTGAAAGTATTCCAGATCAGGTCTTTTTTTTACAACCTGCAGCCATGGCAGTTTTTTCCCCTCCAGTTTGTAATGTTGAAGTCCGCACTAAGGCTGCCCTCTGAAGAAAGTTTTCTTCTTCCCCGTGTCCCTCCTTTCTGGTTGCCGCCTGCTCCTTCTTCCCTGTGACCTAACTTCCATACTCCTTTCTCCCTCTCCAAAAACCACAGGAATTAACAGCAATCCAAGTCTTCTGCTTATGTAACCTGTGGCCCTTTAGCACTGTGTGTATGTAGAAGGAGAGGGAGGTAGTTCCGAAGTTACTGGATTGTGTTTGTGTATACCTGTCTGCACACAAGCCAGGAGCCTGAGCAAGGCCATTTACTGAAAGTGCCCAGAGTCATCCAGAGACAAGGGTTGGCAGATCAGTCCTTTTTCATGAACTGGAAAATAAATTTCCATGGTGGATGGAATCATAACTATTCATCGTTTGAAAACTGAGCCACGTATGAGACACTCGTCTGTCCCCATGGATGATCCCAATGAGACTTTGCCACTATCCTGCACCTACTAGACAGCCCCTGGGTCCCCCACAGGATCAACCCCGTAACACAGCACAGCACATTGTGCCATATTTGACCTCACAAGTTAGAGGTTCTTCCCTGCAACCCCCAGGTCTGATAAAAAGCTCATGGATTCAGCACAGTTAGTTTTTATTTCAAAATTTCAGAGATTATAAGAAGTTTTGGCCTTAACTTATTTTGTATTAAATGGAGATTTCATTGTAAAGTGGTTTATTTTTAAAAGAGAAACTTATAATTTAAATAACATCAAAGAACTAGTCTCTGGCTAGTCCCACAGTGCGGCACACGTATGCGGTTCTGTAACCAGTCCATGCAGCAAGCATGAAGCATCCCATATTGGGAGCCACAGTGCAAAGGGCAAAGGTTTATGTGAGCCATGAAAACCAACCAGGCCTGGGAGATGATCCCTCCAGGGCAGGGTTAAGAATTTTCCCCTGCCCATAAGCAACGTCAGCTCCAGGGCTGTCACACTGGGTTTTAAAGCTGGCTGGATAGCTTTGGGGCCATTTACACTCAACAGCTATGGGCAGGACAAAATTCCTTCTAGGTAAGGATGTTACAGGCAGGTTTTCAGAGAACAGACCATAGCAATTATTATAGAAAATAAAGACTTTATTTTTCCAGTTCACAGGACAGTTCCCATCACACAGAACATGAATGGTCACGGAATCCACAGCCATTAATGCCCAGCCACATACATACACTGCAACCAGCACTTACTTCTGTGTGTAAGGCATCTGGCGGGTCCAGAGGGAACCACCTGCTTTCCAATATGCTCGAGTACAAAGAGTTACTGCAGCCCTGCCAGAGCACTGGGAAAGGAAGAGGGCTGCAGTGAGATGAAGACAGATGTGCTGACTCAGGCTGGAGGCTGCAGGGATGCTCAGAGAAGGCATCATAAGGCTGTGCAGCATTCCCAGCTTTTCTTCACTAGAATTTGACAAATAGCTGGTTAACAAACTGAAAATAATCAGAAAGCAACAAAGCAGAGCAGGAGGCAGAAATGGTTTCCAAACCATCCTCTTCTGAAGAGAAACTCACTCCTGCTAGTTCACTAGAGAAGGGACAAGTCTCACAAAGGCAGCCAGCAGAGGAAAGATAAAACAGCCAGGTTAACCTTTATTAACGTAACACAAAAATGTACCATCAACCTCCTGTTAGAAAAGTATTCTACATACATTCGAGGAGACCGTATAAATAACGCTAGGAAACGTCACTGGCTGTAAAAGCTTCACACACAGCCAAAGTTTTGCTGAGGTCTTAAAGGTTCCTTAAAATAATCCGAAGTAAACAAACAAAGCAAAGCCTGCCAGCTCAGTACCTTGGCTTCCAGCGCTCCCAAGGAGTGCCTCAGGACCTCCCCCAAATGCAGGGCTCCCTTGCCTCCTACAATGATTGAAGCAAAAGGGGGAGTTTCCCGAGTCAGATGTTGGAGGTTAAGGCACAGGTTTCGAATCCCAGGTTAAGCTCACTGAAGTATGAGACGTGTTCCAGGCTCAATTTCACAGGATGAAGTGTCTCAAACATGTTCACAAGAGAGTTTCTGGCTGGCTAGTGACCCTCACCAGTGACAGCTGCTTATGGACACCAGAACAGATTCTTTTTGAGACTTTGTACAGACATCTTCAGATGCACAAAGATGCATCTATGTCTGAAAACTGCATTTTTGTGTGGCTAGTTTCCTGATGGCTCGTTGCCAGTCTGTGGTTAATGTAGTAGCTACTCCTCCTATGGGCCTTGTTTTACAACCCAGTTCTTTAAGAAGCTGTGAAAAAGGCAACAGCTGTATCTCCTGCTACCCAAAGGACACACCTCCTCGAACCCGGAGCACCTCCATATACAGAATATGCTAGGCAGAGCAAGTGCTTAACTTGCCTAACAATGGGGTCTCCTCCCAGTGCCAGTTTGAAAACCTTACTGGGCTTAATGGCAGCTACATGAGCAAGAGGTGCCAGGGTGTCCAAACACTCCAAGACCAGGCAGCCTCCTCAGCCCACAGAGCACTAGTTACATACTCAGACATTAGGATTTAATGGATCCCATTAGTAAGCCTGAAAGTAACTGCTCATTCTTGAAATTGGCCCCATAGATTCCCAGCAGGGAAGATGCTGCCCTGACTGAATACAATGGTTTCTACCTGGCACTAACCAAAATGGAAGAGGTTTCCTGGGGAGTCAGCTACAAATGCACCCAGCTCTGGAATATATCTGCCAGCACCAGTGAGCAGATAGTAGAAGGCAGGTGCCTAATTCCTGGGCTCCTTGGACAGTTGGGAGAAGGAGACATGTTCCTTATTTGTTGTTTTATCAAGGCGATCACAAGGCCGTAGTGCTTTCCCAGTTCTCGCTACTCAGGCTTCGCCTAGATCAGCAACAGCTGTGCTAGTGTTGGGAGCCCTAGTGTAGGGACGACCTGTCTGCCACCAGCATTTCAGTTACTTTCATCTGACCCTGTCCAGAGCAGGCCCACCTGACCGCAGGCTGTCTGCGAGACAGCTCCAGCACCGCCAACGCCCAGCAGCTGAGCTGTTACCTGCAGAATGCCAAATTCTCCTAGAGGATCTCCAGCACAGACAGCGCTCCCTGCCGGGGAATTTCCTTAGACATGAACATGCCTGTTGGGATGGGGGAGTAGGTCTAACATGTTGGTAGCTACGGCCAGAACATTCAGCTGCTCATTGGCCTCTTAGTGTGTAGCTCTTTGGAGCAAAGCGCTGAGCTTTCAAGATCGTTCCAGATCAGAGCTCAAAGGCTAGCTATGGAGCTCACGATGGTGAAAGGTGGGATCCTCTGGTACAGTCAAACCTTTCATCACTCAGCTCAGCACAAGAGCAGAGGGGGCGGAGCATGAGGATCCCACATGGTCCACAGGAACTGGAGCAGTTCCAGGTTCAGGTGCTGAAAGGGCTCCTGCTGAGGGCAGAGGCAGAAGAAGAGGGCTATGCAGAACACAGCCCTGCTGCTAGCACTGGAACTGGCCTCTGATATGAAATCCCTGACTTGAAGGTGACAATCCCCCACAGCTAACACACGGCCAGCAGTGAGCAGGCTGGATTAAGATACAAAGTCATCTCACTGGGAGCTGCTGTCACTTGGGCCCGAGCAGAAAGGTCTGTTAGCTACAATCCTGGTGTCTGCGGACAGTGGGGTCTCTTCTCCTGGCTAGGGGCTCTGGTTTTCTTAGAAGACAGAATCCCATTTGCAAAGGGATTTTTGTTGGGTTTATCTAGGTATACAGTGTAATGGAAAGAGGAATCCAATCAAACTGAATCTGATTCTGCCAACAGGAACTTACTGGATATGAAAGGAACTGGGAGAAACAGCCCAGAAAGCCTATTGCCATTTCCTTTCCTAATATAATTTGTGAGGATAATTGTGCCTTAAATTACTGCTGGCCAAGTGAAAAACCTGCTGTCATATCTCAGTTGCACTGAATGCGTATGGTAGATGATTTCCACATGCAGTTTTGTTCCTATAGTGCCTGTCACCCTGCAGTCTAGATCACTGGCCATTGCCTAGGCTAGAATGGAGTAATTCTTGGTTGGGAAAGGGGGGGGGGGGGGGGGGCTGTTGACTGAATAGACACTCACATATTCTTTAGGAAAGCCAACCTTTTACTATAAGGGGAACTGCAAGTCCTGGATACACTTCCTTCTCCCTCCTTACTATTCAGTGAAGCCACTCCAGAACAAAACAATCTAAAGAAATGGCACAAAATTAACTGCTCTGAGCAAACAGGGCAGGGAAGGGGACTCATTTTCACAGTGACAGAAGGATTTTTGCCATTTTCATTGATATTTCCCTTGAAAAATCAACAGCCTTTATGGCCTTGCAAGAAGGGGAAAATCCAGCCCTGCCCCAGATACTGGACTCATCTATAGAAATAACGTGTATACATCCCATGGGGTCTCTAGCTAAGGTGGTTAGAATGGGAGAGGGATCTTACAAAAGTTTGCTGCTATTATGGTAGCACGAGAACGCACACAGTGAATCTCTGGAGATGGGCACTGGAGCTCCCTTCGCCCCAGCCATTCCCTTCTTTAGAACACAGAGAACAATTCGCGCCCCCAGCTATGCTGAGTCTGCTGCTTTTTGGGTCAACCCTTTGTACCTGGCAGTACCCGTGCTCTTGAGGAAGTGACCGGCTGTCACCATACAGTTTGCATTAGCTACATTTCTTCAAGATGAAAAGGAAGTTCCCAAACAGACAAGCTTTCTGCCCCTCCTGTTAAATGGAGAGGGGCTTGAAAGGAGCCACACTTGCTCCTCTGTTCAGCTTCTTACAGGAAATCTAGTTCGAGGGCCTGGTGAAGGGAAACAAGGTCTGCATGGTTCGTGATCCTCCAGAAGGGCATGTTGTGCTGCAAGAGACAGTTACAAAGTCAGGGTTAGAGAACAGCTTTCCGTCCCCCCCGCACGGTCCCAACAAAGTGACAGGTCATGATTGACAACGCAGCCCCAGAGCTGACAAGCCAAGCACACAGTGGTCCCCCAGGATCCCGCTGGCCTGCACACGTCTGTCTTCCCACACCTCTGTATTCAGGACACACAAGGCTGCAGTCTGCTGAGTTAGGGAAGGTGCTCCCATCTCGGCTGCTGCAGCCCTCAGAGGATGGTTTGCTGCTGAGTTTACGGGAGGCACTGCTGTGTGGCCTGCTGCCCATGGCATGCATGAGAGTCAAGTCTGCATGATGATGGTACGGACAGTGTCTGTTTCCACAGCTAGCTGCTTTGGACTCAACAAGCCAGCCTGTCAACACCCACAGTTAGTCTGAATTGTAAAACCAATGAGGAGCAATCCAGTGATCCCAAGAGTGTTAGGAATGGAGCCAACACTCATTTCATGGGTCACCAGTTAATATAATACACTCACATTCGGTCTTATGGGGATGGCATCGTACTAGCTGGCTGTGAATGCAAGTTAAATGCAACCAAAAAGGGAAGCGCCCAGTGCAGATGTTAGGGCTGAGAAATCAAGGCCTCTAGAGTCACGTAATTCCCGACATTGAAGGCTCTCCCACCATGTTAACTCAGCATGCTACACCTCTGAGCACACGGACACCCACCATTATACTGCACACCATGGGGGAGGGGGAAGCAGGGTCACTATCTCCACATCAAATGTGGCTCTTTGGGGTGTTTTAGGCAATGTGCCCCCTACTGCCAGCTCGCATGCAGCTTCGGTGCGTGACTGGGATCTTTTGAATAGCAGCATCCACCAAGGCAGTGCACGTGCCCTCTGCCTCCTTATACTTCGGTTTGAACACACAAAGGGCAGGGTGGCCATGACCCTCTCCTTCAGTTCCCTCCCATCTCTATGCCCATGTTAGCTGGGAACCCCAGAGAGGGGGAATGGGTAAGGAATGGTTCTTCCTTGGTGTGTCAGTGTGCATCCCACCATAGTGACCGGCAAGCAGGATCCTCCCAGATGTGGGATGAGGCACCTCAGCTGTATCAGTCAATCAGTGACTGGACTGGAATACTGCCCCCCTCCCCAAACACTGCACGAAGATTGGTGGGGTGCTCCACATAGCTGCCTTGCAGAGAGTTCTGAAGCAGGCCGAAGATGTTGCCAATGCCCTGCTGAAACTTGCCTTGATGTCTGGAGGGACAGGCTCACTTGCCATCTGCTGGTAAGGGGAAATGCACTGTGTGATCTCCTTGGGGCTTTGCTGGGAGGAGATGGCGTGGCTTTTCAACACACCGCATCTGGCCATGAAGAGGTAGAGAGGAGGTCTGAGGGGCTTGGGCCTGTTTGTGTAACAATACAGGCCCTAGGAACATTCAGAGCATGAAGCTTCTTGTGTCCCTGCAGTGAGGGCAGCTTTGGGGGGAAGACTGGTAAAGTAACAGACTGGGTCAGGTGGCATTTTGAAACCACATTAGAGAGGAACTTAGGGTGGTTTCATTCCCACTTTGTGCCTGTGGAAGGATGGACATGACAGTGCTTCACTGACTCTGTGCTGACGGGATGGGTATGAGAAAGGCTGTCTTGATGGTGAGTAGTACAATGAGCATCCAGTCAGGGGGCTCCAGAAGCTACAGGAGACCCATGATAAATCTCCTGGGGGGGAATAGGGTCTCTTACTCAAGGCCAGTGGGGAGAAGGCCCTTGATACATCTTCTCACCTTATGGTGTGAAAAAAACCAAGTGTGACTGCACTGGAGCCTGGCACATTGATCTTACTGCCAGATGGATTTAAGGGAGCCAAAGGATCAGTAAGTAGTGCAGAATCTCTGGTATCAGGGCCTCAGCTCAGTTTATGTCATTCTGAGGGCCTGTCTTCACTGGGCAATCGATCTCCCTGATGGACTGATCGGGTCTGTGAAGACCTGCTCAGACAATCAGGAAGCCAATGCTGGAAGACCACCCCCACAGAAGGAGAAGCCCTGAATCAGAAGGAAGGGGTTTCTCTCCAGCTCAGGCTATTGAAGACAGCGTGGTAAGTAGAAAGTAGGCAATCAGCGGGAGATGCACAAGGTATTTTATGCATCTCCCTTCTATTGCCGTTGAAATCATGTGGCAGCACAGACTGCCCTAAGTTGTCCATACGGAAAATCTTTTCCACTTTGAGGAGTAAATAAACAGAAGAATTTCTATCTGTGCAGAAGGATCTCCTGGACCTGCAGAGAACAGTTTCCATCAGTCCTGCTAAACCTGCCAACTATCAGGCAATCAGATGCAGTAACCACAGGTCCAGGAGCGATACTGGTCCCTTGTTCTGCAACAGCACATCCAGGCAGGTGGAAAGGTGGACTGGGGGAGAGGAAGGGAGGCGGTTTTGCAAGAGACCCGACAGGCAAACTTGCCTCAGCCAGCAAGGGGCTATCATTATGACTGTGGCTTGAGCCCATCTGGTCTTGGACTGGTACGAAGGGCAGTAGTCCTTGAGGCCACTGAAGTACAAAGATGCCTGGAAGGGAGCTGGGATTCACCTCCCATGAATCAGAAGTCCTGGCATTGTTCACCCTGCAAACAGGTCTAGGGTGGGAAGAGCTATCCAGCAAAACTCAGTCTAGGATGGATTTCCATAGCACCTACTTGTGGTTGGTTACCACCTTCCTGCCCAGGAAGTTCAGCAGGTCATTGATGACTCATGTTCAGTGTAAATCTATTGGAGTCACTCTGTGTCAATGGCATAATTCCCAGAACTTCTTCATCTCCAGGCAGAAAGAAGACGATTGAGTTTATGAAGCACGTTACTAGTGTGTTGTCCACCAGGATTTGCACCATGACATTCCAGGGGACAGGTAAGAATGCTGTGCAAGCCAGCTTGATGGCTTTTAGTTCCAAGACATGGAGTTTTAGATCTTCCTGAAACCAGAAACTTTGCATTTGCAGGTGGTTCAGGTGGGCACTCCAGACCATGACCACTGTCATCACCAGGGAAGGAGCTATGAAAGGTACCCCATTTCTTATGTACAGTGGGTCTAGCCATCATTGAGCATAAGACATGGAGTGTGCCCAAGCCTTGTTTGGTTGTAAGATGTCCAAGAGACTGTCCTCTGCCAGTGTTGCAGGATTCTCATGTGATATCTAGAGAGTGCTGCCACAAACGTGCACAACTAAAAAGAGGCGAAAAGATCCCAGATATGTACACTCTTTGGTTACTGGTCACACACTGCCATCTGCTGGGACTGAAACCTGTCGATTGTCAGAAAAGCTTTTGCCAAACTGTAATTTAGAAGAGCTTCTTTGAATGCTAACTTCTGTGCAGTACAAGAGACAACATCTCCGGGTTCCCTTGAAGTTCCATATGCGAGAATGAGGAACGGATATGAGCTGCTTTGATCTCCACTCAGGACCTGCCTTTGACCAGCCAGTTCTCTAGATGGGGGAGACATGGATTCCCTGGTTCCTTAGCTGCACCATCACTATGGATAGACCCTTGCTAAATACTTGTTGCTTCGGAGTATCATCAAAGGGCAGAAACCTGTATTGAAAATGGCCAGGTCAGACGCCCTGTGAATCCTCAATACTTCCTGTGGCTTGAGGAGATGGCAACGTGGGAGTGCACATCCTGAAAGTCAAGAGCTACAAACCAGTTGAGTTTGGAGCCGACGGAAACTAGTGTTACCATCCTGAACCTGCAGTGGCATGTGCATTTGTTGGGACAGGGAAATATCAGGTTTAGAAGCCTCTTCCTTTGCACTCCTGAGGTACCTCTTCTATGGCTCCTAGACACAGCAGCAAGGCCACATCTGTTCGTTATAGGCTCTTGTTAAAATGGTCCCTGAAGAGGGATGGGGCAGGGTGGTGGGTGAGGGAGGGTGGAACAAGACAGGGTAGCTGTTGGTGATGAACTTCAGCCCTATCTGTGTGGTGTTAGCACAGACCATGCCCAGGGCAATGGGGTGAGATGGTTTCCAAAGGCTGTACCAGTGGACTGATGCACCTCTTGACTGTCCCATCAAATGTGCTGATGGATCATCATTGGGCTGAGGTGCAGGCAGGCTGACAGGCTTGGCTGTACCTGGCCAGGTACTCTGCATGTCTGTGGTGAGACAGGGCACACACAGGCTCTGCTGGTGCCGACTGCAGGCAGTGTGCATTTCTATGAGGTGAGGGAGTGCAGATTCCCAGGTTGCTTTGGAAGCAGTGAATTTAGGGCGCTCTCAGTCTATTCACTGAACTGCTCTGAGGCCGCAAAGGGCAGGTTCTCATTTGTGGCCTGTACCTGTGAGGGAAACCTGACCTTGGAGCCATAATTCCCTCCCCATGGTCACTTGGCTGGCCAGATACTTGAGTGCTGTCTGAGGCATCCACCGCAGCCTTGGCCACATGCTGGACTTCTTGCATGATGTCCTTCAATTCCTCTCTGCTCTTCTGAGGGAACCTGGCCAATGTGTCACTTCATCCATGTTAGAAAGCCACATTTGCCTGGCTCCTCACCTGAAGGGAGATGATGAGTGTGCCTGTCTTCCAAGCAGAGCTAAGGATTTGTGATCCTTGTCCTTGGGGACACCATCTGGGTCCCACCGCATGGGTGTCAATATAGGAACTGAGGGAGGGGTTGTGGCCACTTCTCTTTCAGCCCTCGCATAGAAGCATGAGGAGGCCTCAGGAACATGCTCGGCCCTGCCAGGTGCTGCAATTTAAACAAATCCAATCGCACGTGCTCGAGGCACATGTCCACTTTCAGTGGCTCCGCACTGACATGTCCACAGCAGAGCTGTGTGACAGTAAAAGCTGACATGGCATCGGGTGAAGAAGAGGCCAAGGGCTGACAGCTACCAAGGGAGGAGGGAAGAGCAGGAATGGAGCAGCCCCCGGAAAAGAAGGGGAGGAGCTGGGGAGAAAAGCTGAGCCCAGAAGCAGAGTGGGTGGCAAAGGAGAGAACTAGCAGCCATGGACACTCACCTGCTTAGCTGCTACCTCTTCATCGCGCCCATCGCCAATCACCACATATGTCACTTTCTTTCCAAATCGTGACACAATCCTCTCAAAGCAGCTCTCTTTACCTGCAAAGACACACCCCTCCGATGAGCTCTTGTGGGAACTGCACTGCTCATGCCAGCATCGGTCCATCCTCCCCAGCTGTTTTGTTCTTTTCACAAGGCTACCATCTCCTCCGGAGGGGAGAACACCTGGTTTGTACTCTACTGGACCAAGATGTTCCTATTCCCAGGAGCTGGAGCAGAACCATGCACCAGGCTCCTCATTTGCACAGTGCTGACCCCCATCGCAGCACAGACACTCGGGCATTTGCATAGTGCTCTGAGCCCCGTCACAGGACAGACACATGGCCATTTGCACAGCACTCCTACCCATTGCTGGATAGAGACACAGCAATTTGCACAATACTGATCCCTGTTGCAGGACAGATACATGGCCATTTACATAGCACTATGTCCCCTATCGCAGGACAGACACATGGACATTTGCCCAGAGCTCTGACCCCCATCACAGGACAGACACACAGCCATTCACACAGCACT
>ML685764.1:42017620-42062479 GCA_007922175.1 Pelusios castaneus
CAGACACACAGCCATTCACACAGCACTCTGACCCCCCTCACAGGACAGACACACTGTCATTTCAAAGCACACAATACAATGCTGGTTCAGACTCTACTGGGGAGCCACAGTAGCTGCCTTTTCCAAATCCAGGACTGGGCTACGTAGGGTAAGCGCCCAGCCACTGCTGACTAGAGGGACTGGGCACCAGGAAGCCCTTTCCCTGAGCAGGCCACGCACTCTCCAAGGGCTGGCTGGAGACTCCAAGAAACTATAGATGAGGCCAGTGGTTTTTAAACCACAGGTCGGGACCCAGTACTGGGTCGCATACCCTCAAGAACTGGCTCATGGCGCCCCCTGCTGCCGCTGCTGAAAGACTGGAAGGCATTGCTCAAAGATGTAACTGTTGGGTCACGGGCATAAATGATTTTTTTTAACTGGGTCCCAAGAAAAAAAGTTTGAAAACCACTAGATTAGGTATGGTGGCTAGCCGGTCCCATCTGACATATCCAGCCCATTCAAGGAGTGCAGGCCAAGAGGTTCCCCCACAGGAATGCTACTCCAGTCCCAAGAAGAGCAGCATGCTCCTCACCTCTTCACCTAGCAGGCTCTGCTATCTGGTGCACAGCCCTGCCTTCACCCATGAGGCACCTAGCTCCCACAGGCATGCCAGCAGATGGTCCCAACACAGGGTCTGACCAGACGAAAGGGACGGTGAGATTCTGCTTTTTAAACCTTCTTTAAAGTCCCTTTAGCAATGGTGCTCTCTCTGTCTGCCACGGGGGTCGTACTATACACCAGGTGGCTGCAAACTATTGCCCTAGGAAATAAAGGGATTTTACTGAAGAGGCTTAAAGCTCAGCGACCTGCTGCTAAGAAAGTGCTCACCTCCTGAGACACACACAAGTTGGCTAGGTAAAAAACAAAGATTAATTAAAAGGAAAAATGTCATAAAACTCCACTGAGAGAAAAAATTGTAGGATTTAAGTTTTATAAAGTGAGCCCGGGGCTTGGGGGCACAAGCAGCTGCGTGCACACTGGAGCTCAAATGCAACAACAGGATGGCTTGGATGAGAACAGAAAGGACTAAGCTGGTCTGCATGGCATCACTGGTGAGCGGAGTACTGGAAAGGAAAGCAGCTCTGCAAAATTCTCCGCACTGACTGCTCTACAGGCTCCCCAGTGACATATTTTGAACTCAGTGCAGCCTCTTTAACATGAAAAGTTTTGTTACTTGGAGTTGAGAATAGAAAGAGCAGTAAAAATGCTTTAGATGTGACCAGACAATTTTCCACATCTCTCCAGAGCAGAGTACTAATGCTCTGATGTTAATTCCCAGGAAACTTTGCTCTGAGGTCACTGCAAATAAAATATGTCAAAAAATAACCCCAAAGAACCATGCTTGACGCCCATATTCCTGTCATTCCTCGACAATGCAGAAGAGGGCACACATGGAGCCCACCCCAGCTATCAGGTAGCCTTCAAAATTCACAAGACACACAACGTTTGTGTGACTTCCCCCAGTGATAGAGTGATTTGGCTTTTGAAGGTGCCAGGTTTTGTGTGTGGAGTTAAAACAATTGAGTATTTCAGGAGCTGGGAAACGGAATGCCAGACTGCTCCAGGGCTGTGTGAACTCAGAGGCCAGGAACATTTCCTAGCATTCCAAGTTAATCCATGTGTTACTCTGGAGAAGACTGAAACATGCTAGAACACATCTGCAGTCCCTGCAGGCTTGGAGTCAAAGGACTTGTAAGGTGCACTCTCAGGAAAACTAGCTCATTCATGCAAGCAGGACTGGAAGTGTGATTGGTGCCTTGGGCTTTGCCTGAGCCCAGACAGACAGACGAACCCACCAGGGTTGGGCAGAAGACAACTACGTGGCACCTGTACTGAAGTCATATTCTGGGCTGTCTGTGGACTTCATGACAGCAAGGATGAGGACAGAAGCCCTCAATTGGCAATCTTGGCCAGTGCTGTTCAAACTCAGCTGCTTTACTGGGGTTTTGTCTCCATTAGGGTTTTTGCACAAGGCCTGTTATGGGAGCGCCAGACTGCTATGGATCTCTGCACCAGAGTAAAGTGGAACTTATCCCCAGATAAGCTGTGCAGGTCCAAACTCTGCGTTACGTCAGTGCAGCTTATCCACACATGCAGTTAGCATTGGTGCTAAAATCCCCAATAGAGATGGGCCTGGCTCCCCCTAGAGTCAGCACTCCCAAATTAGGCACCCCAGCAACAATCAAGAGCTATTTGGAGCAATAACCATACCTATTTTTGTAGCACTATAAATATTTTCAATGGGGAACACTTCTCCCAAGCCGTACAAGAGAACTTTGGCGAGAGCTGGCACCAGCTGAGTCGTCGTTATCAGGACATTCACACAAGTTTTTCTAAAGAAGAAAAGAAGAAACAGTGAAAAACACAGCTGTGGCAGGGGATTGGGGCTGGACAGCTGGCTTAGGCAACCCTAGCAGGACATGGCTGCACTTTCCAGAACAGACCGTGAGTTAGAGACTCTCTTTTTGCCTTCTGCCTGCCAGAAAAAGATGTGAAAGTCTCCTTTTCATTCTCCCCCTCATCCCTCTTTTATATTTAGGTCTTTTGTACATCCATCCTCCTCTTTAAACTGTGTCCAATGCCTTTCCAGCAGCCTGGCTCTATCTGGTACTAGTCCTTCCTGTGCCAAGTCGCTGACATGAGGATACACGTCAGTGAGAGTCTGGCTAAGAACACAGCAGCAGGGCAATTTGCTGCTGCGGACAAGCCGTTCACTCCACCAGGTGGGAGAGGCTGCACATGTGGCCACTGGGAAGGAGCTGTCACGGGTTGGGTTCTGAGCAAGCCGCTTTGATTGGTGCTTCCACAGACGGTAAGAAACACTGGCTGAAACAAGGCCCAGCCCGCTCTGACCAGTGAGAGACACTGTGTTACCCAGTCTCTGAGGTGGGGGAAACAAAAAGTTGGAGGGAATGGAGAGAGCCCAGGGGACCAATTCCCTGAAACCTGCTGAGGAGAGGCAGTGAGCAGAAAGCTGTCCCCAGTACTGGAACCACCCGTTCCTTGGAGGACTGCTGATCATGCGGCCCTTTGCTCTGCTTTTTCACACTGATGTGCTGACAAGCAGCAGGGGAAGCGCCGGAGCACCCTGCCCCCAGATGTTCTGCTGAATTACCCCTGTTCTGACACACGCCCTGCCACCGCAGCAGGGCCTGGGAAGTGAGTTACTGTTTGAGCCACCTACGTAAGAGGCCTGACTGCCGTACCTGGACTGAATGAGGAGGAGGGATTTTAATGCAGTTCCTAGCCAGGAATCTGTTAACACTTCTATATCAGCCCGTAGTCGCTGCAGTGCTTCCCTCTTCTGTGGGCTGAGGAGGCCTATGGGAGGTGCAGACAGACAAAAAGCCCATTAGAAAACCCATTCCCCAAGCTGAGTTACTGTCCAGTGCAGAGAACATCACCACTGTGGCCTCAATGGAGCAGCCGTGCTCCCTGGTTGGCCTGGCTGGAAAAGGCAATTTAGGGTTAGGGTTGTTTTAAAACTGGCTGATATTAGGAAAATGACAGCTGCCAATGTGACGCTGTCAGGATTTAAGGAACCATTTATGATATTATTGTGTATTAATGATATTATTGTGTATTAATATTTTATAATTGTTATAATCCATAGGAACTATGCCATGTTTGATGTCAATAGAAAGGTAATAATTTGTGGGAATGATCATATAGTTTGTGTAGGATTTGTATTTATATTAGAAGTTAGGAATGTGATTGTTATATTTTAACTTGTGTAAGGTTGGGAAAATGCCCCAGACTGAATGTCTGCCCAGCCATTGTCTCCTTAAGGGCCTATTAAGGAAGCTCCTCAGATAACAGGATAAAGAAGAAAACCTGTTGAGCCACTAGGACTTAAACATGTGACTCAACTCCAGTTTGATTGGAGAGAACTGCACACAGCATGGAGAAGGCCAGAGATGATATAAGGCAGCAACTCCAACTCCATCTTGCGCTCAAGTCCTCAGTCTACAGCCAACACCCATCTCTGGAACTATTCCTCTGAGACTGAACAAAGGATTGAGGCCCACCCTGATGCTGGGTGTTTACCAGAGGAACAAGCCTGCAAACTGCTTTTCATGAACTTTAAATCATTTGTATATATGTGATTCGCTTGGACCCTTTAACATCTCATATTGTGCTTCTTTTCTTCTTATATTAAACCTTTAGTTGTAGTTGCTAAAGGATTGGCTATCAGTGTGGTATTTTGGGTAAGATCCAAACCTATATTGTTCTGTGTGCTGTGGCTGGCCCTTTGGGGTCAGGAGAACCTATATCTTTAAGGGACCGTGCGGCTAGGTGGGAGCCAGAGGAGCTGGAGTGCAATAAAGGGAGCTGTTTCTATTTTGGGCAGATTTCTTGGTACCCAGTGCGGGGAACCAGAAGCCTGGTTGTGACTGATAGGGAGACTGGTTTAAGTACCACCCATCAGTGTTTGGGGAGTTTGGCTCCCGGTTTTGCAGCTTGCCCTGATTTTTGCACATCCAGGAAGGCATCCCAGGAGGCCCCGGTCACAGCCAAGCCTGACTCCATGCACACAGCTGACATGGTTTGGAAGGCTGGATTTTAATTGGTGTCTGAATTCTAAGGAGCATGGGGAGAGGAAACAAGAGTAAAGCACGAGGAGCTGGTAATGCCTGGGTTCTATTCCTAGCTCTGATACTGACTGATCGTGTGGCCTTGGGCAAGTCTTTAACCTCTCTGTGCCTCAACTTCCCCATCTGTAAGAAGGACAAACCCTGATCTACCACCCTGACACTAGAGCAGTGCACTGATGCAGTACAGCACCTGATTTATAGATTCATAAAGCCAGAAGGGACTATTCTGATCATGCAGTCTGACCTCCTGCCTAGCACAGACCAGAGAATTCCATCCTGGAAATCCTGTATCCAGCCCAATGCAGGTCTGAGAGATCTTGCAGAAACAAACAAGGAGTCCTATGGCACTTTTAAAGACTAACAAATTTGTTTATCACATGAGCTTTCGTGGGGAAAATCCCACTTCATTAGATGCTTTGAAGAAACTCCTTGTTTGTTTTGCTGACCTAGACTAGCACAGCTACCCCTTTGGAACTTGCAGAAACAGACTTCCAACCTTAATTAAAAGACTTAAATACAAGAGTTAATAGTGCTGTCACCAGTACGTTTGCATGCCTTTGGGTGGGGAATCCTGGTTTGTAATTCCACAACCGTTCCTGGGTTAGAGTGGACCATACAGGGCTTTGGGGGTGTTAGGGGAACACTTTCTGTGGGAGGAGGGGAAGAGAAGAAACTGGATAAGGAATTCAAACAACTCTGCCATGGATTTGGCCCAGCTGTCTGAACAGTGCTCCTAGCGCACACCACAAAAATCCTGATGGCAACTCCGGATGAATCGAGTGAGCCTAGGAGAAAGGGCAGGGTTCATATTTTTGAGCCAGTCACAGGCAGCCTGATGACGAGCAACATTTCACACCCCTCACCAGCCAACTTTCTGCTAATTTACCTCGTGCCGATCTCCAGCAACTCCCGCTGCTCTAGTCCACCACCCCACCAACACAAGTAAGCCTGGCTAAAGCAAACAAGTCCTCAGCACAGCAGTCTCTGCTGCTCCTGTCCTGGGATTCCCCATCTCACACCACAAAGCACAGTTGCAGTGTGTGCATTCACACGCGCCTTTGAATTTTCGTTACAAGGAGCAGTGCGTGGTGGGCACCTGTCCCACCATGCACTGCCGCTCCCTGGAGCTAGAGCCCCGGCTGCCCTGGCCCGCTGGAGCCCCACCAGGGGTGTTCCCCGGAGCCCAGTCGCCCGGCTTGTGGCAGCCCCCCCAACCCCCAAGCTGGGCGGCTGGGCTCTAGGGCTGCCGCTTTGGGGCAGTAGCTCACAAGCCAGCAGCCCTGGGAAGCCAAGTGGCTTGTGACAGCGGGACTCCAGCCATCAGGGCTCCTGGCCGCTAGAGCCCCGCTGCCATGCTATTTGTCAATTTCACTGCTCTCCTAGAGCAGTGAAATTGACACGTTTGACAACTCCGGTGTCCCAGAGTAGCCTCGATTGGCACTCTCGGACATTTCCGGCGGTTGTCAAATCACAAGGACCATACACATGGGCTCTACTGCGGAACAGCTGTTCCGTGGTAACCCTAACCACCCTCATTTGGGTGGTTTACCTGTTGCGCGGCAAGAGGGCTGTTGGCACACAACAAGCAAAATGTACGTGTGTACGCTCAGCATCAAACAGCATCAATGTGACATTTTATATTTAATAAAAAGATTACAATTTGTTAATGGCACTGTAGACTGATCAAGGCAATATACGTGATGATGAGCAAATCACATCAGACTGCCTTTCAGTTCTGGACAATGCATTTTCAAAAGAAGAAACATCTCAGCTGGGGACTGGACACACCCTTGAAGCCAGGAAATGGAAAGAACGATGGCCTTGTCTTCTTCTAAAGAGTGGATCCCCAACGGCCTAGCTTTTCTAATGCCATAGCACGAGGACAAGTAAAAGTTACTGTACGTGGAAAAGCTTCCAGCAAGAACCCCACTCTGTGCCTGGGGCCCAAACTCTGCCCTGTGGTGCAAGCTTGCAGCACTTGTGCGCGCACACACAGCCTGCACTCACCTCCAACGTTGCTTTTGTGTTTGTCATAGATCTCTCGCACTCTGCGGTAGCGGAAAGCCAGTTTTCTCATCCAGTCCACTCCGCCCTGCACCCCCGCAGCTGAGCTGTGATTTGCATTGCTTCCTGAGCCACTGAAGCCGTCCGTGGAGAAATTGTAGTTACTAGACCAGAAAAACAAACTTGTTACACAAGCTGCGGCAGCAGGCTGGCTGCCACCCTCCTACCTGTGGGGTTTCTAGTTTCTCTCTGACTACAGACAATAAGCCTCTGGGACTGCCAGCCCTTCCCTCCCACTGCAGGCAGGACCTCCCTTGTCCTCAGCACTGCTGAAGATGGGGTCTCTGTACTCCCTGGGCAAGTTACTTCAGTGCTCAACTGGTCTCACTACTGTACCCAAACTGCAGCATTTAAAATGTGATGATTCCTCTTTCCACCCTTCAACTACAGAAGCAGGCCTCTCCTCCCTGTGCTAACCATCCTCCTTCAGGCTACAGTAATTAAATGTAATCACTCTCTTTTCAGCAGTCTTATCATCCACTGAAGTCTTCCTTCTAAATCTCTGCCTAGGGAGAGAGGCGGCACTCCAGGCAGCATCCAGCACAGCCCCTGCAGCTCAGGAGAATGCAGCACTGTTACCCTTTGCTTTACTGGAAATACCTCTCTCTACACACACAAAGGCATTCGTTTATGCATGAATGTCTCTAAAAAAGCCACCTTCGCCTTTTAGCTGCCAAGTGAGAACTGCCATGTTTCTTAGCTTTGAGACAACTGATTTTCTTTAAACGTTCTAATAAAGTTATTTAAATTCACAGAAATCTAATCTGCCAAAAAAAGCTCTGTCTGAGAATTCTTCTTGGTTCAGGGCATCTGCATTCCAGACCATCACTATAACGAGGTGCACGAGCCCAGAGACTGCCTAAATGGTCCTTCCCCATCCCCCTTGCTGCCTCGCTGCCAATGTTTTCAGAGTTTTCTTTGATACAGTTGCTTTTTGGAATCCCTCTGTTCATGGGTTCTACCTAAAAAGGTTTCACTGAAATCTAGTTCAATTACATTTCCTGAGCTACCTGTCTCCCTCAAACTGTAGGCTAGGCCAGCTGCAGAATAGCTCTATGGAACCTGTGCTGCTCACGATACACAGTTCTTTTCTCTAGGTATTTATTCAGGGTTTTTCATTATTTGGGCTAACATTGCCTGGTAGTGTAGTACAGTCAGACTAATTTTTCAGTAGGGTTGCAGGGCCCAGCTACATAGACTGGAAGCAAATTTGCCTTTTCTATTGTCAGGAGATGGGGTAAACAGAACTGGGCACAATATCCATGATACAGACATACCGTTATAAACACCACCAGTGGCATTCTCTGGCCTGTTTAATGACTCTCGTTTTCTTTTTCACATGAGCCAATGCAGTCACAGACATGACCACAGCCCTAGTCTGCTCTCTTTTTCTGAGTGATTTGTTTGGAACCCAAAGCAGTTCAAAGGAGTCCTTTCCGTGTGCTTTTTCCTGCAATGTCAACAATGCAGTTCATCTGCCAGCATGCTGCTCAGTTGTTTGCTTTGCTGGGCTCCTCTCAAGTTCCTTGCAGTCTTCCATGGAAGTTTAACTTAATTCTACCTGCATCACTCATTTAATGGTCCCTCTGTAGCTGCAGCTTGGATGAATTCCTGTGTGTTACTTGAGCCCAGATCAAGAAAAGGCTCTCTTCTTGTGTGTTCTAGCGCTAGTTGCATCCAGAAGCAACCGTGTGAAGGTTCAAGAGGCTGCTGCTAACCCTGTCCAGCAAATAGCTGAAACCCCCCATTTAGCCGAGTTTGTTCCTTTGGTTTCTCTCACCACTGTGGACTCATGCTCACTAGCCTCATCTGGGTAAACTGGGATTCTGAACCCTCCCAGACAGCTTCATCTCTTTGCAAATTGACTTGATTGAATTTACACCAAACAACATCAAATTTGGAGGGGGAGCAGACACAACAAAACTAGATTGTAGAACGGCCTGGCAAGAGCCAAGAGGGAGGGATTGAGGCCAAGCAAATGTGCTAGGGAGAAGACTAAGAAACCAAAGACCATCCCCTCAGTGAAGAAACTGATAGCACCCAGAAAGCTGCACCCTTCTTGTCTCCTCAATGCCATCTTAATATTGCTTTACTGTGAAATCAGGGTCTAGCATTGCCCTAGGGAAAGTTGGAAGCTAAGACTGGATGGTGGCCCATTTGGTAAAGTGTTGAGAACCACAAGCAAGGGAGTACGCGTGAGCTGGCCAAGATAATCCAGCAGGCCTTTTCTAGCTCCTGGGTCACAGCTGCACACCGCCACGTCAAGGAGTCTGGGAAGATCCCAGGGTACGAGCCTGTCTGCTTCTCTCTCTGTAGTGCAGCACTGAGCAGAAGGACTACACTTGATACAGTACAGTAAAATGCTAAAGGACACCAGTTATCCCCCAAACCTATCCTGCTCTTGGCTTTTCACTCAAAGGGAAAGAAATTGGTAAATTTACCCAGTTTCAGCCACCAGCTATGACAACAGAGCACACAAGTGGTTATGCTGAATTGCTTGGCCGAGTAACTTCCCCTCCCCCCACAGCTTTTCTTGTATTCAATCTCTCACATAGAGAAGCATTACACCATCTGCACACTCCACACACTTCCTGAATATCCCACCTTAAGTCTTGTCCATTGTCATCTGATGCAACATCTTCTACATGCACCTGGTCACACTCCTGTACAAGAGAAAAGCCCCACAAATTGCTGTAGCTGAGGAATGCACTGATAGTCCAGAAACCAGTAAGTACAGAGAGGATGGTGGGATATGCACAAAGCTTAGATTACCCAACAGGATGAACAGACTGGTTTAGAAGAAAGTTGGAATCTTTCATCCTGTCTTCCAAAACAAGCCTTTTTGTGGTTCAAAGAACCTCTCACATTTCATTCCTCAGGACACTGCAAGGGGGGAGGGCCCCAGAGCCACAGATATCTAGCTGCAGTGTAGACAGACCCCCAGAGCTTTTCTTCCGGTCTGGGAAAGGTGCTCCGAGCATCACAGCTAAATGTAAGGTGTTCAGCATAAGTAGATAGCAAATACCAGAAGGGACCATTTAAGTTAGGGTGGCCCATTAACACATCTGCAGTCACAGACAAAAGGAGGGGGTCAGAGACTTACAGACTGTAGTAATAAACCGTAACACTCTGTTTCTGTTCAGTTCGGCTTTTTAGTGTCTAGCAGAGTTATGGATTTCAGCTCTACAGGTGATAACAGGCCACTCTGCCTTGAATGGTCTCTTCAAATATGTGCTGTCTACTTATGCTGCTAAACAATCTGTTCCACCTTGCATTTGGCTGTGACACTCAGAGTGCCTTTCCCAGACCTGCTGAAGAGTCTGTGTGGCTCAAAAGGTCGTCCCTCTCACCCAAAGAGGTTGGCCCAACAAAAGATATCACCTCTCCCTGCTCATCTCACTAATAATCTGGGACTGACACAGCTACAACCACACTGCATGAAATTCATTTGTCACTGTCAGCTCCATTACAAAATTCACACTGTATTTTATTGCCTCTTGTGCAATGCTTAAACATCATTTAATCAATGCTGATCCACATACAAAATTCCATCCCAAAAAAGCACCCAGGGAGCTATGCCACCAACTTGTAATGTGGTGGCTGTACTGGAAACGGTGCAGTGCTTAGTAGAGCAAACAGTCAGTGTAGTCAGATCCCAAAATGCCTTTTTTCTTGAAAATTTCCCCTTGCAGCTGCTGGAAGTTATGGTAAGACCAGAAGTAACAAAAGCTCACGAGCAGCTCTTACCATTTTAACCACCTTGTGCAGACCTATCCCGAGCATGACAAGTGACGTGGGGTTAAAATTAGAGCTCAGTGCAATTTATTTGGCATATAATAAATTTGCCAATATATGCTGTTTTCAGGGCACCAAAACTATTTGCAAATTTGGGTGGATTTTGGTGTATCTTTTCAGCCAACACCCCACCAAAAATCCCAAATCTGAAAACAAATTTTGAAAATGTCAATATACATTGATCTGACATTGTTTCAAATCAACATTTCAAATAAAATATTGGTTGGCCTCAACATTCAAAACCTTTGTTTGACTGAAATTGAACTGTTTCATTTAGCTGAGAAAAACTGAAGAAATCTAGTTTTGGTTTGAAACTAACCTTTTTATTTTGTTTCTGTTTGACCACTAAACTGATAAGTCAAGTATTTGCTTGGCGCTAATTAAAACACTGGCGGCTGCCCGGAGCCAGGTCTAAGCTACTGATCCCAAAGGCGCTCCCACTATTTGAACTAAACCAGTGGTAGCAAACATGAGGAACTGGAGGAAAAAGTCTAGTATAGACACCACGAGAAACACCAAATATAGCACAGGACACAAACTTCGGTGCAGAGCTCTCATTGTTGTCCAGGGGAATTGTGACCCAAGGACTCCTTGGTGCCAACTGGCAGAGGAACAGGGGATGCAGGGGTTTTACAGGGATCCCCTGGATCAGAGATCTGTGTAATAATTCATCAGAGGTTGACATGTGAGATCTCTGCCAAAAGCCAGCAGCCCACAGTTCCTAATAATCATAATGAAATGTGTGTACAGATAATATTTAAGGCATTAAGTATCTGCTAAAAATTATGCTCTTCAGATCTTGAAGTTAAGGCAGGTCACCATGATGTAACACAGCTCAGACAGACATGTTCCAGTCAGGCAGGAGGTAACAGACATCTACCTCCCTGTCTGGCCATTTGGGTATTGTAGCTGAACTGTTTATGGTTTTAAAGGAACATTTTTTTCTGTAATACTTTTGTTTTGAATAAAATATACTTTATTTTATGAAGATGGGCTGGTCAAATCTTGTCATTGCTCTTGAGAGACAATAGAGGTGCAGGTGCTGACCTAAATTCAGACCTACTGTGGCAACCACAGAGAACTACAGGATGAATTGCAGCCTAAATCCCCAGTCTAGAGGACAAGTCTCACTGGACTCTGCCCTGAGAAATGTCTCAGGCCTTAGTCATTACCTAAGTGGGCTGCAATTAAAAAGCCCATGAAAGGCTCAAAAGTGCAGTTACCTTGGAAACTGTGACAGGTGGCAACAGAGAGATTATAGTCAATTCAAAATCCTCACTTCAATGCCTTTAATTAGCCAAAAGTGCATTTCCTACAGCAGTAAGATCACAGAACATGTGTTTACATTTGTATCAAATTCATATTAATGCAGCCAAGATTAAGCACACTCTTCTAAATGTCAAGGCAAATCATTACAGGGTTCCCTTTACCTTGGAACACAGAGCTGCCAGCAAGAGACTGTATTTACCATCTCAGATCTTCCAAACTGCACTGTGCTGACACCTGACAAGCATCAGGTGCTTTCTTTATAAAGCTCAAACCCCAAACCAGGGCCAACAGATAATTAACAAAAAATTGCAAAAGTTTTGAAAATGCTAATGAAAATTATCTGCAGTTTTTCTAAAATTTGCATTTTTAAAAGCAATTGTGGAATAAACGGTGATGTTCATACATGTAATAGCTCAGGGTTCCTGATCTGTACCCAGCAGCCACAGTGTTATCTTTTATAACAGAAATGTGTACTCAGAGGCAATATGGACTAGCGTTCATAGTAAAGGATCAGAAGTCAATAGATCTTATTTCTATTCCCAACCATTTACCTACAGCATCTGAAGTACTTGCACACTCCTTACATAAGCCATACATATTATATACAAGATTCTAGTTTATAATAAATGATTATAAATGGCTGTGAAGCGAGGCTTTCCATAAGTCAGTGGCATTTCTGTGTTTGTCAACTACAGCAGGCTGGTTGGCTGAGTGCATTAACTCTGTATGATCCTGGATCACACATCAGCTTTGTTCCTGTACAGCTTTAGTTCAGGTAGATTCTATTAGATTTTAGAATTACATTCCGCTTCTCACTCATGTTTGTCATTAGAAACAGTACTCTCCACAGGAAGTTCCTGATGTTTAGCGTCCTAAACAAACAGCTGGCACATACCTCTAAGTCATTGAAAAATAAGTGTGTGTCGGCCACTTCGAAAATCATCTCTTCCATTGTCAGACCTGAACCAATCACTAGAGTTGGATCCTGGAAAAGAATACCGAGAAACGATTTTTTGCCCAGGATCTGTACTAAAGCAGAGATAAACCTCTTACCAATGAAGTTCCACAGGATTCCTACTAGATCCCAAAGCTAGAATGTGCTGGCATGGTTCTTTTTCATACCATTTAATTGCATGGATTGTAATATCCCTAAAATATTGAGGGCAACCGAAGAAAAGTCAGATTCTACTAAAGTATAAAAACAAATCAAATCAAACTTCAGTGCTGTGTGGTTTAAACAAATATACTTCCAGCAGCTCAACAGAAATATTATTTTTGATCGGTCAGTACATTTCAGAGCCTCTATTTATTTTCACTGTATATTTGAAACTCAAAGATTCATACTAATGACAGGGACACACTCTAAATTACTGGAGTTTCTAAAGTTAGTAAGAAAGTGAACACAATAAAAAGCAAGCTTACTGTGCTTGGCTGATTTATTTTAATAATTATGTAACATCTGTAATAGTGATGTAATTTTAAAATATAGAACTAAGCAAATATTTTTAATTTACACTTAAGCTCTTAAAGTATTTGACAAATGAAACCTGCAAATGATGAAAGTTATAATCTCAGCACTAAGGGGCTAAAATTATTTAGTGCATCTGCACTTCAAAAGTACATCAGTTCATAGCCTTGTACTCAGTTAAACTTAACATGTTTGCAGTTTTCACAGCCTACCTCTGTACATACTTGATCCAGTATTCTCTTAAGTGGTTACACCTTTAAAAAAAAACTGTGTGTTCAAATAAAAGAGGAGGTTACTTACTTGTAACTGGAAGTTCTTCATGATGAGTGTCCCTATCCCACTGAAGGTAATGTGCATGTGCCCGGAGCTGGAACTATTCAAAGATGTAGTGTCTGTCAGTCTACACATGTGCCATCATGGTTTTGCCCAAAGCAATAAAGAGCAGGGCAGACCAACTACTTCTTCAGTTCCTTCTCCACCACAGATCTGCCAGATCCACAGCAGAGGAGGAGGACTGTGAGATTGGAATAAAGATAGGGAAGACATCTTAAATAATCTCCTGCTATAGATAAGTAACCTCCCCTTCTTCTTCTCCACTCCACTGTGGCTAATTAACAAGCAGTACCTAGCTAGCAGGGGGGTATGAGGAAGAGGAGGGAACCATGGAATGGAAGACAGCTGCACCAAATGAGGCTTCCGTCACAGGACCATGCACTAATGAGAAAAGGTGTGTACTGAACTCCATGTGGCTGCCTCACATATCTGCAATAGGCATGTCACAGAGCTCAGCATTAGGTGATGCCTCCACTTTTGTGGAATGGACCCATATCAAACCTCGTGGGGATTGTCTCGATAACATGGCACAGTGTAGTGCACCCTGAGATTCTCAGGGTGGAGGTGGCCTGCCCTATAATAATCTATCCTGTGGCCACGAACAGTGTAGGAGATTTTCGAATGTGCTTTGGCCTGTATAGGTAAAAGGCCAGGGTCCTATAGACATTGAGGGAGTAAAGACGCCGTTCCTCATTTGAGGTGTGTGGTTTGGGACAGAAGGTTGTCAGATGGACCAACTAGGGGCCTTGCATCTCACTGCTCACAAACAGAGAAGAATTGATCGGGGAAGTAGAAGTGAATGGCAACCTGGGCAGCAGTGACCATGAGATGGTAGAGTTCAGGATCCTCATCAAAGGAAGAAAGGAAAGAAGCAGAACACACACCCTGGAGTTCAGATAAGTAGATTTTGGCTTCCTCAGGGAATTGATGGGCAGGATCCCTTGGGAGGCTGATCTGAAGAGGAAAGGTGTCCAAGAGAGCTGGATGTATTTTAAAGAAACCCTGCTAAGGGCACAGGAAGATACCTTTCTGATGTGCAGAAAGAACAGCAAATATGGAAGGTGCTCAGAGTGGCTTAGCAGAGATCTCTGTGGTGAGCTGAAACATAGAAGGGAAGCTTACAAGAAGTGGAAGCTTGGACAGATGACTAGGGAGGCATATAAAGATATTGCTCGGGCCTGCAGCGGTAAAAACAGAAAGGCCAAAGTGCAATTCGAGTTGCAGCTAGCAAGGGATGTGAAGATAACAGGATGGAGTTGTACAAGAATGTCAGTAACAAGAAGAGGATCAGGGATGGTGTAGGTCCCTTACTGAATGGGGCAGGTATCCTTGTGGTGGATGATACGGAAAAGGTTAACGTACTCAAGGCTTTTTTTACCTCAGTCTTCACATGCAGGATCAGCTCCCAGGCTATTACACTGGGTAACACAGAATGGAGAGAAGGAGAGCAGCCCTCGGTGATGGAAGGTCAGGTTAGGGACTACTTATAGAATCTGGATTTGCACAAGTCTTTGGGGCAGGATGAACTGCATCCGAGGGTGCTGAGGGAGTTGGCCAATGTGATATCAGAACTGTGGCCATTATCTTTGAAAACTCATGGCGAACAGGGGAGGTCCCAGATGATTGATTCTATCTTCAAGAAAGGGAAAAAGGAGGATCCAGGGAACTACAGACCAATCAGTCTCACCTCAATCCCTGGAAAAATCATGGAGCAGGTCCTCAAATAATCCATTCTGAAACAATTGGAAGAAAATAGAGTGATCAGGAACAGTCAGCATGGATTCACCAAGGGCAAATCGTGCCTGACCAACCTGATTGCCTTCTATGATGAGATGACTGGATTCATGGATGCGGGAATAGCCATCGACGTGATATACCTCGTCTTTAGCAAAGCTTTTGATACGGTTTCCCACAGCATTCTTGTCGGCAAGTTAAGGAAGTATAGGTTGGATGAATGGACCATAAAGTGGATTGGGCTCAATGGGTAGGAATCAATGGCTCAATGTCTAGTTGGCAACCATAACGAGTGGAGTACCCCAGGGGTCAGTCCTGGGGCCAGTTCTGTTCAACATCTTCATTAATGATCTGGATGATGGGATAGATAGCACACTCAGTAAGTTCGTAGATGACAACAAGCTGAGGGGAATGGTAGACACGCTGGAGGGCAGGGACAGGATTCAAGGAGACTTAGACAAATTAGAGCACTGGGCCAAAAGAAATCTCATGAGGATGAACAATGACAAGTGCAAAGTCCTGCACTTATGATGGAAAAACCCCATGTACTGCTACAGGCTGGTGATCAATCGACTAATTAGCAGCACTGTAGAAAAGGACCTGGGGGTTATGGTGAACAGAAAGCTGGATATGAGTTAACAGTGTGCTCTTGTTGCCAAAAAGGCCAATGGCATATTGGGCTGCATCAGTAGGAGTGTTGCCAGCCCAGATCGAGGGATGTGATTATTCCCCTCTATTTGGCACTGGTAAGGCCACATCTGGAATACTGTGTCCAGTTTTGGGCTCCCCACTACAGAAAGGATGTGGACAAATTAGAAAGAGTCCAGCGGAGGGCAACAAAAATGATTAGGGGGCTGGGGCACATGATTTACAAGGAGAGACTGAAGGAACTAGGCTTATTTAGTCTGCAGAAGAGAAGACTGAGGGGAGATTTGATAGCAACCTTCAACTACTTGAAGGGGTCTCCAAAGAGGAGGGAGCAAGGCTGTTCTCAGTAGTAACAGAGGACAGAACAAGGAGCAATGGTTTCAAGTTACAGCTGGGGAAGTCGAGGTTGGATATTAGGAAAAACTTTCTCACTAGGAGGGTGATGAAGCATTGGAATGGGTTACCTAGGGAAGTGGTGGAATCTTCATCTTTGGAAACATTTAAGGCCCAGTTAGACAAAACCTTGGCTGGGATGATTTAGTGGGAGTGGTCCTTCTTTTAGCAGGGGGTTGGACTAGATGACCTCATGAGGTCCCTTCCAACCCTAAGATTCTATGATTCTGTGTGTGTGGGTTGACTGAGGTGGGAACTGGAAACCGCTCATGGTAGAAATTTGGGATTTAAGTGCAGCAGAACTTTATTCTTATCAAAGATACTGAAAGGGGTCGTTGACATTAGGACTCCCAGTTCCCCAGGCAGAGACGATAGCCACTATGAAAGCGACTTCCATGGAGAGAAGAGGAAGGGAGCAGGAGGCCAGGAGTTCAAAGGGAGAGTTCACCAATAACACATGGATTAGTTTGAGGTCCCCTGAAAAGTAAGAGGCTGAATGGGTGGCTATTTACCTACAAGTACCTTCCAGAATCAAGCAGTCAAAAGGTAGGTAAAAACCAAATGTTCTTCCACTTATGGGTGGAAAGCACTAATAGCCACTGCATGCACCCTGATGTAGTTAAGAGCAAGTCCTTTAGCCAGGAAGTTTTGCTTAAAATTGCCATATAGAATGTTGGGAAGAAATTGCAAGAAAAGCCTCAAAAGGAATTTAAATCCCTGACAGGCAGTAGTAAAGTTATTAGCCAGCTACAGGATGCTGATAATAGTACAACATCTTGTGACATGTAAATACAGTAATTAGTGATAAGGCATAGATAAGAGGTAATTGATAAGGAAATTCAGCATTTGGCAATTGATCAGAAGGCCATCCCTCATCATCCCCCCCAACCCCCCCGCCACGCTATAGTAAGGTGTCCTTTATACAGGCCTGAAAACTTAATTCCTCACACAACCCCCTACGGGTGCCCTACGCAAGTCCCTTACATAGCCTTTGGAATGCCCTCCCTCACTGTTCCCCCTTCCACAACTGTTACCTTACTTAGGCCTGATACACTGTTTCTCTGCATTCCCCCTCAACGATCCCTATGTCATCCCACACTTTACTATACTGCATAAACAGCCCACGGCTGACAGGCTGAATCAGTACTGACTGGGAGAGAAAGACAGTGATGGCTGGAAGAAGGAGGAGATCAGAAGGAGAAAGTTAGAAGAAAAAAGCAAGAAGGCAAAGAATGGAACAAGCAGGGTGATGATAGGCTAAAGGTACCTTGGTTCTGGACAGCCCAGCTAACTGACTCCTGGCTCTGTGTCTAAGCCAAAGATAACCTTAATTACTGACTACAGGAGCACTGAGGCTTTAGAAAATCAGGCTAACTGAGTTCCTGCACTGTCTCAGCCAGAGGTAATCCTTTTGTCAATATTGACAGAGCAAAAGGACCACTACAGATGAACAGAGGGATAGCAAGAAAGCTTTTCAAATTCTAACTCTATGTATGAAGGTATGCCTGTCAATAAAGCTACATGTGTTTGGTGAGAGTGAAACCCCCTTCTTCCTTTGAGTCCCCATTCAGCAACTGCCTAGCTAATGCTTGCTGAATGTTATAGATGGTTAAGCATTTTTTATAGTTTGCTAATATAAATGTTATAGATTGTTAAGTGTATAGTGTTAAGAATAATGAAATGTTTTTATTGTTTAACTGTTTAAACTATTTACCTCCGATTGAGAGTGGTGCTGTATATACTTGTAACACAGCTGCCTTCTCTGTAACTGCCATTCTGTATCGTATATACTGTAATAGCTGCACCAATAAAGGTTATTTCAGAATTAAATGATTTTCAGTTCTTAAATCTCATTGTATTAACATCTGATGTAAATAAATAATTGATTGGTTTTCGAAGAATTTAGTGGTCTGAGTGTCAATTCTCAACTGGAGGGCTGTACCCGTTATTTCCTTGGTTGGTTAACCATTAGGCAAGTGGACGACATTGATTTTTCCTCAGTAGTGGGAAAGTATTAACAGCCGAATGATTTGAGTTTCCCCATGTCTTCAGAAAGAGGAAACAGCCTACGAGAGTGGTTCTCAGTCAGGGGTACATGTACCTCTGGGGGTACACAGAGGTTTTCCAGGGGATACATCAGCTTATCTAGAGACTTGCCTAGTTTTACAACAGGCTACATAAAAAACATTAGCAAAGTTAGTACAAATAAAATTTCATACAGACAATAACTTGTCTATATTGCTCTATATACTACACCCCAAAATGTACGTACAATATTTATATTCCAATTGATTTATTTTAAAATTATGTTAAAAACAAAAAACTAAGTAATTTTTCAATAACGGTGCTGTGTGATGCTTTTATATTTTTATGTCTGATTTTGTAAGCAAGTAGTTTTAAGGTGAGGGGAAACCTGGGGTCCACAAGACAAATCAGATTCCTAAAAGGGGAACAGAAGTCAGGAAAGACTGAAAACCACTAGCCAAGAGCACTGGGATACCAACCACCTTGGGGCAAGACCTTTCTGTTTGGCTCAGGAAGTGAAACAAACCCAGTTAGCTTGGCAGGATCGTCTTGTGGAGTCCTTTCTGCTACTAGAGAGGACATCGCATGCTGCCGACAAACGTTCTCATGCTAGCCAAGCTCTTTTGTGAAGCATCCATATTTGAGTCTGCCATTATGTTGCTTGAGCAATTCCAGAAATCGTGGGAGCAGGAGTAGGGGTGCGCTTTGACATGCAAAGAAGGAGAGGAAACCAGAACTGGTGAGGCCAGAATAGAGCAATCACAATGACTGTTGCTTTCTCCCACTGGACGCATGGCAGGAATACAAGGGGAGGGAAGCCATAGTTGATCTGGTTTAACCAATCCTCAAATCCCTCCTCTCCAGCAGTACTGAATGTATTTGGTGTTGGTGTGAGATGCAAAGAGGTCCCTGACCAGAGTTCTCCAGTAACCAAAAATCTTCATGATTACCAAGTTATGCAATTCCCATTCATGGTCAGTTGCAAAGTTCCTGCCAAGAGCATTTACAATCACATGATGGGTCCCTGGTAGATAGGCCACCGATAAGAAACTAAAGTGTGCAATGAACCATTCCCAGAGGTGCACTGGGGGTCTTGTGCCTCCTTGCATGTTTTTGCAATAAACTGCAGTGGTGTTGTCTGACATGATGAGAACAGAATGGATGGATGGTAAAAACATGTGGCATGCCTTGTGTATCACCCAAAGTTCCAGGAGGTTGATATGCATCCTGCCTTCTTGAATGGTCCAAGTTCCTTGTATCATACAATCTCCAGCGTGGGCTCCCGAGCTGACAAGCGACACATCTATTATGATTGTCACATTTGATAAGGACAGGAGGAAGGGCATTGCAGAGTAGGCTTGGAGTTGGTCTGTTCACCATTGGAGGGAGGAGATGACCTCTTGTGGGATGATGTGATTGACACCCATGGGCATTGCATGGGGGAATAGGCTCCTTGGAGCCAGAGCTGTAGAGAGCGGAAATGCAGGTAAGTAAAGGCCATGACATATATGCACGTTGCCATGTCGCCAAGGAGGGAAAGGCAAGCTCTAGCTGAGACTAAGTGGCTGTATGTCACTGACGTGATCGTATCAGGTAGGGTCTGGAGCCTGCCTTTCAGTAGATAAGCATATGCGGCAGTCATTCAATGAGTGCTCCAATGGACTCCAGGGACCGTGGAGCATGTAAAGTCAATTTTTCAGTGTTCACACTCACTCTTAGAGAGAGAGGAACAGAAGAAACTGGGACATAGATTCCTGAGCTTTCTTTCTGTATCACACAGTCAGTCACCTATGTGAGGGAAGACAAGGACTCCTTGCCATTGGAGGTGAGCTGCTACCACAGAGAAAATTTTTGTGAAGACTCAGGGAGCAGTGTTAAATCTGAATGGTAGGACCCTATACTGGTAGTGTCACAGATCCCCCGTGAATCTCAGGAGCTGTCTATGGGTCAAGTGCTTATGAATGTGGAAGTTTGCATCCTGCATAACGAGAGCCATAAGCCACATACAGTTTTCTAGTGAGGGAAAGATGGCCTCGAATGTGACCATGCCGAACTTCAGTTTGAGAATAGAGCAGTTGAGGTGTTAGAGATCCAGATTGGTCCCCACCCCCCTTTCTTCCTGGACACCAGGAAATATTTGGAATAGAACCCTGTGCCTTGAAAGGCTGAAAGAACTGGTTCCACTGCTCTTCTCTGCAGGAGGGAGTTCACCTTTAGAGTAAGAATACTATCGTGAGAGCAATCCCTGAAATGGGCACAGAGCAGGGGATGAGGAGGAGGCAGCATCAAACTAGAACATATAGCTTTGTCAAATGACTTATGAGACATACCTGTTTGTTATCTCTCTCCATGCTGGTAGAGCTTGAGATGGTTTCTGAAGGGGATGACTTGCAAGAGCAGGGATGCAAAGTGGTTGATAGCTTTCTAGATGCACTCAAAAATATCGCTTATTTGAAGACTGGGTGTGCTGTGTGAAGGACTGCACTGGTGGACCAGGCAGATGGGATCTTTGGACCTTTGGGCACTTCTGTGGAGGTTTGTAGGCTCACTGGTGGTGAACTGGGGAGTTCTATAGCATTGTGTATGCAGAAGAGGTAAAATTTTCATTTTGGCGCTGGGCGTATAGATGCCTACTGATTGCAGGGTGTGTTAGTCTTTCAGTGAGTGTAAGGAATTAGCTGTTTTCTGGTTGAAGAGGTGTCATTCATCAAAAAGGAGGTGCTCTGTACCCATCTAGTGAAGCCTGAGGAATATAATTAGGATTCCCTCCTTATGACGATTCCAGTCACCATTGAATGTGGGGACGTGTTCGTGGAATCAACTGAAGCCTGTATATGATCCTAGAGACCAACTTGCCGTCCTCCAAAATAGGTTGGAAGCAGACACGATCCTGCTGAGGTAGGCAAAATCCACCATCTGCCTGTTGTTCACATTTGGCCATAAGTGCTAGATAGATCAAGATATGGAATTGGAGGCTAGCTGAAGAAAAGACCTTTCTACCCATAAAATCTAACCTCTTTTCCCTGTCCAAAGAGGGGCGCATGGATGCTGTTGCTTTGCTTGCTCCGTTGCAGCCTGGATCAGCAAGGAATTAGGTGGAGGATGGGAGAATAGAAACTCTGACCTGGGCGGATGGAACATAGTACCTCTTTTCTGGCTCCTTTGGGTTGCGGGGGGGGAGGGGACACTTGGTTGGGGTACACCACATGGTGCGTGCCAGTTGGAGAATGATGTCAATAATTGGTAGGGTCGCTCTGACTGGTACCAGTGCATGCAAGATGTCCAGTAGTACATGCTGACTTCCTTTACCTCCTTCGATGGGATCTGAAGAGTATTAGCTATTCTCTGGAGCAGCTCCTGAAATTGACAGTAGTCATCTTTGGGAGAGGAGGGCATCGATGACACAGCCATGTCCAGGGAAGATAAGGGAAACCTCTCTGGATCCACCAGTACTGTTGGAGCTGAGCTGACCAACACATCGTTCAGCTCTGGTTCTGAATGTCCACTCAGCAAAGGGTAGGGCGGTGAGACAGGAGATGCCTGCTAGGTTGAGTGAGATGGTTCTGAAGGTGAGTGTTGAGGCTATAAAGCTCTAATATGACCAACCTGGTTGATCCTGCTGTTGCAAGTGGCTCCTGTGCTAAGACAAGGGAAAGTACTTCGTGCTGTGAGAACCTTCTGACAGTTGTGCCTTTGGAACAGAAGCAGAGGACTATGCATAGTACCTGAATCCTCGAACTCAGAGGAACTGAAGTCCCATATGAACAAGGATGCCGACAGGGCTGATGGAACAGGGTGTGCTGTAGAAACACGACCAGAGGATGGCAGATCTGATGGAGCAGAAGAGGTCCTCTTAGCAGGCAAATGGATTAGAACACATGGATGTCTCATCCATTCTAGGGCAAACAATTCATGAGGCCCAGAAGCACATCCGATTCTCCCTGGCCTCAATGGCACCTGGTCCACAGGTGGAACCAAAGCTGGTACAGGGAAAATGCCCTGGAACTGACAAATCATGATACATCAGCAGAGCCGATGCAGGGGATGCAGAGCCGATGCACAATGCAAGAACTGGCCAGTGGATGAGATGAACAATACAACTTATTCTTCTTCTTGGCGGCCTTAGAACGCTCCTCTCCTCCATGGCCAGAACCATGGTGAGTGGAATGTCTTTCTTGGATCTTGGACTTACTGCCATGCTTTTGAGCATGCTTCCATGTTTCATGGCTAGGCCACGAAATGGAGTCCATTGTGTTGGTACTGGCAGAATCGGATGGGGGCTCAGCAGTAGGAGGTGCATTCCTGGACTGCTCAGCCCAATGTATGCAGGTGTGTGTGTTCCCCTATGGCTCTATAGCAACCTCCATACGGTGCATCTTAAGAGGCAGGGTTGGGAGCTTGGCCTTACTGGACAAGGGCAGGGAAGAAGAGGTAGATACTGTACCTGCTTCATTGTCGCTGAGCGAAAATGAGACAGATCAGGAAGTACATACCTTGAATCTTCATGTCTTTGGCATAATCCAGTACCCAGACAGGGACTGGAAATTTCTGGAGGGAGGGGGGACGGCTAAAGCCGTATCTTTAATCCTATAAAAATAATGACTAATACAGAAATGGCTGCAAAAATCAGTGAGATCCAAACTGTGTACAAGAATAAAAACAGTTTTGCTGGAAAGTATGTCACCAAGGACAAGAGAAAGCAGCAGCTCTGACTCAAACTATGTGATGGTGAGAAGGAACTGAAAATGCAGTCAGTCTGCCCCTCCCTTTATCACCTTGGGCAAAACCAGGAGGCAATGCAAGGGTGCATGCATGGATGCTACTACTCTGAAAAGCGCCAGTTCCAGCTGCATGTACATAACCCTCAGTGGAATCAAACAGAAACCGTCACTCGAAGAAGTATGCATTTTCACTTCTTTCACCTACAATTAATGTATACTTATTGATAACATTTATGATTTTACTTCTGAGAATGAGCTAAGACAATATTACCTTTCCATATTTCTGGGCGTATGACCCTGTGAGAAGCGAATGGAAGATGATGATGGTCTCATCCAAGTCCCAAAGAAACACTCGCTGAGAAAGGAATTACAAAAGGTTAATCTTGGGATATTCTAACTGCCATGCTGCAGTAAACAGTGCAATTATAGAATCACAGAGATGTAGGGCTAGAATCGATCTTGAGAGGTCATCTGGTTTAACCCTCACAACTGAGGCAGGGCCAAGTAAACGAAGACCGTCTCTGACAATCTGTTCTTAAAAATTTCCAATGATGGGGATAACACAATCACCCTGGGAAACCTGCTAGTCTAAGTTTTTTCTAATATCTAACTTAAATCTCCTTTGCTGCTGATTAAGCCCATTACTTACTTCTTGTATTAACTTCAATGGACATAGAAAGCAATCGATCACCTTCCTCTTTATAACAGCTCTTGACCTATTGGAAGATTTACCAGTGTTCCCTCAGTCGTCTTTTCTCAAGACTAACCTTGTCCAGCTCTTTAACCCTTTCCTTGCCATCAGATTTTTCATCATTTTTGTTGCTCTCCTCTTGGGCTCTCTCCAATTTATCCACATTTTCCTTAAAGTGTGGCACCCAAAACTGGACACAGTACTCCAACTGAGACTTCATCAGTGCCAAGGAGAGCAGGACAATTACCTCTTGTGTCTGATGGCATGTCTACACTTAAAACACCACACAGTATCGCTGCAGCTGAGCTGCTGTAGCACTTCAATGTAGACACTCACTGCAGTGAAGGAGTAGTTAATCTACCTCCCCAAAATGGCAGTAGCTAGGCCGACTAAAGGATTCTTCTGTTGACCTAGCACTGTCTACACTAGGGATTAGGTCAGCATAGCCATGTCCCTCTCAGGGACGTGGACTTTTCACTCCTGTTAACATTTCCCGGAATGCTATGCATCTGTATCACATTGTTGACTCATATTCAATTTGTGGTCCACTATTACCCCCAGATCCTTTCCAGCAGTTATTCCTCATTGTGAAGATGTACATTTGATTTTTGCTTCCAAAGTGTAGCACATTGTATTAGTCTTTATTAAATTTCATCTTGCTGATTTCAGACCAATTCTCTAATTTGTCAATACTGTATTGAACTATAATCCTGTCCTCTAAAATTCATGCAGCCTCTCCCAACTTGATGTCATCTACAAATTTTATAAGCATATTTATAAGTCTTTTCCAAGTCATTAATGAAAACATTGAATAGTACCACACTAAGGACTGACCCCCATGGCACCTCACTGGATACACCCTTCCAGTTTGACAATATCAGTGGTATTTACTCTTTGTGTAGTCTTTCAACCAGTTGTGCACCCACCTAATAGTAATTTCATTTAGATCATATTTCCCTTATTTGCTTATAAGAATGTCTTGTGGGACTGTGTTAAAACCCTTACTAAACACAAGATGCATCACATTTATTGCTTTCTCTCTAATCACAAGACCAGTAACCCAATTAAAGAATTCCAAAGGGGTAGCCATGTTAGTCTAGAGGTTTCAAAGCGTCTGACGAAGTGGGATTTTCTCCCACGAAAGCTCATGCCAATTAAAGAAGGAAATTAGGTTAGTTTGGCATAATTTGGTTCTTGAAAAAATCCATACCAGCTCTACCATATAACCTTATCATCCCCTACATGCTCACAAAAGGATTGTTTAATAATTTGTTCAAATATTTTCCCAAGTATCAACGTTAGACTTACTGATCTATAATTCCCCACGTCTTCCATACAGTTAGAATCAAAACAACTTGCTTGGTTTGCTGAAAAAAATTCGAACTGATCTTGTGACTTACACTTCTCTGCATTTATGTATTCACCTACATGATGAAGTGGGATTATACCCAAGAAAGCTCATGCAATAAATACATTTTTTAGTCTTTAAAAGTGCTACAGGATTCCTTGTTTGTTTTTCTGAAATAAACTAGCATGGCTACCCTTCTAGTGGTTGGGTGGAGTGTTCCTTATAGAAATGGTCCACTGCTCTTTTATCAAGTTCCATAACAAGCATCTTAACGTTGTGGCCGCTGGTTAGAGAGAGCTGCTTTTTCTGGACTTCCAATGTACCTGCTGCTTTTTACTCAATCATCCCAGTCCCCTTCCCTTGTCAGAAAGGGAAAGAGAGAAGTTTTGGCCGGGCCCATCTTCCAAAATGACTTTTCAGGAAACCAGGCTGTTCACTTACTTCCAGTTCACTGTCCTGAGGGGAGGAGGCATCTGCTTTCCTCTTGCCCCTGTTTTTCCCAGCCATGTTTTTCCTAGTCTGCTCATCTAACTCTTTACTGGCTGTTGCTCTTGATAAAGATGGACTTGTGGATGGATCTCCTAGAAAAAACAGACAAAATATTGTTCCTATCCCATGATACAAAATGAGCTCCTGTCCCTAGCACAGCTCGCCTCCTGACAGCTTGTGGCCATGTATCAGAGTCTGGAAACATGGGATGTTACTGTGCTTTATCAAGACACCAGAAATTGAATCCTACATAGAATAAATGCAGAGTTTCTCCATCGTGTCTTGTCAACACACACCCATCTACCCTCTCAATTCAGCAGTAAGACAGAAACGGGCAATCAGAGGGCAGGTCCACATGTCAGGAAAAGGAAAAAAAAAAAAAAAAAGACTCAGCATGATCGCTGCTGGCCCAGGTCAGGTGACTCAAGCTTGAGGGGCAAAATACAACAGTGTTGGAGCTGCAATTTTGAACCCCGCAGCCTGACCCCTGCAAGCCCGAGTCAGTGGACTGGGCTCTGAGACTTGATGGCATAAGCTTTTTATTGTAATGTAGACATGCCCAGAAATGACTACTTCAGGCAGGGCAGGATACAAGATTAACTGCAGTGTTCTTCCAGCCACTTCTGAGTTATACAGTAAAGCAATCTCTTCTCTGCATTTACTGCTACTCAAGCTACTTCATTTGAAATGTCATAAAAAATGGTAGCACTCAAGACTTTTGGAGGGTTCCTGCAACACCATGAACCCTGGGAAAGAGTTCTCCCAGAAAGGATGCCAACCTATTTTACAGTATACCTATTATGAAGGTAGTTCACCTAACATCTCTTTTCCACCAGGTTCCCTGAGCTAGTTGAATGCCTCTCCTCAACTGCTCAACCCCCAGAGCCCTGGTGCCACTCAGCAGCAGTTTGTACCTGGCAACTCTTCCAGTGCAGTGTGATTAGGAAAGCCTCAGCAGGAAGAATTAAACCACTCCCGTATAGTTAACGGTTGCTGGAAGGCCAACAGACTATTCCCAAAAAGGCAGCAGGTACAACAGGTGAGGAGTAATGGCGCACATTAATTTCCCTCTCTAAAACGGGAGCCCTAAATCTACAGTCAGCCCTTTTTAAGCTGCAGGTAGTTACACTCAGCCCCACAAGTTCCTCAAACTTTGCCAAACAGCCTAGCCAGGCTCTGACCTGGTATTCCTTCCACAGCGGCAATTCAAAATGGAACCACCACTGCTCCTTCAACCCTACTGCGAGAGGCTCAGCAAGCAATAGATCCCTTCTTCACCTGTGTATGAGGGACGTGGGCTTCCTGGCGACAAGGTCCCAGTCATGCACTATCGTGAGTTGATGCATGATACGACACATGATGTATGAGGAGAGACTGAAGGAACTAGGCTTATTTAGTTTGCAGAAGAGAAGACTGAGAGGGGATTTGATAGCAACCTTCAACTACTTGAAGGGGTGCTCCAAAGAGGAGGGAGCTAGGCTGTTCTCAGTAGTAACAGTGGACAGAACAAAGAGCAATAGTTTCAAGTTACAGATGGGGAGGTCTAGGTTGGATATTAGGAAAAACTTTCTCACTAGGAGGGTGGTGAAGCATTGGAATGGGTTACCTAGGTAGGTGGTGGAATCTCCATCTTTGGAGATATTTAAGGCCCAGTTGGACAAAACCCTGGCTGGGATGATTTAGTGGGAGTGGTCCTGCTTTTTGCAGGGGGTTGGAGTAGATGACCTCATGAGGTCCCTTCCAACCCTATGATTCTATGATCAGCAGAAAAGGTCAGCCAACCAATAGGAAAACAGCTTTGGACCAACGATTAAATCCTTCTTGTTGGTTACATTTGCTGCATCTTTTAATTAAAATACCAGACGTAAGCTTGGGGAGTTTTTGTAGATGTACGTATTGTGTGGATGCGGCCTATGTAACACAGGGAGAGCTGCATATCCTGGCCACTGTGATTGAGAACTACTGTTCTTAACACATAGGAAGGGCTCCATGTGTCCCCCATTTTCCCCCTTTCTGGTTTTCCAATTTCCCTCCAAAACAACTGGGTGCACACCGATACCTAGAACATTTGCTGACATTTGGAATTAACTGACTCATAGACTTTAAGGTCAGAGGGAACCAGTATGATCATCTCTGACCTCCTGCAAAATGCAGGCCTCAAGACCTTACCCACCTACTCCAGCAATAGGCCACCAACCTATGACTGAGTTATTTACCTCCTTAAATCATGATTTAAGGACTTTAAGATACAGAGAATTCACCGGTAGGTGAGCCATGCCCTGTGCTACAGAGGAAGGCGAAAAACACCCAGAGCCCAGGCCAATCAGCCCTGGGGGAAAATTTCTTCCCGGCCCCAAATATGGTGGTCAGTTAAACCCTGAGCATGTGGGCAAGTTTCAACAGTAAGTTACCCAAGAAACAATTCTCTATAATAACTCAGAACCCACCCCACGTACTCTCCCCTCTTGGGCCACTTGTATATCCACCACATGTAGCCAAATATCAGTCAATTTCCAAAAAAGGCTAATCATACCATCCCCTCCATAAATTTATGAAGCTCAGTTTTGAAAGCAGTTATGGTTTTTGCCCCCACAACTCCCCTTGGAAGGCTATTCCAGAACTTTACTCCTCTAATGGTTAGAAACCTGCATCTAATTTCAAGCCTAAATTTCTTGATGGACAGTTTATAACCATTTGTTCTGGTGTCCACATTGGTGCTGTACTCAAATAATTCCTCTCCCTCCTTGATATTAATCCCTCTGATGTATTTATAGAGAGCAATCATATCCCCCCTCAACCTTCTTTTGGTTAGGATAAACAAGCCAAGCTTGTTGAATCTCCACTCGTAGGGCAAGTTTTCCACTCCACAGACCATCCTTGTAGCCCTTGTCTGCACCTGTTCCAATTTGAATTCATCCTTTTTAAACATGGGTGCCAGAACTGCACTCAATATCTCAGATGGGGTCTCACCAGTGCCTTGTACAGCGGCACTAACACCTCCCTGTCTCTACTTGAAATACCTCTCCCGATACATCCTAGAACCGCATTAGCTTTTTTCACGGCCACATCACTTTGGCGGCTCATAGTCATCCTATGATCAACCAGTACTCCCAGATCCATCTCCTCCTCGGTCCATTCCAACTGATGCGTCCCCAACTTATAGGAAAAATACTGGACAGGCTTTCAGAAATTATCATGTGACAAAGACAGACAAATCCCATCAAAATGAGCTTAAGGCCTCAAGCTTGGCCAATGAAAATAAGTGCAAAGTGAGTGGTTTTTTTTTTTCTTGAGGATCCTCCTCACAACTTTCCCGGACCCTAGTTTTCACCAGTTTCACTACTGTAGCCTTGTGAAGTGCTCATCATGATGAAGCTGGTTCTATCAGAGCTGAAGAAAGGCAAAAAGTCTGCTAATTTAGAAAAGGAAATGTCAGCTCTCCTTCCTCTCTAGAGTCTGGTTTAACTTAATTTCGATTCACTAAAGAACCTTAGAAACAGCTGATGTGATGGCTCTGGATACTCCTCAGAGCTAGATGAAGCATCTAGAGACTCAGTTCCCGGTGCATCAAGTTTCACTTTGCACATATTGTTTTCCTCCACTTAAGAAGTACAGTGGATCCAATAGAAACAAAAGGGAAGTCACCATGGGGAAGATGGCAATGAGCAGAGCAGCTTTCATTAATGCTGGTTAATATGACAAAGGATACTGGATGAAGGAACGGGAAGAATTTCATGAGAAATGCCAGGAAAGAACTTGTTCTCATGCAGGTGACTTTCAGAGCTAAGGTATCCCGAGGTGCTTTGTGCAACGAGTTAGATACCAGCAGTGCAGTGACATGGCAGTACTAGCTCATCTATGAAAGCATGTTATTGAGAGGGAATGTTGGCCATTGCCCCCAAATTATCTTTAACTTTTATTGGAAGTGTTCTAAGGGATCTTTAATTCTCATCTGACAGCAGCCACCAAAGACTGCCAATGGTTCTGTAGTTTATCAAAGATGGCACCTATTACTGTACCACTTCCTATGCCTGAACCCTCAAACTAAAGGGTGTGTAGTGTGCGCATAGGTTGCAAAGTGGGTCTATGTAGCAAAGAGGTTTGGCCTCCCTTGCAGATTGACAGTGAGGAAGGGACAGGTGCCCCCCCTGGTGGGTGGAACCCAGAAAGGCACACCCACCACGCTGGACGCAAAGGAATGAGACAGAGACAGAAACTACAAAAGGCGGGCCCTGCAGCTCAGTTGGGGTGGAACAACTGAGGAGAACAGATGGATCTCTCCAGCTTTGAGAGCCAGAGGAGCTGCTGCTTGCAATGTACCTGGGCAGGACAACCCCGAACTGCAGATACACTACAAAGGGGGTGTGCAAAGCAGCCTAAGAGCTGCCGAGCTCTGGGCCTGCCCAAGTATCGATCAATGTGTTTTGGCTGGATCCCCAGGGGAATGTGCCATCACCATTAAGGCCCTTGGCTGGGAGTTGGAGCAGCAGGATGGGGCCAGGTCCCTCTGCTACCCCAATGCTGATGGCAGACTGCCCCCACTATGCTGGGAGGCCTGTCATCTCTGCGTGGGAGGCCATTTGATTGTTTGGTGCCCCACCCTTAGCAACTTGCTACTGCTCTACCCTCCCAGAAGGTTGGAGCCCTAGAGACTGCTAACTTCCCCTGATGACAATTGTTGTTCTACAACTGTATACCAGAGGGATGTGGCCTCCCTCAGAGACTGACAATGAGGATGGGCCACACACTCCTACACGCCTACAGTCCAGAACCCATACATTTCAGGCCGCAAGGGAAAAACAAAATGGCAGACAGCCTTTCCTGAAGATGGACAGAATACGTGCCACACATCAACACAGAAGGGTGCTCCTCACTCTGTTTCTGAATTGCATTCCCCCCCGCCCCCCCCAGCCTGCATAGTGTATTGAAATCCACCCTATTAAAGCTGCAACACTTACCAGAAAAATGTCTCTGTGCTGTCCGTGTAGGCACCATGGCATTTGCTTTTTCAATTGGATACGTGGTTGTTGCTAACGTGGTACGCTCCATGCTGCTGTCTGCTGGTGCTATAACCCCAAAGCCAGAACTCGGGTAGCATGGCTGGTACTGGCTTTGGCCGAGGATTGTGTAGGTAGGATATTCCTTTTAACAGAAAATCAAATAAGGAAGGAAAGGGGTGCTTCTCAAAAAACCATTGAAAACTAAAAGGCCTGCTGTGCTAGAATACCTTCAGGACAGACATTCCCTTGATTGCTGCCCTTTGCATTGTCCCAGCAAGAGGGTGCTACAATAGAAAGAGCTGGTCCACAGCGGGGAAGAAGCAGAAAGAATTATCCTAAGAAGGCAGCACAGAATCACCCACCCAGCCTTATGGTGCTGCTTGCTAATGAAAGCTTTTTAAATTCCAGCTACCTCAGGTTTCTCTCTCTGTGTCACCTGCTGTCAGACCATTTGGATGCATCCCCTTCCCCTCTTCTTGCTGAGGGAGGGTGAGAAAGGTTTGCAAAGCTATCTGACTATATTCTTTGCTGCAGAAGCTAAGGCCTGGGCTATACTAGAAAGTTAAGTCAGCATAGCTATATCAATCAAGGGTCTAAAAACCCACCCTCCTCAGCAGCACAACTAAGCTGTCCCAGGTCCCTATGTAAACAAAACCAGGTTGACAGAAGAATTCTCCCCTAGACCTAGCTACCGCCTCTCGGGGAGATGGATTATTGGCACTGGCAGGAGTCTGCTTTCCATTAGCATAGATAGTATCTATGCTGAAGTGTTGTAGCTATTTATACTTCTGTAGTGTCTTCCATGCTGGGCTCTCAAAGTGCTGTCTGGTTATTGAAGCCTTTCTCCTCTCTCAACTGTAAACTCTAAACTGTGCCGAGGGGAACTGACTTGATCAAGGTCGCAAAGGAAAACTGTGGTGGTCAGGAGCAGACTAACTCTGGTGACTCCCAGTCCTGTGCTTTCACCACAGAACCAATTCTCCACACCCCAGGAACTCGCTCTCTCTAAATCCTGTGCCCAAAATTAGAATTTAGAATTTACTACACACCCCAACTAGGTTTCCCCATTGTGCGACAGTCAACAAGTTGTAGGGACCATTTAGAGTGATTACAAACATTTAACCTTAAAATACTCAGATACTAAAAAAACTGAACAAACAGTTGCACTCTAGTTACAATTACTGTGACCTCAGAAAATTCAAAAACAAAAGCTACACCAGATGTGCTTTAGAGAAGAAAAGCCAGCAAGTAGCTTTACCTGGTGCGAGATGCTGGCTACTGCTGGTGCTGAAATATTGACAACGGTCGATGACGTGGAGACTGGGCTGACATTGGTAGTTGATGCTGCAAAATCAAGAAAAAACATATATTAATACATTAGCATAAAAGGGAGAAGAGTTTTCATCACTGTGCAGTCATCGCATTTCTAGCCCCAATTCTACTCCCCCCAAATATCCTCTAACTAAGAGCTTAAGCAGGGTTTGCCAGGATAGTGAGGTGGAGGGTAACATTTTAAAATTGTGTTTTAAAACACTTTTCAAAAGGCTTTGCCTCCTCCATCCCTGTCATGCAAACAATCAACTAGGTTAGTAATCTTCTATTAACTTGTATATCAAATTTTGGGAAGACAAAGACCAGAACATAAGATATTTTTGAACGTATTTATGTTACAATAGATAAAAATGCAAAACCAATAATAAGATCTGAACAGCATTTAAATCAATTTGGATAAAAATTTGTATCCAACATTGTGAATGAGGCCTTACAATATTTGATCCCACTGAGTTAACACCTTCAGGAAGAACTAAAAACCATTTCAGTAGTTACACAAAAAGCTAATTCATTTTGAGAAACTGCGATATTTAATCATTGAAATCTTGGGATGCTAGATTCCTAAGAAAAACAAATAAGGAGTCCTGTGGCACTTTTAAAGACTAAGAAATTTATTTATCGCATGAGCTTTTGTGGGAGAAAATCCCACTTCGTCAGATGCTTTGAAGATGGGGAACTTACAGAATGGGAGGAAAATAAATGCAGGGAAGTGTAAGTCATAGGATCAGGTCAGACTGTTACAGCAAATCAAAGCAGGTTTCCCCAAAGCAACCTCAGTCCATAGAAGTGTTACATTTTCAGTCAATTTTAGTTCACCTGAATCCCTGGAGACCTTTGCACCTCCCTTTGGGAACAGATGTAAACCAGCAGCCTTTGTGGTTTTCAAGAAGCAGAACAATCACTTTGGGTCTCAGGGGGCCCAAAAACGAATGAAGGAAAATGACAAGCTCAAAATCTGAGTGTACACATTAGGTGCAGTCAGAGAATATCATTATGCCTTCCCATGCCCCCTCAAAACAAAGGTCCACTGTAGTATGGACTATAAAGAGATCTTTGTGAATTGTGCCGTATCACCTATCTTACCTCCTGCCATAAAAAACCAACTCATTATTTTCTGCCAATACCACCTGTGGAGGTGCCTCAGTGCAAGTTGAAAAACAACCCAGACTTCTCAAGGGATTAGTATTTTCCACCCTTGAGGGTGGCAGCGATAAATAAGAGCTCACACCAGGTCCCTCCTGGTCACTGCATGCTGCCCCTGCTGACTCTAAATGCTGCCCTTTTGAGGATTCCAGGCAGTCCTTCAACTTAACAGGAGGTGATGCTCCCAGAAAGAAAAACTGATCCAAGACACGCCTCAGAGAAAAATGAAAACCCAGGTGCAAGAGAAAAATACCAAAGAAAGGAAACTTTCCATCTGAGCTTCATGACTATTCGTGGGGTTGTTGTGCACAGACAGATGATGCTGAGGCTGCCTCTCGCACGGAGGTTGCCTCTCCGGGGGAGGGAACTCCAGTTGCTAGGAAAAGGCAGGTGTTAGTAATGGGAGATTCGATCATTAGAAACATAGATAGCTGGGTTTGTGATGACCGGGAGAACCGTATGGTGACTTGCCTGCCTGGTGCAAAGGTTGCGGACCTCTCGAGGCATCTAGACAGACTTATGTGTAGTGCTGGGGAGGAGCCGGTGGTCGTGGTACATGTAGGTACCAATGACTTAGGGAAGGGTAGGAGAGATGTCCTGGAAGCAAAATTTAGGCTACTAGGAAAGAGATTGAGATCCAGGACCTCTATGGTGGCATTCTCAGAAATGCTCCCAGTTCCACGCGCAGGGCCAGGTAGGCAGGCAGAGATTCAGAGTCTCAATGCGTGGATGAGACGATGGTGTAGAGAGGAGGGGTTTACGTTCATTAGGAACTGGGGAAACTTTTGGGATGGGGGGAGCCTATACAGGAGGGATGGGCTCCACCTAAACCAAAAGGGAACCAGACTGCTGGCGCTAAACATTAAAAAGGTTGTAGAGCAGTTTTTAAACTAGAGGAGGGGGGAAAGCCGACTGCTGCAGAGGAGCAGCTGGATCGGACACAGACTTCTCTTAAGGGAGAGTCTGATGAGAGGGAATCTCCAGGTTATAGTTATAGTTATAGTCAGGAACAGAGGACAGAAAAGGATGGTGAGGGGGCCGGATCCGATGATAAACAGCCACATGACCAAGAATCTGGCACATTAAAAAAGGGCAGACAAATAAACAGGGACAAGTTTTTAAAGTGCTTATACACAAATGCTAGAAGTCTACATAATAAAATGGGTGAACTAGAGTGCCTAGTGGTAAAGGAGAATATTGATATAATAGGCATCACAGAAACCTGGTGGACAGAGAGCAATCAGTGGGACACAATCATTCCGGGGTACAAAATATATCGGAAGGACAGAACAGGTCGTACGGGAGGAGGAGTGGCACTATACGTGAAAGAAAATGTAGATTCAAATGAAGTAAAAATCATAAGCGAATCCACTTGTTCCATAGAATCGCTATGGATAGAAATCTCATGCTTCCATGACAATATAACATTAGGGATCTACTATCGGCCACGTGACCAGGATAGTAAGAGCGATGATGAAATGCTAAGGGAAATTAGGGAGGTTATCAAATTTAAAAACCCAATAATGGTGGGGGATTTCAACTATCCCCATATTGACTGGGAACATTTCACTTCAGGACATATTGCAGAGATAAAATTTCTCGATACTTTGAATGACTGCTTCATGGAGCAGCTGGTATGGGAACCCACAAGGGGAGAGGCAACTCTAGATTTAATCCTGAGTGGAGCGCAGGAGCTGGTCCGAGAGGTAACTGTAGCAGGACCGCTTGGAACTAGTGACCATAATACAATAGCATTCACCATCCCTGTGGGGGAAAGAACACCTCAACAGCCCAACACTGTGGCATTTAATTTCAAAAGGGGGAACTATACAAAAATGAGGGGGATAGTTAAACAAAAGCTAAAAGGTAGAGTGACTAAAGTGAAATCTCTGAAAACTGCATGGGCGCTTTTTAAAGACACCATAATAGAGGCCCAACTTCACTGTATACCCCAAATTAAGAAACACTGTAAAAAAACCAAAAAAGAGCCACCATGGCTCACCAACCATGTAAAAGAAGCACTGAGAGGTAAAAAGACTTCCTTTAAAAAATGGAAGTCAAATCCTAGTGAGGCAAACAGAAAGGTGCACAAACAGTGCCAGCTTAAGTGCAAGAGTGTAATAAGAAGAGCCAAAGAGGAGTTTGAAGAACGGCTAGCCAAAAACTCCAAAGGTAATAACAAATTGTTTTTTAAGTATATCAGAAGCAGGAAGCCTGCCAAACAACCAGTCGGGCCCCTTGATGATGATAATACAAAAGGAGCGCTTAAAGATGATAGAGTCATTGCAGAGAAACTAAATGGATTCTTTGCTTCGGTTTTTACGGCTGAAGATGTTAGTGAGATTCCCAAACCTGAGCCGGCTTTTGTAGGTGACAGATCTGAGGAACTGTCACAGATTGAAGTGTCACTAGAGGAAGTTTTGGAATTAATTGATAAACTCAACATTAACAAGTCACCGGGACCAGATGGCATTCACCCAAGAGTTCTGAAAGAACTCAAATGTGAAGTCGCGGAACTGTTAACTAAGATTTGTAACCTGTCCCTTAAAATGGCTTCGGTACCCAAAGACTGGAAGTCGGCTAATGTAACGCCAATATTTAAAAAGGGCCCTAGAGGGGATCCCAGCAATTACAGACCGGTAAGTCTAACGTCGGTACCGGGCAAATTAGTTGAAACAATAGTTAAGAATAAAATTGTCAGTCACATAGAAAAACATAAACTGTTGAGCAATAGCCAACATGGTTTCTGTAAGGGGAAATCGTGTCTTACTAATCTATTAGAGTTCTTTGAAGGGGTTAACAAACATGTGGACAGGGGGGACCCAGTGGACATAGTGTACTTAGATTTCCAGAAAGCATTTGACAAGGTCCCTCACCAAAGGCTGTTATGTAAGTTAAGTTGTCATGGGATAAAAGGGAAGGTCCTTTCATGGATTGAGAACTGGTTAAAAGACAGGGAACAAAGGGTAGGAGTAAATGGTAAATTCTCAGATTGGAAAAGGGTAGCTAGTGGTGTTCCCCAAGGGTCGGTCCTAGGACCAGTCCTATTCAATTTATTCATAAATGATCTGGAGAAAGGGGTAAATAGTGAGGTAGCTAAGTTTGCAGACGATACTAAACTACTCAAGATAGTCAAGACCAAAGCAGATTGTGAAGAACTTCAAAAAGATCTCACAAAACTAAGTGATTGGGCATCCAAATGGCAAATGAAATTTAATGTGGATAAGTGTAAAGTAATGCACATTGGAAAAAATAACCCCAACTATACCTATAATATGATGGGGGCTAATTTGGCTACAACGAGTCAAGAAAAAGATCTTGGAGTCATTGTGGATAGTTCTCTGAAGATGTCCATACAGTGTGCGGAGGCGGTCAAAAAAGCAAACAGGATGTTAGGGATCATTAAAAAGGGGATAGAAAATAAGACTGCAAATGTATTATTGCCCTTATATAAATCCATGGTACGCCCACATCTCGAATACTGTGTACAGATGTGGTCTCCTCATCTCAAAAAAGATATTCTAGCACTAGAAAAGGTTCAGAAAAGAGCAACTAAAATGATTAGGGGTTTGGAGAGTGCCTCGTATGAGGAACGATTGAAAAGGCTGGGCCTCTTCAGCTTGGAAAAGAGGAGACTGAGGGGGGACATGATAGAAGTATATAAAATTATGACTGATGTGGAAAAAGTGGACAAGGAAAAGTTGTTTAAATACTCCCATAATACAAGAACCAGGGGTCACCAAATGAAACTGATAGGTAGCAGGTTCAAAACAAATAAAAGGAAGTTCTTCTTCACACAACGCACAGTCAACTTGTGGAACTCCTTACCTGAGGAGGTTGTGAAGGCTGGGACTATAACAATATTTAAAAGGGAACTGGATAAGTTCATGGTGGCTAAGTCCATAATTGGCTATTAGCCAGAAAGGGATTAAGAATGGTGTCCCTAGCCTCTGTTTATCAGAGGATGGAGACGGATGGCAGGAGAGTGATCACTTGATCATTGCCTGTTAGGTTCACTCCCTCTGGGGCACCTGGGCACTGGCCACTGTCGGTAGACAGATACTGGGCTAGATGGACCTCTGGTCTGACCCAGTACGGCCTTTCTTATGTTCTTATGACAGAAGCCTTAGCAAGGAAAGGAAGAGATGGGGTACAACTGCAGATGACAATGTGTTCTTGAATAAAGAGAACCTCCTATTTATAAGTGAACCTCTCAGTGGCTGAGGATAATGAGGGCAGTCAGGGTTTCCCAGCATGAAAGAAATGCTTTTTGTATTAGTGATAGTAAATCCAGGTAATAAGTGAGATGGGAAACACCTCTTAGATCACCTAGTGCCCTGCCCCCTCTTTGGAAGTGTCACTAGCCCCATGTGGAATCCCTTAAGACCTATAGAAACTCCTTCAAAAAGGCTATGCTGAGGAAAATTAAAGACTGGGAACAGAAATCAAAGTATGGAACTGGGAGGAGCATGAGAACTTGGGGAGCAGGGGAACTGGTCAGGAAGCCCAGCAACCAGGATATCTGTAGGTTACTCTGGGGAAACCTACAAAGCTTGACCCCTATAGAACTACAGAAGTCACTAGAGCCAAGGTGAGGTGGAATCCCATTGTGTGTGCTGGGGCTGGCTGCTGCCTCTCCACTGTTCACAGCTACACATGATGGCACACTGCAAATCCCAAGCACTGTCGTTATCATGAACAGTTTAGAGTAGTTTTGTAACACTCAGAGATTCCAGGATTCTCCACCTTTACCTTGAGTCCCATAACTTCCCTTTACTGCCCCGTCTGAGATCAAAGAAGTGTCTCAGATTTGAGCAAGGAATTGCCCAATGGCTACAGGCCACACACATACTTTTTGAAGTTGAAATAAAGATTACTGAGGATTTAGAGGGGAGGACAAGATCAGGTTTGCAATAGAAAGCAACTCTCAGCCACAACCATGGACAGGAGGCTGCTGCTTCATTAAAACAGATCAAAGAAACTATAAAAAGCAACAACAAAAAAGTTTAAAAAAATTAAAAATAAAATCAAACCATGTTGGGATCCTGGTGGCAAGAGAGCCTCTAGGCTCACCTTCCTGGTTTATCTTGTTACCCAACACCCTGAGGATATCTCCCTGTAACGGCCCACCTTCTATTTCTACAGTAGAATCCACCAGGTCCTTAACAGGGTTATTCTCAGCTGTGTCAGCAAAGTTCTGTCAGTAGCCACTTCCACAGTAGCCTGATCCCGAACACAAGTTACCCTGATAGCCAACAGCTCTGTGTATGAATGCCACAAATACATCAACATCCTTCTGCCACAGTTCTGCGCTAAAAGGAATGATCCCAAGGTCCCATTTTTAATGGAGTCACTTCTTTTCCTTTTCTCAGTGCTCCCCACCCACCCTCTTCTTTACTTCTCCCTCCTGTTTCCAGATTGCTTTGCCATATCTTGTGTCTTCATTTCCCTCACTGTTCTGTTCACCCCAGACTGCTCTGCTCTGCCCATTCTCAAATGCCCTACTCTGCTCTGCTTCACATGCTAGTAAAGAAGCAGCAAAGCAGGAGAGCAAAACTGACAAATGTTGTAAGTTTGATTTGTCCACTTTACTCCTACATGGAGTGGAACAGTGGGGGAGGCAAGGAGCAGCTGTTCCTTCCACACCTGATCAGTGTTTCATGCTCCTGGTATGCACAATGGGATCTGCAGGATCCTAGGTTAGCTCTAAGGGATATGCATTAGCAAAATCAGCACAAAGAAAATTGTCTGCTTTTTAGCGCCGAGGGGAGTTTTTCTGTTCATCTGAGTACACTGCCCAAGTCTGCAAATCAGTAAGTGCAGTGGGCATTCATCAGAGCCATGAACCATGACCCTATTTGGTTCTAAGTCTGCAGACCAAAACATGCAAATCTGAACTAAAATACAGATCAGCTGGGCCCAATAATACAATGTAAGTGCATTCTACTGAATGTGTTTCCTGTGAGTTCAGACTAGTTTGGGGGGTTTATTTCAAAGAGCATTTATTTTAAATAAAACTCTAGCTACCACCTTATCTTCCTTAGCCCCTTGACTCTGAAATCATGAAACAGTGTGTTCGATTGATATGTTTTCCTACTCCTCCAGCTCTGTCCTTGATTCTTTCTGGTTTACATGCTCCTCTTTCCAGAACATTTGCTGCCTCCCCAGGATCACTACTACTGGCTTTCTTATAGCTACATCTATGGACATCTCCCTTACCCCCATCCTTCTTGCTTTCTGTTACCTTTGACACAACGGATCATGCTCTCCTCTTACCTTGCTCACTGCAGCCCCTAGAGAGAAGGCGTTCTCTTGGTGTCCCACAATGTTCTCTTCTCAATACCTGTCTCCTCTGCACGCTCAGCGACAATAAGTTCCTGAATACTTTCAACCACCATCTCTATGGTGAGGTTACCAAAGCTACCACATTCACTCCAAAAGCTGAACTGATCTTTCCTCCTACTGCCACCACTCCCATCTCCCTTCTCCATCAACTCTGACAACTCCTCCTTCCCTCTCTTCCAGGCTCATAATCGAAGGCCCCCCTCCTTCTCCCAGCATCGAGTGCCTTGCTAAATTCTATAGTTTTTCTTCTTAATATCCCCCAAACACACCCTCCCCTCACTGTCCCCAAGGCAAAGACCCTTCATCTTTCCTTTAACCTTCTCCCACTGCTAGAACTGCACCTCCCCTAATCAGACACATTAGCTCTTTCTTTGAAACAGCATCTCATTCAGGCTTCCTGTTCTCATCAATAGGCTCTATGTAACCGTGTCCCTGATTACAACTAGAGTGGTCACTCACACATCCTTAGAAGACCAGATATACCAGTATTTCTGGGCATAGTGTGGGCCCACCACCACCACCAGTATGACACTCACACCCCAAGCCACATGACTGATGTCATTATCGAAATTACAGTTCCCCATCCCCATTCGGTGTGACCTTGCTTGCAATATTGTGCAGTCATGCCTGTGGGTAAGGGGCTCTTCAAAATGACATCCCCTATCCAAGAGTGGACAAAACCTCATCCAGTTTGGTCTCAATACTGGACGAGGACAAACCTTAGAAAAGAAGAACAGTCTGGCTTAAAACCAAATGGATAGTGTCCCTAGCTACACCCCAACTCTCTTCTCATTCCCTTCCCTGTCCCCTGGCCACCGTGTCTCCTCCCCCGCATCCCACTCCCAGCTTTGCATTGTTCCTCATGCCGCCTAAAATGCAGAACTTTCTCCCCATCCCCACCAAGCTTCTTTTCTCTTTCAACATTTCGTCTTATTCTTCTCCTCCTCCCCCAGCTCTCTTCCTTCTCAGTCACCATCCTTCCTGTCTCTCAGGCCTGTACCTAGGGGTTATTTTCAATATGGCATTCTCCCTACATATCTAAAGTAGGGCTTGAAAAAATTTGGCACCCAGCTAAGAGCCATCCCCAAAACTGAGGTGCCTCGCTGCACTGCAGCACTTCAGAACGCCTCTCACTGCCGGAAAAAAGCTGCTGCTGCTGCCAGTTTTAACAGTGCTGAGGTGCGAAAAAGCCCCAGGCTCCTCACCACTAAAAAAAAGCTGATGCTCAGGGCACTTTTGGTAGTGATGTGGGAGAGCCACTGAAAGTGTCAGCGCCAGCGGATTTTTTTTTTTTAAGGCACTGGGGGTGAGGGGCGTTCTGTTTCTGAAGTACCACAGCACAGTTAGGGGCCACGGCGATCTGGTGCCTGGGGTTTGTCAAGCCCCAGTCTAAAGCCTACCAATTTTTCTTGCATAAAAACCTTCCCTCTCCAGCTACCACTCTCATCACCTCCTTTCTTGACTACCGGACCCTCATGGTGAGCTGGATTGTCTGTTTCTTAGTGCTAGTGTCCTATCTATCTGCTCTATCCACTCGTTATTTCCTCTGTTGTGTCAATTGTAAGTTCTTTGAGGCAGAAACTGCATTTCTGTCACGTATGTACCATGCCTACCACAATGGGGTCGGGCAGGGACTGAGGTTCCACAATGCTGCTGTAATACAAATAAATATATAATTAATCCCGCCTTCCTTCTCCTCACTACTAATCCCCACTTCTCTTTCTTCTGAATTGCTGTCCCCTGTCTTATCTTGTCTTTCTGTCTCATTGCGGGGAGATGAATGGAACAGCTCTTATCTGAGCTTGCACCACTCTCTCTCTGTCAAACGTCACTATCTCTCTTATAAGAGTAACAGTGACAAAGTAAAAAAAAAAAGCTAGACAATTCAAATGAAGGCTGACACCTTCCAGGAGGCACAATTATGCTCTGAAAGGTGACTTCATTCAAATGAAACATGGGGCTGCAGATTCATGCTCTCACTTCACATCACATACATACAGTTTATAAGTGATGAGCCTCAAACTCCTCCTGGAGCTGGAGCAGTCTTCTACCTCTCACATCATCCATCATTGGTGTTTCTGTATCTTGCATCTGCAACTTAGCTGGCAATTCTAGTGACAGCGCACTAAGACCACCAGCATACAGCAAACTCCTCTAAAACTATCTTATTTTCATGGCGACTTCTGAAGACATGAAAATGTATTTTTGTCAGCAAAGGTACACACAGAGCAGCTTCACTGAAAAGGTGCTATTTCCAGGCAGTCACTCGTCCAGTTTTAAATCGTTATCATGGGAAATGAGTGAAGCACCCTTGCATTTTTCATGCTCACAATGAAGTGAGCTGCGAAAGCATCAGCCTTAATGACGCACTTCATCAGCTGTACAATTTAAGTCGTGTCAAAGCCCAGTTATCACACTTAGTTGCACATGAGAGAGAAACTAGCACTTTGGAAAATTTCGTTGTGAAAAAACAGTTCTGGGAGGTTCTCAAAAACCTGTGCATTTGGCAAAGGATGAATTTTCACCAAAAAACCCAGCACATTTTCAACAATAAAATGGCAAAATCCCAGCCTGAAACAAGTAATTTTGCACAGATTTGCTGCAGGTAACCATTCTTGACTTCTTCCACTAAGCAGCACTTCTCTGGCCTCAGCAGGTAGCTTTCTGGAGTAATGCAATGGAGTGAAAAATTCAGGACAAAATGCAGACTTTTACTTTCCAGTGTTAAAATGTGAATCCCTGGCAGAAGATATATTTGTATCCAGCTCTATATCTACAACTTCACTTTCTAGCTGATCCACCAAGCCTCGTATAGCAAAGCAAGCCACACACACTGTTGCCTAGTGCAAACCATCTCTGTCTCCCTAACTGGCCCAAAGAAAAGAACATCCTTTGCCTTAAGAAGCAACACATGAATCCTAGTATAACATACCCAGCACTGCTGAGAAAGAGCTGGAATTGCAAAAGCATGCTGAGGAGTGGCATGCGAGTGACCAACTTCAGTCTTTCCCACCACCACCCCCTTTGCTCGTTATCCCACTAGGATTCATTAGCACAGCATAAGCCGGCCAGGTGCAGACAGAACTCAGAGTGCACACACATGCACCCCCACTACAAGAAGAGGAAAATACGGCTTGCAAGACAGAGAAGCATGCACAAACCAAGAGCAAACATGCTGTCCTCTGTGTGGTAGGTGGAGAGAGATGTAGATAAAAACCATGCCAAGTTACCTTGAATAGGATAAGAATAATGTGCTGGGCAGGGCTGGCTTGTGGTTAACCCTGTAGTGCAGGTAAGAACATTGTGCTGACTTGGAGATGGAGTCTGAATTAAACCACTTTCGGGTTTCATACCTGGCCACAGTGCACCTGAATCAGATAAATTGGACCAGTTACAAATGAATACGTTGGGACCAAACAGCATGCTTGCTACCCCAGAGCAGCCTTTCAATCATTTGCTTTAGTATCAAGCAAAGTCACATATGAAAAACAATACTGCTTTTCTTGTGCACCACCAATTCCTCAACTCAGGATGGCTACGGATTGGAGTTACTGAGCTGAAGCTGGCTGAAAAAGAAAACCAGAGAGACTGACAAGGTTGGTTTCTAAACCTTTCAATGGAAAATTTCTTGACCCACCAATAGGCACTATTGCAATGCTGGCACACAGTAGCCACTCATAACTCTTCAGGCTGTGGTCTGCCTGTAGCATTCTTGGTAGCTCAGACTGCTACACAGAAATAATGATCCAGCACCCACTCAGACTTCCATTGGGTTCAGTGGATATCGGGTGACTCCATGGTATTGAAGGGACATTCAACTTTCTATCTAGTACTTTAACAAAAATGGGTTTTTGAGTAAAAACAATGATGAACCCTATCCCAGCCCCTGTTCTCTTCCTTCCATGTCTTGCGGCTTTTCAATTACCTTTGACTGTTTGTTAAGTTCTTTCCCCTGTTTCTGTGCACAAAAGACTATGCAACTGGGGAAAAAGACTGACTGCTTTCAGGGCCAACAGTGAAATTGCCTGTGCAGGCCAGACCCTCAAATGCTCACTGTAAACAAACTGCAAACAAGAGTATAAACTTTTCCTCAAACCTCTTACAGTTCCAGTGATGTTAAGAAATACTTGTAACAGCAGGGGCGCACTCACACAGCAGTGTGACTTCTCAGTCACTGCGTCCCTTCATGACTTTGCTCTACTGCACCCAGGGTGAAACTGAGTGAGCAAGAACAGCATCTCAACAAGGCAACCTAGGATGCAGCAGGATTCTGCAACCTTTACAAACTCCTGATTTTAGCTGTTTCCTGAACTAACTCCAGAACAACAAACTCCAGCAATTTCTATATATGAATGGACTGGAGCCAACCTGGTGATGACTGAAGAAGCTCCAATCTGTTAATGAATTTTAGCTCTGCCTGGGAAGGGGAACGCCTTCTGACTGGCTGCCTGCCCGCTGGAGAAAAGCAGCCAGTGAGAGCTCCTGCCAGAAAGAGGTAGAGCTCCACACTCTGCCTGCAGGAACTGACAAGGAGAGAACAGAAAGAGCCCAGCAGCTCAGGGCAGCCTAACGAAGAGCTAGCAGTCCAGCCAGAACATTCCCGCATATGGATCACAGTAACCAGCCAGATTCCCCCTTCCAGGCCAGGGAAAAGCAATGAGTACCTAGTGCTAGTAACCTTCCACCCAAAAAAGAGCAATCAGGAGCAGAACTCAAGGAACCACCAGTTACCCAAACACCAGCACAGGGAAATGCCAGACCAGCTAGGAGTTCAGCAATTCCCATCTCATTCCACGTTATAGATTTGCCAGGCTTAAGTTCTCTAATCAGGAGCTTTGCCAGCTTGTGTGTAAATAAAGCAGTGTATTGCCAAATATACAAATTAGGCCATCATTCTACTTGCAAAACATCTCCAGACTTCTGATTCTTCAGTTTTAACTTGTGTGGCTCTTATCACTGTTTGTTTATAACCATTCACCCCTTTGTACGCTGACCACTGAACCCACACTACTTTCCTGCTAGCAAGAACTTTGTTTAACAATAGAGTCTTGTGGCACTTTTAAAGACTAACAGATTTATTAATCGCATGAGCTTTCGTGGGAGAAAATCCCACTTCGTCAGACGCTTTGAAGATAGGAAAGTTACAGAGTGGGAGGAAATTAAATGCAGGGGAGTGTATGACATAGCATCAAGTCAGGCTGTAACAGCAAATCAAAGTAGGTGTTAGGATTCAAAACACTGGGGAACAGCACATCTGTTAGTCTTTAAAAGTGCCACAAGACTCTGTTGTCTTTCTACAATAGACTAACACAGCTACCCCTTTGGAATTTGTTTAACAATGGTTGAGTTAATGGTTAATGGTTGAGCACTTGATTATGCATCTGGAATCTTTTACAAACATCTATTTAATCACTAGCTTGTCCTTTT
>ML685764.1:42062489-42100896 GCA_007922175.1 Pelusios castaneus
TCTGGAATCTTTTACAAACATCTATTTAATCACTAGCTTGTCCTTTTAAAACTATTACAGTTGTGTGCAAAATTTTGTATTGAAGCACTTTTTGAAAAGACAGACTAGAATACTGAAACCATTTCTGAGTCAGGTAACAAATATGTGACACCAATGAGCACAAATATGTGACACAAAACACATGTGCTATGGCACACATACTCAAACACTTGCATGTAACAAATGCATAATGGAAATTCACTTGTAACAGACTTTTGTAAAGTTATTTAAATATCTTGAATATTTTATTCCCTCAGAGCATAAGTGACTGAACTAAACCGTGGACTAATTTTTGGTATATTTTTGTACCAATTTACAAATCCCACAGTGGCTGTATAGCAAAGTTAAAATAAAGCTGCTAACTGCTGCTAGGTTTGATCTCAATGTAAGCCTTACACGTTGCTGACTTTTATTTCAGTTGCTCCTCCAAATACCTCGGTATTAGAAATTACATGATGTGTTGTCATTCATCATGAGAGAAAAAAATTCAATCATAATTGTAAAAAAAGGAAGTCAAGTACAAAAACCACAGCTAAAAGACACTGTCAACTTGAAACATCAAACTTGCATCTTAAAGTTTTGTGCCTACTATTGTTATAAGGCCTAAGGATCACTAAAATTGAAAAAGTAAAGAAAAACACATTTATTACTTCTTTTTAAGCAATACTTTGTGTACATATAGTCAGTGTCAATGTTGGCGGTGATGCACCGCATTCCCCATTCTCTGCAAAGAGTTGTTTACCACTAATACCAGCAGAAAAGTGAAACTGAAAAGGTAGCAGAGTCTGCACAGAGAGAACAGAAGGGTGAAGGGCGTGACACTCCTAAACACAGCAGAATACAAAACTTAAAAAAGGAATTTAAAAAAAAAAACCAACAAGGTAAACATCTAAGAGAGCGCCCTTTAAAAAGTGTAAGAATGTTATAATTGTAGAGTTAAAATCAGAATAAGGAAATAAAAAATGTCACGTTCCTTCAACAAAGTTAAGCTGGCCACAGCGTATATCTTGTGTATTCCGTGGTATATTAAATACCAATATATTAAATTATATGTTAAATAAACACAGCAAACAATAATACTGCACGACGGCCAAGTGGCTGAGCTAGAACTGCTAAAGAGACTCTTCATTTTCTGAGAGCCTCTTCCCCATTGCAACTGGGAAATCTTACAAGTGGGGTTACTTTTGTTAATTTGTTTGCATTTAAATTCCAAGTGCTAATTAGAAGCACAAGGAGAAGGAGAACTGAGGAAAGCAAACGAGTCTCATTTTGCTGGATCCAAAGCAGCAATCAGCTCTCTAGACATTTCCATTATTTACTCTCTCAAAAGCATCCTTCCTGTGCCAAAGCCAGTACACAGGGCAGAACTAGCCTCTTTCATTCCTCTCTGTCACTTGCTGCCATGTTCATTTGTTCTGTGGTGTTGAGATCAACTATTCTGAACTCCCTGCTAAGCGTTCATGAGGTTTCTCTTAGGTACCCTCAAAGCAGTTGGTTTCCACTTGACTGCTTCATGTGGCAGTCTCTGTGTTGGAGCGTATGCCCAAAATACACCCAGCACTTCCTTCTATTCTGGTGGAAATGAGCTGCTGGCTGTTGAGTTCTTGGATTCTTTAGCTGGTGATAGTCTTTCCAGCCAATGCTCAGAATCTTTCATGGGCATTTATTTTTGAAGACATCTAATTTTCTGTCTAATGTTTTAGTAGACCTCCATTCTCGCAGCCATATGTTAACACCAAGATTATGTTTGAACTGAAAACTCTGTTTGGAGATGTATGGTTTTGACTTCCAGACGTCCCTGAGTTTAGCAAATGTTGTGGCTGCCTTTCCTATCCTTGATGTTATATCCTTCTTGAGGTCTCCATTGGCTAAAATGGTGCTGACCTGCTTTCTTTGAGATCTTTGGCTTCTAATGCAATATTTACGGATGGCGTCTGGATTTCAAGGATGTTTGTTTTAGCAGAACTAATTCTCAACCCCACTTGGTCTCCTATTTTTGCCAGGTTTTTGTAACTTTTCAGGGGGGTTGTGCACAGTATCATTAAAGTCTAGCTCTTCTAGGTGTTTACCAGCTATCCATGCTATACGAGTATTTGTGTTACTAATACACTTCATAATCCAGTCTATGGCGATGCCAAACAACATTGGAGATAAAATGCCGCCCTGTTTCACACTACTGTCCACAATGAACTATTCTGTTGTCCAGTTGTTCATCCTTACAGACCACGTCACATCTCTGTATGTGGCCTTGATGAATTTCCTTAGTGTGGATGGAAATTGCACAGTGATGTGTGCATCCATGACAAGCCCCTGACAGAACTTTTACAGTACACCTGGGTTTGAGTCATTACAGCGAAAGAAAGGAGATTTTAAAAGTAGGAAGGAGTATAATTTTCCAGTTTGATATAATTCAAAAATGGCTGAAATTTACCAAAGAGAAACCTTCATTTTGGGGTTGAGACCAAACATGAAAAGGGGATTAAGAAGGAAACTCCTTTTTCAACCTTAACTACAGTGCTCACCAAGTACTACTTCTGCAGAAATATCTACCCATGTTAATATGATGCCACATACCATCAAGCCAGCCACATTGTTGTTACAGACAGAACAGCTAATGCCAAACCAACCATTTGGGCTGAAGTTTTCCATGCTGGGCATCTACCTCAGATGGAATTTATTTATTTAGGAAAGTTTCAGCAAAAATGATTTAGCTGTCCATTAAGGGAAAATACACTCTTTTGATCTCCTTTAAAAATGGTATGACCATTGTATTGAGAAGCTCTAGTGCCACCATGCTTTGAGGGGTCAGAAATGCACTTTTCCCCATCCCTTTAAAAGTCTGCTCCAATTTAGCCAAGTTTACACATGATCAGTATGGTGTGTATTCCCCAGCCACCTGCACTGAATGTACTAAGTCCCTTAGCTCCTACCTGCACGCCAGACTCAGTCACTCTGTGGAAGTCTCACATGCTGAGTATGCACCATCCTGGGGCTGTTATTTAATATAATAATATAAAAATGTCTTTTAGTGCCTACCTCACACTTGGGTAAAGACAACATTAAAAATAGCTAAATAAAAAACCAAGGTTTTTAGAAAGATGGCCTTAAAACTAACACACTAAAAGGGACAAAACAAGTTGGATGAAAGAACCGTAAGGTGGACAGAAAACTGGCTATATCATCGGGCTCAGCAGGTAGGAATCAATGGCTCAATGACTAGTTGGCAACCAGTAATGAATGGAGTGCCCCAGGGGTCAGTCCTGGGGCCAGTTCTGCTCAACTTCAACATTAACGATCTAGATGATGGGATAGATTGCATGCTCAGTAAATTCGATGACACCAAGCTGGGGGGAATGATAGACACACTAGAGGGCAGGGACAGGATTCAGGGAGACCTAGGCAAATTGGAGCATTGGACCAAAAGAAATCTCTTGAGGTTCTACAAGGACAAGTTCAAAGTCCTGTACTTAGGATGGAAAAATCCCATGTACTGCTACAGGCTGGGGACCGATCGGCTAGGTAGCAGCATTGTAGAAAAGGACCTGGGGGTTATGGTGGACAGGAAGCTGGATATGAGTTAACAGTGTGCTCTTGTTGCCAAAAAGGCCAATGGCATACTGGGCTGCATCAGTAGGAGCATTGCCAGAAGATCAAGGGATGTGATTATTTCCCTCTATTTGGCACTGGTGAGGCCGCATCTGGAATACTGTGTCCAGTTTTGGGCTCCCCACTACAGGAAGGATGTTGACAAATTAGAAAGAGTCTAGCAGAGGGCCACGAAAATGATTAGGGGGCTGGGGTACATGACTTACGAGGAGAGACTGAAGGAACTAGGCTTATTTAGTCTGCAGAAGAGAAAACTGAGAGGGGATTTGATAGCAACCTTCAACTACTTCAAGCGGGGCTCCAAAGAGGAGGGAGCTAGACTGTTCTCAGTAGTAACAGAGGACAGAACAGGGAGCAATGGTTTCAAGTTGCAGCTGGGGAGGTCGAGGTTGGATATTAGGAAAAACTTTCTCACTAGGAGGGTGGTGAAGCATTGGAATGGGTTACCAAAGGAGGTGGTGGAATCTCCATCTTTGGAAACATTTACGGTCCAGTTAGAAAAAACCCTGGCTGGGATGATTTAGTGGGAGTGGTCCTGCTTTTAGCCGGGGGTTGGACTAGATGACCTCATGAGGTCCCTTCCAGCCCTAAGATTCTAGGAGTCTATGACTTCTTGTATGAGGCATTTTAAGCACCGCGAATGCATTTGTTTGCAAAAGGTTGGGTGGCCACTGTACATGCTACACTGGCCCACCGACCTTTTGCAAACAAATGCATTCATGGAGCTTAAAATGCTTTGTACAAGAAGTCTGACCAATCTGAATTACTTCTGTACTTGTTTTGCCCCGTTTAGTGCGTTGGTTTTAATGTTGTCTTTCAAAAAGCCTTGGTTTTTTATATTATTTTTCAATCAAGACTAAAAGTAGGTCAAATCAAAACCTATGAACAGCAGCGTTTCCACCCAAGATGAGGTTCAAACCAGTGACTGCTAGGTTCTGAGGCTCCTGCCCTAATCCCTGTACCACCTGGGTGCAGGTTGCCATTAAAACCTATAAACATTATGCCATCTGCTGGAGAAAGGTGGGAAAGCACAGGGAATACATACAGAGAGACAGACAAAGTGAAGTTAATATAAAGGTCATTTAAATAAAAATGGGAACCTACCATGGGCTCCTAAGCCCATATTTAGACAACTGGTCAGATTTTTTAAAAGTGCTGAGAATCCAGCAGCTCTTGTTAAAGGCAATGGGAGCTGCAGGGCTCTTATTCATTTGAGAAATCAAACCACTTCTTCAGACCATGTCTAAGTGCCATTATTTAAAATCTTGGTCTAACATTTTCACCCAAAGAATCCCCCCAACTTTTAGGATAATCAATGAAACACATGTGAAGGAAGACAAGAACACACAGAGCGTGTATTCGCCCTGTTCACGGTACAACAAACTCCCAGTGCACAAGTCATCATAGGAGCAAGTGAACGAACCTCTATGCAAGTGCTGAGATTAACAGAAAACTCTATGCAAATCTGAACCAATGTCCTGAAATCACAGAGCAGACACAGAGAGAGGCAGCCCACATGCACTCATGACCATAGTGTGGGAAGTCTGCAGAGGCAGACATTCTTGTTTCGTTAGTGACCAGCATGTTCATGAACACCACATGCGAATGAAGATGTAGCTACAAAGAGAGCAGCACCACCATTTCTCGGTGTTAACCCCCCTTCACATGAAACAATCAATCCCTGTGGCTGAAATGGGAATTCAATCTCCACGCAGACCTCAGAATCTACCAAGATGGACGCCAAAAGGGCCAAATACAATGTAGGTCCTTATCTGCTTGGAACTATGCTGACATCACCAATTCAGTTGCCCTTTTTCCATGAATGTCTCCAAAATGGTAAGGAATCTTGGTCATTAATGAAACAGACTGGGTTGGAAGGGCTGAAGCAGCAAGTCCTCAAAGTCACCCAATTCCCCCATTCTTCAAAGAGCCAGAGTTCCTAACAGACATCCCTCTGCTCCCCCTCCCTCCAACACACACACACACAAAGACTCAAAGCTTTCACCTAGCTAGTGTCATGAGTCTGTCACTAGAGGTTTGTAAAACTGGATGTTTGTTAGACACACACTTATCAGGGATGGTCTAGGAAATACTTACTCCTGCCTGAGTGCAGGGAGCTGGACTAGATGACCAATCAAAATCCCTTCAGCCCTACACATCTATGATTCTATAAGGGCAAATTTCTGAACACAAGAGCAGAAAAGAAGTTGGACTGAAGGATTCAGATCCTTGTCATGTAAGTGATTAGATAAGAAGTCCTTCCCACAAAGATCAGTTTGGTTTTTAACTTGCACATTTTGATCCCACGAAGCACCATCATTCTCTCATCTTGCCACTTCACCAGGAAGAGCTGGGAACAGAAACTGTCTCTCATAAAACTGAGCCAAGCCTCTTCCACTTTGCCACACAGTCTTGCAGAAGCAACATGGCAAATTAGATATTTCTGTAACCTCTGCGAGAACAGTGTAGGTTCATCCCTCTTCAACAGCTGGAGCACACAGTACTCTGCATCTGTGTCCAGTGGAAGAGATCTTTCTTTAGCTTAAGTGAGAGTAGCTCACAGTTTTATATCCAAGGTCCAGGGAGCAGTCCCCATAGATACTTCAGGAGACATATCATTATGCTTGGCTATTTAAATTTAATTTGATGTTACCATCTCACTGTTGTCTCCCAATGCTTGTTTAGCCCACTGAAATGTGTGTGTTGTGTCTCCTTGTAAAGCCTGATAACATGTTCTTCCTCTCACCAGAGCTCTTATAGTAAAGGCCAAAATTGCCCCTCTCACTGTAAACTAGAGAGAGTTGGCAATGCTATAAATCAGCAAAACAAAAAAGGAGTCCTGTGGCACTTCTAAAGACCAACATATTTATTTATCTCATAGGCTAAATATTTATCTCATAAGCTAAATAAATGTGTTGGTCTTTAAAAGTGCCACAGGACTCCTGTTTTGCTGAACTAGACTGACACGGCTACTCCTCTGGAACTTGTCCCAATGCTGTAACTGTTACCCACACGCAGACTCAGAGACTCTGATGTCAGAAGGGACTATCAGGAACATTTAGTCTAACTTCCTGCACAATGCAGGCCACAAAACCTTGCCCATCCACTCCTGTAATAAACCTCTAACCTCTGGCTGAGTTACTGAAGTCCACAAATCATGGTTTAAAGCAGAAGTTCCAGAACTGTGGGTCGTGACTCCAAGTGTAGTCACCATCAGCAAATGGGGTCATGGCAATCCCAAGTGTGCAGAGGACTCTATTTTACAAAAGGCCCTCCCCCACGCAGCATGACTTCACATTCACCCTGTGCTTGAGGTCACGTGACAAAGAGGATGCTGTTTTGCTCCAGAACTGTTTTCACACACTTTACGTGTATGAGGTCATGCAGTCCAGAGGACACCACTGGAAAGCAAAATGGAAGCCTCCTTACAGCATAATTTTGCATATACAGTGTGTGTGAGGTCACCATTTTTAAACATCAACTTCCATGCTGTCTGGGACAGTGGGAAACACCACACTTGAAAATGGGTTCATGCAGGGGAAATGTTTGAGAACCACTGGTGTAAAGACTTCAAGCTACATAGAATCCACCCTTTACACTAGTTTAAACCTGCCAGTGACCCATGCCCCATGCTGCAGAAGGTCACACTCCTCCCCCCTGGTCACTACCAATCTGAATTTTGGGGAAAATTCCTTCCTGACTCCAAATGTGGCCATCAGTTAGACCTTGAGCATGTGGGCAAGACCCATCAAGCAGATGTTTTGGAAAGAAGGGGTTCAGGGTTTAATTGATCACCATATTTGGGGTCGGGAAGGAATTTTCCCCCAGGGCAGATTGACTAGAGCACTGGGGTTTTTTTGCCTTCCTCTATAGCATGGTGCATGGCTCACTTGCTGGAGGATTCTCTGTATCTTTAAGTCTTTAAACCATGATTTGAGGACTTGAATAACTCAGTCATAGGTTAGAGGTTTATTATAGGAGTGGGTGATGAGGTTTTGTGGCCTGCATTGTGCAGGAGGTCAGACTAGATGATCATATTGGTCCCTTCTGACCTTAGAGTCTAGTCTAAGTTCAAAACCCTGAAAACGGTCCAAAAGATTGACTGATTTTAGTTTCCCTCATTATTTTTGGCGCAAGCTTACAATTTCTTGGGGTCTGACTCAATTTTTGAACTTTTGGGATTTGCAATGTTAGAATGATAAAATCTAAAGGAAAATTCAGTGGCACAACTCACGACAACAAGAAATGGCTAATACAGAATTTAAATGTCAGTGCAATGTAACCATCTGTTTCCATGACTAAATACATAACATTTAGCTCCATGGCTCCTGTTACCATTAGCTGAGTAATCTCAGAGACAGTGTAATAGGAAATCTACCTGCAGTGAAATGCGGGGTGAGGCAACAGACCTTTTATTACTGGTCAACAGGCCAGTACCACTACAGCAGCAAAAGGAAAAAAGAGATTATATCTAGCGCAGACACATTAGCTAGGGCAACACTGGAGAGGTGCTTTATCCCATTGATCCGGTACATAATTAGCACTAAAGCTAGGGTGACCAGACATCCTGATAAAATCACACTGCCCTGATATTTGACCCTTTGTCCTGTGTGCCAATCAACGTACACTCAAGATGCCATCTGTCCAAATATTCAGGTAAAAATTCAGTTCCTAACTGCTGTGGGAGGACCCAGAGCTTCCAGCTGCTGTGGAAGCAGGGAGACTCAGAGTTGGGAATTCTGAATCCATCCTCCTCCACCCATATGTAGTGAAATTTTACTGTTGTGTTCTGGTCACCCTAACTGAAGCAGTCAAACAATAGTGTAAGAAAACTGTGGCCCTCAAGTATCGAATATCTCTGCAGTCAACTTGCCAATCTGCCAGAATTAACTGAGTACATCAGATTTTTTACAAGATATATTTAACAAGAAATCCCCACCACAGAGACAATGCTCTTTAAATCTGAACAGCTGTCAGTTAAACACACTATTCCCTCACTTCCAACTGTTTTATTACTGAAAACCAAGCATGTGTTTCTCTGTAAGTCTTCCCCTCTACCACACATGTGAAGTTTGCTTAAAAAGCAATGGGAATGGGAAGAACAATTATACACATTGTTTGAGCAGACAGACAATTTAAAACCTGACAACTTTTCTGTTGACTCATTCTTACCAAAAGGAGGTAGTCCGTAGGTCTGGGTTGTCTGAGGGTAGATGGCATAAGGCTGAGTCTGCTGTAGTGCTTGGTACTGAGTCTGGCCAGGATACGGGGTCACTGTTTCTGACACAGGTATAGAAAGGATATGTGCATATGGCCTATAAAAAGGAATAATAATGTTGACATCATGCAGCTCTCATCCTGAAAAAGATCATGCCTGAACAAGCATTTTAAAAACCATGTGCTAATCACACATACAGGGGCATGTACTATTCAGCGAACTCAAGTGGATATTACAGCACTTGAAAGACACTCCTAGACCCGATTTTCAGCCATGCCAGCACCATATGTCCAGATGAAGACTCTGAGAGACATGGGTACACAGCACCTCTGGAAATCAGGATGCTTAACCATAGCTTTTCGTATTTTCAGAAGAATCTAAGTGGGTTAAATGCCAAGCTCCTGTTGGTTTCAATAGGATTTGGGCACAGAGCTCCCTTAGAAATCCCAGCCAGCATCGCTAACATCAGTTAATCAAAGGGACATATAGTTACAAATATTAAATGGTGAAAAAGGTAAACCAAGTTGATGAAAGCCATCCCATCTGCTTGATGACAAAGCAAGGCCTTAGGGTGTGCCTGTTCATACTACAATTTGTAAGTGTTTTAAGACATTTACACACACAATTACAGCTTGAAAGCAAATATGGGAAATTAAGAGATCTAGAATTTATTGTGCAAAGGGAGGAAGTACTAAATTTACAAGTACAGAAGAAGGCTGGAGCAGCTGAAGATGAAAATCAAGGTGTTGATGCCGATGTGTGTATACAAAAAAACCCAAAAACCAAGCACAACAAAGTGGCTTTGTGAACAGCAATTCAGGGAGCAATGGTTTAAAAAAACTGTATGGAAGTAATAGAGCAGAAGATAACTGAACAAGACTTCACAATCAGTGAAGCCTGCCAGTATCACAGTGAAGGGCAGAGAATTTGGACAGAATACGGGATAGGGAAACAAAGGCACAATGAGCTAATAGTAACTATTAAGTCTAACAATATGAGACAGGCTATCATAAAAGGTATCAGGGAACAAATAAACCAGCATGAAAGTAAGCCAATTAATAAATTAGGAAGATGAAACAGCAGTAACATCTCTTAAAATGGCATACTGGATGATTTTTTTCAAATCTAGTTTCATTTTAAAAAAAAAGGAGAGATTTGAACAGTTAGGAAGTAATCAAGACCTTACATTGACAGAAGCAGGCAAGGGAGTTGTTAGGACTTCTGAGAAATCCATCTCTCTGCTGTCCAGATGACATGCTTCCTATGTCTTTAAATTAACTAAATCATTATTTATGAAAAGTCATGAAATACTGGAGAGGTACCAGAGATAGCTGGCAGAGTGGAGAGGGACCGGTGTCACTCTTCAAAAAAGGAAAGACATAGTGATCCTAGAAATGATCAGTGGCAAACCCTGCATTCAACCCCTAATCAAACTGAAGATAATACGAAACGTAAATGGTACACATCTAGGCTGGGGTTCTCAAAGAGGCATAAAAGTACTCCTCAGTTGCAGTGACTAGCAGTAAGGACACTTAGCTCCCTTTCCCAAAAGCGTCATGCACAAGGGATGAAGAGAACACAGGAGATGTGAACATATTTGATTATTCTCATCTCTTTTACAGTTGATGCTCACAGCTCCTTTTCCCAGGTATGAGAGTGCTCAGATGTCATGAATGGCTAAAGGAAAAGGCGACACGTGAAGCTAAATATTGTTAAAATGGAAGGCATGATGATGTGATGAGAGAAATATCTGTAGGAAGCAGCAAACACGATAACATCTTCTATCAAGGGCATTTGCTCTCCAACCATCAAAATGATATGTGGCTTACTAATGCCCCTAACTGAGCTCAGAGCCCATTATGCGAGGTGCTGTACATGTATACAATAAGAAACATTTGCTGCCTTGAAGAACTTCCAATCTTAGATCCCCATCTTACAAACTCTCATGCTAATGGTTAAGTTAACACATGTGAAAACCACTGATTTCAGTGAAATTTCTCACATGGTTAAAGTCAAGCACATACAGGACAGGGGCCTAAATGAACAAGACATATGCTGGATAGCAGAAAGGAGGTATTATTCCCATTTCACAGATGAAGAATTGAGGCAAAGAGAAATTGAGTGACTTGCTCACAGTCACATAGGAAATCTGTGGCAGAGTGAGGAACTGAACACATCTTCCAAGTCCCACAAGGGCCTTCCTAGATACCTCATTGTTACCAGATATCTAGGTAACCACAGCTGGCAAAGATACCTTCTTTCAGTTGTGGCAAATGCGATGGTGGAAGACCCAGCACTGTGACTGTACACTCACAATCTTCAGGCTAGATACTACAATGTACTGGCACCTGGGAATGAAACCTTGATATCAAAATGTTCACAATGCAGCAGCTTGCCTGCCTATAAATTAAATTGCCAGGAACATGTCAGCTCAGTGTTCCATACACAGCACTGTTTCCCTAGTCACCCATTCACACTCAGAACCCCAATCATCTTGTTCAAAGTTCTTAATCAAGTCCCTACCTCACAGACTGTTTCTTACTCCAGAGCCCTACCACGACAATTTCACCTTTGACGGACATCGGAACTGTCAATAACTAGGGTCCAGAATTATTCAGAGCACTAAAAGAAGTAGAATTAGAAGCCACAGAATAAAATTAAGAAAAGGAACAATGAAACTGAAGAGACACACCCGGTTACTGTTAGATTGTCAGTCTCCAAAGGGAAGTGAGGGAAGCTCGATCACTTGGAATATTTAAGACTAGAGCAAATGAAGCACTGGAGACTATAGGGAACCTTTCCACACTCCATATGTGAATTAGATCCTGGGGAAAATTTTCAAAAGCACCCCAGTGACATAGGAGCCTAAATTCCACTTACAGTCAATGAGGCATGGGCTCCTAGGTCAATTGGATGATTTTGGAAATTTTATACCTTCCCTTTTGCTCTCTCCTGTATGTTTGATTTTGTGCACAAAGAAATTATTTCATTTTCTACTCATGTCCAATTTTTTATTCACTGAATACACTGGGTGTGAGATTATGATGCCTTCCTTATGTCCTCAATCACTGCTAAGGCATGATGCCACTTGGCAATCTCTAAAAGCCCAATCCATCTCACACTGAAGCCAATAGCAGTCTTTCCATTGACTTCCCTGTGTGCTGGATTGGGTCACATATGTAGCAATACCAATTTATTGTCTATAAAAATACCAGTCTGGAACATTAAAAGTTCTGTAAAATATAGAGTGAGATGTTAGGAAGAGAAGCATAACATAAGAACAGCCATAGTGGGTCAGACCAGTATCCATCTAACCAATGTTCCCTCTAATTTTTGGTAGGCTGAGTGCGCAAAAAATTTCTTTCGTGCAACTTTTTTGACCCAGAGTTCAAATGTGTGCGCCGTGATGCAAGTACGAGCAGTGGTTAAAGTATAATTTGATGGGCCTGGAATTCTTCTAATTTCTGGGCCCCCTTCCCATATTGTACGGGCCCCCTTCATGTATGTGGGCCCCAGCCTACGTAGGCATTTGCAATCACTTCTCAGTACCCTGGCAGCGGAGTGTAGCAGCAGGCATGAATGATTTTTTTCAGCTGGGTCCCAAGGGAAAAAGTTTGAAGACCACTGCTCTAAACCATTCTGTTAATAAATTCCCAGATCTCCCATCCATTCATGATAACTTGTGATGCCTCAAAGATTGCTGTCAGATTTGCACTGGAATAAATTTATGCACTTGGGAAGTACAGGTCTATGGTTTTCAGAGACTGCAAATTAAATGAGAGAGAACCAAGTATTTGGCTACAGAATTGGAGTGCTGATTATTACAGAGGCCCGCCAAACCTCTATATTTACAGTACTAGATATATAATTCAGAGTGTCCACAGACTCCAGTGGCTCCTTCCAAAATCCTAGGCATCTCAAGAGTAAACAATAGTGGATGGACAATCAATAGAAAACACTTGTAAATTAGATATGATTTTTAGTGTTTTATGTAAAAAAGTTTGAACTACAGTTTTTAAGTCTTGCGAATCTAAATTGTTACGGACTTCTTTCAAAAAATATATAGTTTTGGTGTTTAAAAATGTGTCTATACCAATTCCAACCAAAGAGATAATTCTGATATACACAGTGTTACAAAGGGTGGTTGAAATTTCGTCACTTCAATATTCCCGTAATTTCGCTAATGTACCTACATCTTGTGTGTTCTTGAAATAACATTTACTTATTTAATTTTGTACTGGCACAGTATTAAAATATTCTTCTTACTTAATTTTTTTTTCTGCAGAAAGAAAGCAGTATTAAGGTCCTTCTAATATCCTTTACTCCACATCTGCATCAAGTTAAAACAGGGATCTGTTTTGTCAAATAAAGTGAAGCTCAATGAGCTGTATTTTTCTTGAAGAAAAAAATTCCTTGGCTAAATTACTACATCTCAGTGTACTTGAGATACAGAATGCAATTAAAGAATTATAGCTGTGTTGAATCTCTCTGGTACATTAAAAAAACAAAGAAATTAGTGACTAGTCTAGCCACCTGTACAGCAAATCTTGCTGCAATAAATTCCCCCACCCACTCATCACAAAAGAAACCCCCTTTCCCCCTCACAATTATTAGGCTGTTGTTAAAACAAACAAGACCGTTTTCAGCAAGACCTAGCCCCTGGGGCATTAATATATCTGTGTATCTTTCACTGCAGCTTAAGGAGACACACAGAACACAAATCTCTCTCTCACACACAGTCTTAAAACCTGCTGTCATAAACACAGACTGAGGCAGAATAAACATAAATGCACTGCCCTGCCTCTCGAGAAATAAGCAGAATGGATATTAAACAAATATATTAAGTGCCCTTGTGCTTCATTCTCAGCTATGCATGGTGACTTAAAAGATTGTGAGCTACTAACTAACATATCAAGTAGCACAGTTAAAAAAGCTAAACAGCACAAGAAATAAACAAGGAGTCCTGTGTCACTTTTAAAGACTAACAAATTTATTTATTGCATGAGCTTTCGTGGGAGAAAATCCTACTTTGTCAGACTCTTAATTTCCCCACCTTTAAAGCATCTGACTGACCAAGTAAGATTTTCTCCCAGGAAACCTCATGCAATAAATACATTTGTTAGCCTTTAAAAGTGCCACAGGACTCCTTGTTTGTTCTTCTGAACTAAACTAACACGGCTACCCCTTTGGAGCTTGAGCACAAGAAATGATGATGTATGCCTTGTAGAGCCCCCCAGACTATTTAGGCAATACAACACAATTGTGGAAATGAAATAAATCCCTAACAGAAATGTAAAAGCGTAGCAAAACAAACAAGGAGTCTTGTGGCACTTTTAAAGGATACCCCAACCCCCGCCCGCATGGGGGTTCCTGGGAGAACAGCGCCTCGCCGCTCCCCTGAGTCACCCCAACCCTCTCCCTAACCCCCCGCCCTGCCACCAGCTCCCCGCTCCCGAGTCACCCCAACCCTCTCCCTAACCCCCCACCCTGCCACCGCCTCCCCGCTCCCCTGAGTCACCCCAACCCTCTCCCTAACCCCCCGCCCTGCCACCAGCTCCCCGCTCCCGAGTCACCCCAACCCTCTCCCTAACCTCCCGCCCTGCCGCCAGCTCCCCTTGCTCCCCCGGGCCGCCCCCCCCGCACCCTCTCCCTGGCAGCTGTCAGTCCCCGACCCACCCACACACCCAGAGCAGCCTTACCTGGCCACCAGAGCAGCCACGCCATGAGCTGCTGCTCCCACGTCCCGCCCTGAGCATGATCTGGGCATGCTCAGGGCAGGAGTTTTAAAAACTCCCTGCCTGGGACAGCCCCCTGCCAGCTGGAAGACTGCGTCTTCTGGCCGGGCAGGGGCCACGGCACCAGCAGTGTTCCCTGTGCAGGTGTGACAGGGGCTGCACGCCGTGCACCCACACAGCCTACCCAGCCCGGCGGCCCCTGGTGCCCCTCAAAGTCTGGCACCCTAGGACTGGTCCTGCCCTTTCATAACCGAATCATAGACCGGTCCAAGCGCTGTCCCAGCCTTTTGTGCGTGCTATTATTTCCTCTGAGCACTGGGTTCAGGAACTGTGTGCACGCACACATGCGCACAGCTTAGAGGGAACATAGCATCTAACTCAGTATCCTCTCTTCTGATAGTGGCCAATGCCAGATGCTTCAGAAGGAATGAACAACAGCAGGGCAATTTTTGAGTGATCCATCCTCTGACATCCACTCCTAGCTTCTAGCAGTCAGAGGCTAGGGACACTCAGAACATGGGGTTGCATCCCATCTTGCCTAATAGCCACTGATGGCTCCATCCCCCAGCAACAAGTTCTACAGGTTGGCTGCATGTTGTGTGAAAAATTACTTTCTTTTGTTTTAAACCTACTGCCCATTAATTTTATTTGGTGACCCTTAGTTTTTGTGTTAAGGAGTAAACATTTCCTTATTCAATAAACATATACAAAATTAACATTTCCTTATTCAATAAACACTCCACAACACTGTTCATAATTTTATAGACCTCTGTCATATCCCCCCTTAGTCATCTCTTTTCCAAGCTGAAAAGTTCCATAGGAGGAGAGATTGAAGAGATTGGAAGTTGTTCTAGATCCCAATCATTTTTGTTGTCCTCTCTATACCTTTTCCAATTCTAATATATGTTTCTTGAGATGCATCGAACAGAACTGCATGCAGTAGTCAAGGGGTAGGTGTATCATGGATTTATATAGTGCCATTAGTATATTTATTGTTTTATTATCTATTGCTTTCCTAACATTGTTAGCTTTTTTGACTGCTGCTGCACATTGAGCAGACGTTTCAGAGAACTATCTACAGTGACTCAAAGATCTCCTTCTTGAGTGGTAACAGATAATTTAGATCCCATCATTTTGCATGCATCGTTGGAATTACATTTCCCAATGTGCACTACTTTGCATTTATCAGCATTGAATTTCATCTGCCATTTTGCTGCCCCGTCACCCAGTTTTGAGAGGTACTTTTGTATCTCCTTGCCGTCTGCTTTGGACGTAACTATCTTGAGTAATTTTGTATCACCTACAGACTTTGCCAGCTCTCTGTTTACCCCTTTTTCCAGATCATTTATGAACAGGTTGATCCTAATACAGATTCCTTGGGGACATTGCTATTTACCTCTCTCCACTCTGAAAACTGACCATTTATCCCACCTTTGGTTTCCTGTGTTTTAACCAGTTGCTGACCCATGAGAGGAACTTCCTCTTACTCTGTGAGTGATTAATTTGCTCATGAGGCTTTAGGGAGGGACTTTGTCAAAGGCTTTTATATAAATCCAGTTACACTATAGCCACTGGATCATCCTTATCCACGTTTGTTGGCCCCTCTCATAGAATTCTAACAGATTGTGAGGCATGATTTTCCTTTACAGAAACCATGTTGATTCTTCATCCTCCAAGTTCATTTGTGTATCTGATCAGTCTGTTCTTCATTATATTTTCAATCAGGCTGCCTGGTACTGGAAGTTAGTACTGGGCTGTAATGGCCAAGTTTGCTCCTGGTAAAAAAGCTTATTAACGTAATAGGTTACATATCACAATTGATATTACTGCAATTTCATATTTGAATTCTTTCAAAACTAAACCAAAAATGTTAATAGTTGAGAGAAAAATGCAGTTACAAGATTTAGAACCAATTGCTCAACTTACTTTGCAGAATATAGCTGTGAGGTATAGTCATTTGGTGACCTTGGGATGTAATCAGTGCACGTCAGAACTGAAAGAGAAACAATTTATACAACAGAAATGTAAAGACAGGATTTTTTAAAAAAATTACATAATATCCAAAAAAGTAACAAAACTTAATGAATCATGAGTGAAACATCAGCGTGTCCCACAGTGTGCCCTAACCTGACAAACCATATAGCTTGTGAAGTTTTTGTAGTTCTTTGGATATTTGGCTTAAAAGAGTTTTAAAAACGTGCTGTTGAAACAGGACCAAAAAATGTAATGTCCAGTCCCCGCAAATAACTGCCTCACTCACTAGCTCCTCTCTCTTTTCCACGTTTCAAGCTGTCCCTTCACAGGCTGATTGCAAGAGGCTTCATGGTTTTCACTGTACATCTGGATTTTGACAACCCCCTGAACACTCTAAAGTTCTGCACGTGCATCTGGGTCCAATTCCTCATTTCAGCATGTGCTGCACTGAAAATGCCCTGGAACCCAGCTGTTATCAGAGCAACTATCACAGCCAAGGAGAGAGATCGCAAGGACAAGCTGAGCCAGACTTTGCCCTCAGATTCCCCCAAAGTACACAGTCCCATCTTCTCCTTCTGGTGTCGCCATATTAGGCAGGATCCCACTAACCTTTCTCTTAGGACAGGTCGGAGAAACAGCCTGGCTGCTGCCAGAACAGCTGTAGCAGCAAAGAGGAGAGCACCAAGCTTTACCACCTGCCCTGGACCCAGCACATGGCCCTGGGAACCTCTTGGGGACACTATATGAGACAGGAGTTCACCTGTCTTCTAGGGGCAGAAAATGGGGTCAAACCGAAAACACATCCACTGAGCCACAATGCCTGTTCAGAAGAGCCTCCTACATCCTGTCTGTAAAAAGGGGACTTCTCAGTCATTGTTTCCATGGGTTAACAATTCTCTTCTAGTGGCTTGCTCGCATACCGTGACAACCTTCTGCTTCCAGATAATATAGTCAGTCCTGTAGCTCAAGTGTAAGTCTGAGCTGCAGGTCAAATACTGATGAGATGAAGTTTATTAGTTGTACATACCAATGGTTTTACTTTTTTGTTTTAAAAAAGCAAAAGACAATAAAATAACAAACCCAATGAAAGGAAGTCATTCAGGTTGCAATGGCAAACACTCAAAAGTGCAGATTTGGCAGATTTAATAAAACAAACAAGGAGTCCTGCGGCACTTTTAAAGACTAACAATTTTATTTATCGTACAATCTTTCATGGGTGAACTGAGAGAACTGCATTTCAGCGTCTGTCAAAGTGGGATTCACTCATGAAAGCTCATGCGGTAAATAAAACTGTTAGTCTTTAGAAGTGCCACAGGACTCCTTGTTTGTTTTGCTGAATTACATTAACATGGCTACTGTCTTTGGAACTTGTCAGATTTAATGTAGTCCATGCTTTGTGCATGTAGCTTGTGATACACTTTTTGATTACATAATCATATGCTGTTGTTTCTACAAGATCATTGTATCATTCAGTGCATATGGTAGCCAGTGTTCAGGGAATGAATCCAGAGTGTGCAAGAAATGAGGTTATTCTACTCGGTGGGCTTTTTGCCTCATTTGCTCTAGAATTTGGAAGACACATAGGGAATGCGGAAGGGAACTGCAGGAAGAGAAAAGATGGTCGTGTGGCGAAGGCCATTGCCTCTTAGAATGGGCTTCTACCTTGGCTCTACCACACATTTCTTTTGGGTACTTGGCATGTTTCTTCAACCAATATTGTTGGCAGCTGGCCACTCATTTTCTAGGTGCTCAAAGTGAAGACCCAGGGGCCTGACACACAGAAGTGCTGAGGGCTCAGAGCTGTAAGTCAGGTCATTGGGAGCTGTGGATGCTCAGCACCTCTGGCATAGACGTTGGTGGTCAGGAGGACCTAAGCTCTGATCCTGACCCTGGCTCTCCCACGGATTTACCATCTGTCCACAAGTCTCTTTCTTTGTCTCAGTTTTTACATGTATGAAAGGGGGATGATATATACCCTCCTACGTCACAGGGAAGGGGTGAATATAATTTGTTAGCAAGTGAGGGGTTTTCATTCTACATCAAGGAGCACCAGAGACGAGCCCCTGAGGACATTACCAGTTTTGTATTCAATGTAGGGTCGAGATAGTGCATGCTAAATAAGGCAAAGGCCATACATTGAATGAAGAGCATAAGAGCTGCTTCATTCCCTGAGTGCTGTCTGCTCTGTGCATTGAATGAAGCAGGGGGTCTGTGGAAAACAGGGTGTGATTATATAATTAAAGGAGCATATGCGCAAGAGGGACAAATTGAAGTTGCATGGGCAGCCTTCAACTGACACTTTGTCTTTGCAAGCAAAACAACTTTCTTTTAACTTAGTGTTTTGGGGTGTAGTTCAGTTATACAACCTAATTCAATTTGATATTGGACCTTATGAAAGCTAATGAAATAGCTCCCTCTGCTGTTTAGTGTTATTAATAAGTATTGAATGTTTATGTTGCAGGCTACTAGTAGAGATGACAACAAAGGAAATCTCAGGGCTTGTCTATACTAGGGGTTAGTGTGTGGTAAGCTGGGGTGTAAATCTATGGAGTACTACCACATACTAACCAGTCACGTGGACCCTGCTTCGTTCACTAGTGTATTAGAATCTACTACTAAACAGCAGTAGGTCAAAGAGCACTAGAGTAGTGGAGATTACTTTCTTATAGCTGGTGGTTCTTTGAAATGTGTGGTCTCTTTTTGTATTCCACTGCAGGTTACATTTACACAACATGCTACTGGAATCAAATTAGAATGTAGTGTCCATTGGGCCACACATGTACCCTGACTCACCTCATGTTTCCGTCCGAGGCAATAAAGGGCGGGACAGACTGAATGCATCTCTAGATTCGTCTCCACCATGAATCAGACAGATCCAAAGCAGAGGGGAAAGAGGGTTGGTAGTGGACCTCACATCTAAAATCCTTCAGTTACAAGAAAGAAATCACTTTGAATGATGGTCTCTACGGCATTCCACTGTGGAAGATTGGCAAGCAGTACCTAACTTGGAGGAGGATGTGAAGATGAGGGTGGAAGGGTTGTGCCAAGAACCATTATTCCAAAGAATGCATCTGCTGCCGAATCCTGGAGTGAGCCTATACCCCACTGAGGTAATTTCAACAGCTAATAGCAGAATTTAATGCAGCTAGAAATCCATTTGGAGATTCTTTGGGTGAAGAGAGGCTGTCCCAAGTCTCTCTGCTATCGCTATAAATAGACTTTCCAGCTGATTTCGTCCTCTGCAGGTAGGAGGTCAGAGCTTGTTGGACGTCAAGGGAATGGAGGTGACCTTCTTCTACAGATATGTGCGATTTCAGGTATAGTACAGGTAAATGAATGGATTGGTTAATGTGAAATTGGGAGACCATCATAGGTAAAAATGTCATGTAGGTGCAAGGAAACCTTATTCTTTCGGAAGACCATAAACCATCTGTCATCATAACTCCAAGTTCTCCATACTCCTCGCCAAACTGATGGCAACTAGAAAGGCAACCTCCATGGAGAAAAGGAACATGGAGCAAGATGCTATTGACTTAAAGAGGGCTTCATTAATATCAACAATACCAGATTCAGGTCTTACTGAGGTGTAATTATTTGGAGAGGTGGGAAGGTTCTGAGGAGGCCTTTCAAAAGTCTAACTGTTAGCGGGTGTGTAAAGACAGAATAATTGTCCACAGAAATGTGCTGATTACTGCTAGGTGGACTCAAAGTGTTGAGGGTGAGGCTCAATGTCTTTAAGGATAGAATGTAGTCCAGGATTAGGGGAATTCTCAATTACTTCTGGTAAAATTCCTTTATGTTGTACCCAAGACGAAAAGCGTCCTTACTTACCCGATAACATTGTCTAATGGAAGTTTTCCTACTGTTAGAGGGAATGACTTGTATCACCGAGGAACATACCCGTTCTATAGTTGATGCTCATTCAAATACCATGCCATGGTGGAGCAGATGTGAACTGGGGTGCTTGATTTCATCACTGCAATGTGTCAAAGGTTGGAGAAGCATGGGATGGGGATCTGTAGGAAGGACAACATGAGCAGAAGATTGGGGAACCAGAATAATTCGGGCAAGAAAGGGATAATCAGAATGAGCATTGCCTTGTCTTGATCAGTTTTGTGGAGCACTTGAGTAGGAGTGGTATAGGAGGGAAGGTGTAGTTGAGCTAGTGTACCTTAGAGAGAAAGAAAGCATACCCCTGAAAGTGGTAACCGTGGACTTCTCTGGAGCAGTATGTGGCACACTTCCTGTTTGTCTGAGAAGCTAATAGGTCCCTGCTTGGGATGCCCTATTGTGCAAAGATGTGATGTGGTAATGCATCATGAAGGTTCCACTCATGATCAATCACAAAATATCTTCCCAGTGAGTCTGCGAGCAAATTCCGGGTCCCCGGAATACAGGCTATGGATAAAGTGAGTTGACTTCTGATGCACCAGTACCAAAGTCTGACCACTTTTGTGCATAAACTTGTGGCCCTCATGCCCCCTTGTTTGTTGATGTAAAAGACCATGTGATTTTTATCCAAAATGATCGGGGTATGATGAGAGCAAATGAGTAAAAGAACGGATCTGCACACCCTTCTTTCTACTCAAAGTTCTAGGTCACTGGTGTGTATTTTGGACTCTAACTGTCCATGTCCCTTGTGTGGTACAGTTATCCATATGTGCTCCCAAGGCTAATAGTTACATGACAGTGATGACAGTTCTGTCCAGGAAGAGGGAAGAAATGGAAACTCTAAAACACACGTGATGTTGGTCTATCCATCACAGGAGAGATGACAGTACCATGGATGCGACTGTCCGCATGAGGCTCAGGAAGTGATGGTTTGGTGAGTACATGAACTGAACACATGCCTGCAGACAGAGAAGGTGAAGTCTTGCAAAGGGAGTCACATAGGGACACAAAGCCATGTGGTCAAGTAGAGACAAGCCCGTTTTGGTTGGTACACAAGAATTATTCATGATGTGAGATATTATGACATTCATCGCTTGAAACCTGTCTGCATACAAGTATGCCTGTGTTGTGACAGAGTTTAGGGTAGTTCCAATAAAGTGCAATGATTGTGTGGTATTGAGGATTGACTTCTCAATGTTGATGCTGACTCCTAATGAAGAAAGGAGGCTGAGTAATGTGGAGGTCAATAAGCGGGCTTCTTGGCAGGACCAGGTGGCTAGGAGCCAGTCATCGAGGTATGGAAAACACAAGGAGACCAGAATATCTGATGTAAGCCACTACTACAGAAAATACTTTGGTGAAGACTTTGGGAGTGTTAACAATCCTAAAGAGTAGTAGTCTGTCTGGGAAATGGTCTGAGCCCACTATAAATCTGAGAGAACATCTGTGGGAAGGGTGGTTGTCAACATACAAGTAAGCATTTTTCATATTGAGAACTATGAACCACATCCCTTTTTTAAAGGATGGAATTATTGTTGCCAATGTGACCATGAGAAACTTGAATTTGTGGATGAAGTGACTGACATGGCAGAGATCAAGGTTTAGTTTCCAATCACCTTCTTCTGGATATGATGAAGTCAGTCAAGTAAAACCCCCTTTCCTTGAAATTCTAGAGGAACATATTCTATTGCTTCTCGTTGTAATCAGGAGTTCACTTCTTGGATAAGAATACTGTCATGATAGTGGTCCTCGAAAGAGGACTTGGTGGAGATAGTGTTATGAACTCAATTGTAAAGCCATGGCAGATGACACTCAGCACCCATCTTTCTGTTATCACACACAGAGCATGGAAAAAGAGTTCTAAATGACCACCAAATGGAGTGGAAGAGGCATGAGGCAGAAGGCTCAATGGTTGGTGGCTGTCAAGCTTGTCAAAAATACCTCATGGCCAGAGGTGGGAGATTGAGATGCTGAAGCCTGTAGGGGGTGGAGGTGGTGCTCTGGATAATTGGGACCTCTGGACTTTTTGTTGCTTCTGTGGAGGTTCATATGGCCTCTGTGGACTATACTGAGGAAACCCCATAATTCTGGGTAGATGACAGGCAGTGGAATTTTCGTTCCAGGGCAGTAGTGCTGATGCCTAACAAGTGAAAGGTAGCCCTGGAGTCTTTTAGATGAATCTTTGCATACACTATCTTCCAGTTGAAGAAATAGGATTTATGGAAAGTGAGGTCCTTGATGGTATTCTGAACCTTCCTAGGAAAACCAGAAGCATGAAGCCAAGTATCTATGCATCACAACAGCTGTAACCATGGCCTTGGAAGGAGGTATTAGCTGTGTCCATTGCATCCTGGAGGGGAGTTCTGGCTATGAAGTTGCCTTCTTCAATGAGGCTTGAAAACAAGCATGATCTTGTGGGAGACTACTGGCAAATTCCTTGAATTTAGCATAATTCAGGAAGTACCAATTTATAAAAAGGGAAATAAGGAAAACCATGGGAATTACAGACCACTCAATTTAACTTCAGTACTCAGAAAGATAATGGATCAAATAATTAAGGAATCAATTTGCGACCACCTAGAAGATAGTAGGTTGATAAGTAACAGTTAGTATGAATTTGCCAAGAACAAATCATATCAAAAAAACATATAGTTTTCTTTGGCAGGGTTCTAAGCCTCGTGGATGGAGGGAAACAGTAGATGTGGTATACCTTGACTTTAGAAAGGCTTTTGATACTGTCTTGCATGACATTCCAATAACCAATCCAGTGAAATACAATCTAGATGGAGCTTCCATAAGATTGATGCATAACCAGTTCCAATTCATTGGAAAAGGAAAAGGCAGATTTTAGTTCCATTGGCGTACTGTCAGAGCCAATGGAACAGTGTGTAACGCATGGGGAAAAAGGGAGGACCCCATATTGTAGGCATATCCCCTTGGGAGGGATATGAGTTCTCTGGAAACGGAGGGACTCAAAGGAAGAGGAGATTCTTGATCTAACAAGGTAAAGACTTTTTGCATTGCAGTTACGGATCCAGATCCGCCTCATGTAAGCAATATTCTCTCTTTCCTGGTTGCCAGCAATGGTACTGAAATTCATCCTGATGTAGGAGGTTCTCTCATCTTGTGGAGTGCTAGAGATGATGGCACTAACGGCTTGCAGCCTGTAATCATGCGATCTCATTGTTTATGGATCTTCTGCTTGTTCCAGTGGAATTTAGGATGTGCTGTGGCCCCTTGGGCTGAACTGGTGGAGGGAATGTCCAGTTTCTTTGATTTGGAGAAACACTTAGTCCCATGTTTATTGGAGTGCCTCCTAATCTTCCGACTAGGCCCATCATGGGATCTGTGAGGGTAATTCTGATGGCAACAGAGTCAGACACAGCATCAGGAAGTTCACTCTTCCTTGAATTAAACCGGGTCTGGGGAGGGTTTCTGGGCATGGGTCCGACTGCAGTCTCATGCCCATCTCCATGAGATGCTTACAGAAATGAAGTGCATGGCCTTCTTGGGCACACCTGGGGAAGGACTGGTAAATATTGCCCCTAGCCACAACGTGAGCTTCTCCCAAGCAGGAGAGGCAGTGTTGATGGTTGTCGCTGACAGAGAAAGATTTCAGGCAAAGTGCACAGAGTTTAAAGCCCAGAGTCCTCAGCATAGTTGGGTACCCAAGCAGGAGTATGAATGAGAGCAAAGGAATCCCTGAAGTCTACACTAAACTAATCTAAAACATTTAACTACAAAAACTAGACATGAAACTAGTAAAACTGTGTTAGAAAACTAATAAAGCTATTTACAGCTGTAATTAGAATTGTATCAGAGACAAGGACACAAAGTTTTGAACCAGACCATACAGCAGCGAGAAGAAACTGGTGACATGGTTGGTCTGTCCCATCCTTTATCACCTCGGACAGAAGCAGAAGGCATGTCAGGGCACATGCACGGACCAAAAGACACTGCTTTTAGATTCTCCGATTCTGGGATCATGGTGCACATGTGTAACCACAGTGGAATACAACAGGACCATCACTTAAAGCAGCACTTTTATTACCTGATACTAAGGTCCACAAAGCCAGTAACTGCATGGCAAGTGAGTGTGCTATAGATTTCAACTACAGCTTGCCATGCGCTAATTCTCCATGTAGACAAGCCCTCAGTGGATTTTAGACACTATGTACCATGGAAGCCCACACGGAGTTCTACTCTGTCACCTCCTGTTTATCTGTAATGAAGGTACTAGTGACTACAGGACATTCCAAACTCCAGTTCTATCATTAGCTAATGACAATAAGCGCCACAAAGGATGCACTGCACTTCTCTCACCGTGTGACCTTCTGTGAGTTGTTTATTCTGGTTCTCAATTTCTCATCTGTAAAATGAAACGACTTAACCTCACAGATATTTAGAGACACTTTCTGTAAAGCACAGAGCCTCAGATTAACTGTGCTCTAGCTGTGCAAATTATTATAAGACTCCACACAGTGTGTGTGTTGAGGTAATGACAATTTATGAACAGATGGCTTCCATTCATTTAATATGTGTCATTACCAACCAAGGGTCCCTGCTCCAAGGAAATTACAGTCTAGGATTTATAAAGAGTGCAAAGGGAAAAGAACAGACAAACTGTGGGGGGGCAGGGGAGAACAAGGTAATGATAACGGCAGGGGTGTTTACATTAGCAGTTACAGATAGTCACCAGCCAGACCAATGCCAGACAGTAGTAATGTCTAGGCACTGCAGCAAAAGTAGGTAAGAGGGATTTAAGAGCTGGTGAATTTTGACTACTAGGTCCTCTCACGCACAAGAGATGGGTGCGAGGAACGTGTCTGCAAGAGAAACTGACAGGAGGGAGACAGAGACAGGCATGATTATTGGAGCAAAACAGGGGATGACTTTCTGATAAGTTATTAAACTTGAAAGGTAAAACAGGGTAAATGTTGAAGGATGAAGAGGTTTGTGCTAGGTGCAGAGGACCCTGGGGAACCAATGGAGGGACATAAAGAAGGGAACGAGGGTGGGGAAAGAAGGTCAGAACCACAAGGCAGGAAGATCCTTACTTTCACTTGACATGGGAAGATTTGGGCCAAGGCTTGAAGATTCAGGTTTCTGATCACTGACTTCTGTGGTGCTCACTTGACTGAAAGGATAAAAGAACACATTAGCCACCAACATCACTAATCTATACACTAAACACCAGAAATTTTAAGCAATTGATTTTGTTCTACCTAGCCAACAAAGACAACAGGGTGCTCAGGGAAACTCTCAGGGAAACACAGTAGAATCTGGAAGGTATCCTTACATCTCTTTGTCAAATCCTTGCCTCCTTCAGCATGTTAACTTATTTTCCCAAAACAATAAACTTGTAATAGAATACAGAAGTCTCATACACAGTGATGTCACTGCCATTGGGCACATGGGGCACATGCCCCGAGTTCGGCCGGGGACCCAGGGCCAGTCTACCACCACTGAAGGATCTGGCACTGGGGCTGGGCTGCCAGCAGTGGCAGAATCTGGCCCCAACCCTGGCTCGGGACCCAGGGCCAGGCTACGGGCCGGCGGTGGGATCTGACCTCAACCCCAGCTGGGGATCCCAGGCCAGGCCGCTCAAAGCAGGAGCCCGATCTGGGCCCCAGCTGCGGACCCGAGTCAGATCAGGCCCCAAGGCCAGATGGTGCCTGGGTTGGGGCCCGGGCCCCAAACCTTTCTTTGGGGCAGCATCACTTCTGCTCATATAGCCTCTGCTGTGAGGTGTAAATGTGAAATATCCCAAAGGGACAAAAACAATCCTTGTCATTACAGGGTTGTGATCAGCCAGATTTAGTAGCTGGAGCAAGAGTCCACGGTCACAAGACTGGGTTTAGGGTCAGCTGGGTCAGGATACCAGGAGGTCAGAAACAAGAGACTAATTAGGGATCAGAACCATGAATCAGGAACCAGAGTCAGGCATTTGCAGGGTATCAGGAAGTCAGAACCACGAATCAGACACCAGGAAATCAAGCAGCAGGAGTAGGAAGCACAAGGCATACAGTCCAAAATGGGGTAGAGCCCAGTTGTTCAGACAACAGCTTCCTGTTCCTGCTGCTGACTTAAGTAGGGCCAGCCAACTAATTAGCTGCTCCAGGACTCCAACAACAGGATTGCAGGGACAGAGTCTCACACGGGGGCTATGGTTCATTGGTCCTAGGTACGCAAGCACCAGCAGGCTGCAGGCAGAGGTTTGAGACCTGTATGTCATGAAATCACCACTTCCCCTAGGGACATCCTCTAAGTGACAGGGGTCCAGGTTTCTCAGGATGACTCCTATGAAGGCCCAAACAGGGTGGGGCCATGAACGTTTTCCTCTGGCTCCCGTGGGTTCTTCTGGGCTATAACCTTCCCAATTAATGTGCCCTGTTTGATCTTGGAGTCAAGGATGTAATGTACAATGCATTCCTCTTGAGCCTGTACCGGTAGGGGTGGGGATTGGGTTCTATGCAGAAATGCATTCTGTTACGGTTACAGTAGTGAAAAGTGGAACACAGAGTAGACTCTAAGGAATTGAGGGAGCTGAAGCTTGAAGGTGACCTGTGGTATGGACCAAGGACCCAATAGCCTGGTCTCTGGAAATGTCCATCTATTTGGAAATGTTCTGTTGAAAGCCATACCTTTTGTCCAATGGAGTAGGCAGGTCCCTGTTGTCTTTGTTTGGCTGCATACCTCTTTTAGTCTTTTGCTGCATTTTCAAGGTCTCTCTTCACTCCTCTTGGGTGCGAAGGATGTGTTCTACTAGGTCTGAGACAGATAGATCAGGGAAGGATATGGGTAACTGTGGGTGAAGTCATGGGTAGTACCCATAGTTGATGAAAGAGTGGCTGTGGCCTGTGGATACATGGTCTGCACTGTTGTCTGAGAACTCTGCACATGGCAACAATGAAGACCAGTCATCCTGGTGATGGTTGATGTAGCACTCCAAGTGTTGTTCAAGGGTCAGGTTAGTTCTTTCTATTTGGCCATTTGACTGCAGATGGTAGGTTGAGGATAAGTTCAGGTGGACTCCAAACAAATGTAGGACCTAGGGCCAGAAGCAGGCAGTAAACTATGGTCCTGAGTCAGAGGTGCTATGATCTGGGAGGCCTTGAAGGTGGACTTCATTCTCTGACTAGAGCTGGGCAGCTTTTTCTGCAGAAGTGAAACCTGTGCAAGGCATAAAGTGAGCCATTTTAGAGAAACAAAGCAATGTATCACTGTTAGGATGGAAATGAAACCACTGGATTCTGGTCATTCTACCACAAAAGCCAAGGAAATGGTTTCCCAAGGATGAGATGGGGTCTCTGAAGGCTGGAGAAAACTGCGGGGTTTCTGATCTTGCTTCAGGCACACACTGTCAGGAAGCCATAAAGGTCTTTGTCATGGAGTGCATTCAGGGCCACCAAAAGAAACTGGATGTTCATCGCTGCATTTTGCATCGCCTTAAGTGTCCTGCCAAGGTGGAGTCATGGTGCAGTTGGAGAACTGTCAGCTTTGCAGGTCTGGGGGGGAGTTGGGAAGGAAGAGACACAGATACAGTCCCTCATAAACATCATCCCCTTCTGGGTGTCATGCAGTTCTCAGCTGAGAATGGCTAATTCATCAGATGGAATTCTGGAGGCAGAGTAGATGTGTGCAAGCAGATCCTGGCAGCGAACTGCATTTAAAAAGTCAAAGGATTTGAAAATGTGGGCTGGTTCCAGAGTGGGACCTCGTGGGTCTGGACTCCATCTTTGGAATAAGGCATTGGCTTTGTCGTTCCTGGTTCCAAGGTAGTAGGTCATGGTAAAGTTGAACTGCGAGAAGAACAGGGCTCATCAGTGGTGCTTTTGGTTCAGGTCTTTGGCCCTGCACAGGTACTCCAGGTTCTTGAGGTCTGTAAATATTTGGATCGGAAGACAGGCCCCTTTCAAGTGGTGCCACCACTTTCAAAGCCAGTCTTAATTGCCAAGAGCTCCCTGTCCAGGATCTCACAGTTCTGTTCAACAGGTGTGAGCTTCCGGGAGTTGTAAAGGAACTGGATGCGGTATTTGCTCAGGTTCATGCTTTTGGGAGAGGACTGCCCCAATCACGGTGAGCATAGCCTTCTGCAACAGAAATGAGCCACGTCAGGATGGGCAGTGATGAAGGCAAACTTCAAACGTGTTCTGGGCTCATGTGTCCTATAGAACATGGTGGGAGGTTTTTGGTTTTTTTCCTAGAATAGGGCAGTGAAGGGCTATGGGATTTTTTTTGAAAAATTCTAAATGAACCTCTGGTAAAAGCTCATGAAGCCTAAAAAATGTCGAAGTCGCGAACATGACAGGAGGCTCCCCAGTCTCAGACAGCGTGGACTTTGCATGGATCCATCTTGATGCCCTCTGGGAACAGAATGAAACCCAAGAACTCTCTTGAGGTCTGATCAAATGTGCACTTCTCTAGTTCAGTGCAGAGACAGTGTTGTCAGAGTCTCTCCAGGACTGTGCGGACACAATGGAGACTGCAAGTCCAACGGGGGCAGCCTGACCCCACTCCCCATCTTAAGAATCCTTCCAGCAAGCTGGGAAAAAAGAATAAAAGAGGGGAAGTGACCGCATCACTTGGCCTCTCTCCCCCATCTCGAGAGCTGAAAGATCGCCTGTAAGAGAAAAAAAGACTTGGAACTAGGGAGGACTGGGTTCCTGGCTGGAAAAAGGATCAGTCCAGTCTGTTCACTGAGGAACTATAAGCTGTTTGTACCATCTGACGGTGAGAGACTCTGCTTGATTCAAATGCTGCTTAGTTTGTAGAACTTAGGCCTTGCCTACACTAAGAAGTTTTTTCGACAAAAGTCAGCTTTTGTCAACAAAACAGTCCTAGCGTACACACTAGACTCCCCTCTTTGCTGACAAAACTGCGCTGTTTTGCCGACAAAATAAAGCCACCTGAACCAGCAGCAAAGAGGTTTTTTTTTAGCAAAGCTAAGGCGGGGCAGTGTCAGTGTGGACACCATGCCCCCTTAGAGCAGTGGGGAGCCATCTTACTTGTCAATTACACTGCTCTAACACAGCAGTGAAACTGACCAGTGACCGGGGTTCCTGGGACTCAGCCTGGCTTCAGCAGCTGGTCCCCAGGGGCAGGGGGGTGGGAAGCCACTGAGATGAGCTCCAGTGGCTGCTCCCGCCCCCTCCCTCCCCAATGCCAGAACAGATGAGCCCCAACGGCTGCAGTTGCTCTGCTGCTGGGGACCAGAGAGCAGGGAACCAAGGAGCCCCAGTGGCAGCACAGCGGCATCTTCGGCAGCACTCCTATCAGACCCGAAGCCCCAGGCAGCTGCAGCAGAGCTGCTGCTAGGGACCCTGAGAAGCCCTGGGCACAGCGCCTGGGTCCCCAACAAGGGGGGGGGGCAACATGGAGCCTGTGGGCTCCCCACAGGGAGCTGAGAGATTGCTCTCTCAGCTCCCCCACTCTGCCACTTATGTCGGTGGAAGTAGTCCTAGTGAAGACGCACTCGACCAACAGAAGGATGGTTGTGTGGATCCAGCCACCGTTGTACTTACAATCAGCAAAACTTTTGCCAGCAGAACTCTCTAGTATAGACATGGCCTTACACTGCAAATTTATTTCCTAAAAATCCCACTTAGTCAGATGCTTTGAAGAACTTTTCTCCCACGAAAGCTCATGTGATAAATAAATTTGTTAGTCTTTAAAAGTGCCACAGGACTCCTTGTTTGTTTTATCCTGATTTAGAGGCTCATGTATTATATTATTTAGCATCCATATGTCAATAATTGCAATAATCCATATGAGATATGCCATGTGGGGTACCAATGGAAAGGTTATAATTTGCTAAAAATGATTATGTGTAGGTGTCATATGTGTATTAGAAATTATGGGTATGTTTGTTATACCTGTATTTCAACCTGTGATGTGCTTCTGAAAAGCACCCCAGACAGCATGTCTGCAGCCATTGTTTCCTTAATGGTCCGATAAGGAAGCTCAAAGGTATAGGGGGCCTAGGAGGAAACCTGATGGATTACCAGGGCTTGCCCATGTGACTTGAGTCTCCATTTTGTTTTTGTAAAAAATCCCACTCTCATGAGGAAGCCAAAGGTGATAAAAGCTGCTATGCCCCCCTCCATTTTGTCTGCAGTCTGAGTTTTTGGCCAACACCTATCTCTGGATCTATTCATCTGCAACTGAAGCTGTGAAACAAAGGACTGAGGCCTACCCAGGTACTAGATGCATATCAGAGGGACTGTACAAGCCTGCAAACTCCAAATTCTATCAAGGACTTGCTTTACATGGACTTTTAATCATTGTATGTTTGTGATTTGCTCTGACCCGTAGATTTCTCATAGTTTCTTTCCTTGTCTAATAAACCTTTAGTTTTAGTTACTAAAGGATTGGCTGGCAGCGAAGTATTTTGGATTAGATCCAAATTTATACTGTTCTGGCAACATGGCTGGCCCTTTGGGGTCAGAAGAACTCTTTCTGGGTAAAGAGCTTGGAGTTTTAAATAACTTATCTCTTTACTAGACCCAGTGGCTATTTGGGAATCAGTGGCTGAAATGCAGTAAAGGGGGCTTAGTATAATGTGTTGAGGTTTCTTGATAACCAGTGGGGGGAAATCAGAAACATTGTTTGTGGCTGGTTAGTGAAGTTTGTCTTCAGATAACCCATCGGTACTGGGAGAATCTTCTCTCCTTTCTGCAGCCTGCCGTGAGTTTTGCTTTTTCAGGTGGTTATCCCAGGAAGCACGGGTCACACCTGTCACAGGTCGTTGTCCAGATATGAGGGGAGGTTTCCTGCATTCTTCTCAAAGATAACAATGTAGTCATGGTATTTGGGGGAGGGGGAAGTTCCATAGGCCTCCAGTAGGTGTTTCAATATAGGCAAATACTCCTACTCACACCTTTTTTGGATGAGGGTGCAGCGTTAGCTGGTCCCTGGCCATGCTGTCGGCAGAGTTTGGACGAGAAGGTGACTTTCTGATCTCACCAGCCAACAAGGGGGCCATGAAAAGTCAGTCAGGAGATGCCAAGGATCAGTGGAAGATGTGGGGAAGGGATCATGCCAAATTGTATAATTTCTCTCCACCCTGAATAACGGCTTCCAGGGGGACATCACCTCCACAACTGGACCTGAGGATAGTGGGAAGTTGTTATAGTTGCAATTATGTTGAGTATGGCCTTGTGTAGCAGGTTTCAAAGGGGTAGCCGGGTTAGTCCAGGTCAGAAAAACAAACAAGGAGTCCTGTGGCACTTTTAAAGACTAACTAATTTATTTATCAATAAATAAATTTGTTAGTCTTTAAAAGTGCCATAGGACTCCTTGTTTGTTTTTTCTTGTGTAGCAGGTGGCTCTGTAGAGCCTGAGCTGTAGCTGAATCCATTGAATTGTATGCCACTCCAGAATCGATGAGGACTTGGTGGAGGGGAATCTGTCAGGGTTTCCCCGGGACCCAGAACTGGAGGGCTGTGGATGGGACTTGGATACAATTCAGTGAGGACTAGAGTACAGGGAAATTCTCTTCTTCAGACTGGTTCTCGCCATTGGGCCTGGGTTGGCTTGTTTTCCCATGCTCTTCAGTGTTCATGCTGGGCAGTCCAAGATGACATGGGGAGTTTCACCACAGCAGGAGCATAGCTGTTGCCAGTGGTAACATTCCTTTTTGTGAGGTGTAAGTCATTGGAGAGCCAGACTGGCATGGATGGGTTCAGTGGGCTCCTAAGGAGAGGAGCCACTAGACCAAGGCATCAAAAGATTATGAGGAACAACAAATCCAAAACAGGGACAGGAGTGAAGGTCACCATTTCAAAATCAGGGACCCAGAGGAAGACACTGAGCAGAACACCTTAGACCATGCCCAGTACACCTTGAAGGCCTCCAGGGAGCCAGCAAACATGGCCCTAATAAATTCTACCAGGAGACGGGACTTCAGAAGAGATCAGAAGTGTGGGAGCACGAAGCATGAGGCATGCAGTCTAGAATGGAATGGAGCCCAGTTCTTAAGACAGCTTCCTGTTCCTGCTGCTGTCTTAAGTAGGGCCAGCCAGCTGGTCAGCTGCTCTGAGCCTGCAAATGGGATTGCAGGGAAGGCACCTCACACTGGGGCTGGGATTTACTGGTTCCAGGTAAATAAGCAACTGCCAGAGCTTTTTTTGTGATGGTACTCAGGGGTACTGAGTACCTACACCTTTTTTTGGTGATGGTACTCAGGGGTACCGTGTACCGGCACCTTTTTTACACAGCGATGTGTCCCCAGCTCCTGCTACCACAGCCAGCGGCCCCAGGTCCCTGGCCGAATACTGGTACCTTTTCTTTTACAATAAAACTGCCACATAAGGAGGGCTGTAGCATGACTGCTCCTAGAAACTCTGCAGACCCAGGCTCAAGATCCATTGGTCATGACAATCCAATTAAGGACAGAAAGAGAACAAAAAAAAGACATAATGCTGTCCACCCATTTTCTCACGTACTGATTTGATATGCATAGTGTGCATCTCTCTAAATGTAGTAATAATGATTAATCTTGCTCCAAATAAAGATGTGTTTAAAAACAGCTATAGGCAAAAACTATATACCAGTAAATTAAATCTAAAATAAATGATCCTATCACCCAGAGAATTCATTATATAGTGAATGGTTGTCTCACCTGATTGCTTTACTGAATGTCTTTAAAAAAGCACTACATTGCAATATTAAAAGCAAGATGTATGCTGAACCTGTTTAAATTCTGTGCAGACATTCACAGAAGAAGTTTTTGGATAGATTTAGCATTCTTATTAAAGCTCATCACGTCTAAAAGAATAATTTTGTTTAAAACACAAATTTCTCAAAATGGTGTTACTTGGCAAAGAAAAATAAATGATAAAAGCCCTCCTCTTGTGAGAAATGCACACAGCAACATACACCTGCTTTCTCAATTGAAGCATATAATAAAAACAAGAAACTGACAACTGGTCAACACTGAAAGCAAAAGCCATACTACACACCTTAAGCTTTGTTCTCCAGATTCCTGCATCTTGGCCTTTTTCACCTGCAAAGATGAAAATGTTCAAAGACACCATGATAGAGATCTGTCCTTGACAATCTCTGTACACAAGCGACAGGCTGCAATGAAAAGTTAATCATAGTTTGCAATACAGTTACTATTAATGTTTGTTTACATTCAAGTAACCTTGTGTTTCAGTTCTGGAGTGGAACCTGTGTGCTTTCTGTTTTAAACAGCTGCTGATACTGCAGAATTTGTTTGGATAATTGTATTCTTTTTCCCCCCTGTGGGCCCCCTCCCTGCTGCCTTTTTTTAAAATAAAACAACATGAACTGGGATACTCAACTCCCAAGGTTTGATAAGGACCTCTCTTTGTAATGCAAGGAACTCTGATTCTTTCTAAAACAACCCTACTCTGCTGAACTGTTCTAGGACTCAGGCTGCCAGGATCCCTTACTCTCTCACCGTATTAAACTAATGCCGAAAGCCAAACATTTAAATCATTTCTCTGTTCACAACAGTAGCAAATCAGAAGTCCTAACTTGCATTTTAGAGTAAGAGAGAAATTAAACTAGTATTTAATACTGCATTAGTGGATGACTCAGTAGTTTGATGTACTTATTGTAGCAGGATCAATTTAAACACAACTTTGAGCTGTCACATCTGATCCAAAACGGATGGGGATTCTTTTAAGACTCTGCATCTTGTCTCCAATTTTGAATTTTTATAACTTTTATCTTCCAGTACTTCTCAAACAAGCCATTTAAACACCCTTAACCCTATCCACCCCTCAAGAGATGCTAACATTCCATCTTCCCTTCTGTGCAAAGTATAATGCATCATACTGTGTATAATCCAACATTACTCAGCAATTCATTTCATTCATATATGTCTCTAGTACTGAGTGTGGTGATCTGTCACCACACTATCATTTTGGCTCTTTCCATGCAAATAAGCTAACTATGATAAGGATATAGAGAGCAGGAGCATCCAACCTTTTTAAACTGAGCATCAAAATATTTCAAAAAGGTCAAAGGGCTCCCTTTGTGTCGTTCAGTGGTCCTGTGCTGGGGATTCCCCCAGAGTGGAGCAGTAGCCATAGGTCATCACAGAGCTGAAGTAACGGGTTCTTATGCCTCCCTCTCCAAAATCCCTGGCATAGGGACAAGGCAGTGAAGCAGACAGCAGTTGAAGCATGCTGTACTCTAACTGTACCCAGCCAATATACTGTATGGGACTGCAGGGAACAATCCTAGAGCAATAACTAACTGATGGGGACAGTGGTAGATAAGCTGGACGGTAGGGATAGGATATAGAGTGACTTAGACAAACTGGAAGATTGGGCGAAAAGGAATCTGATGCGGTTCAACAAGGACAAGTGCAAAGTACTGCATTTATCACAGAAGAATCCCATGCAATGTTACTGACTGGCTAGACAGCACTTCTGCAGAAAAGGACCTGGGGGTCACAGCAGACAAGAAGCTGGATATGAGCCAACAGTGTGCCCGTGTTTCCAAGAATGCTAACAGCGTATTAGGCTGCATTAGTAGGAGTGTTGCCAGCAGACCGAGGGAAGTGATTATTCCCCTCCATTCGGCACTGGTGAAGCCATATCTGGAGTAATATGTCCAGTTTGGGCCCCCACTACCGTAGGCATGTGGACAAACTGAAGAAAGTCCAGTGGAGGACAACAAAAATGATTAGGGGGCTGGCGCACATGACCTGAGGAGATGCTGAGGGAACTGGGCTTGTTTAGTCTGCAGAAGAGACAAATGAGGGGGTATCTGATAGGGGGGTTCCAGGGAGGGTGGAGCTAGGCTGTTCTTGGTGGAGATGACAGAATGAGGGACAGTGGTCTCATGCTGCAGTGAGGAACGTCTATGTTGGATATTAGGACCAACTTTTTCACTAGGAGGACAGTGAAGACCTGGAATGGGTTACCTAGCAAGTTGGCGTAATCTCCATTCCTAGAGGTTTTTAAGGCCTGGATTGACAAAGCCCTCATTGGGATGATTTAGTCAGGGTTGGTCCTTCTTTGAGCAGGGGATTGGACCAGATACCTCCTGAGGTTCCTTCCAACCCTACGATTCTATGGGTAGCTGGGGTGGAAGGTAGCTGAGAGTTAGCCAGGAGTTGTATGGGGTAGGAGAGCTGCCGTCTAATAGTTTCTGTATGTGGTCCCTATCCTTGAATACATCCAGCTGAGCTCCTATTCTGGTCGCCCAGTGGGTCTAACTGTGGGAGCGCCACTCCTCCCTCCCCTGCAATAGAGCAAGTGGCCACTGAGCAGTGGCTTCTCATAGCAGAGGTTCTAGCCCTGCAGGTTACCTACTGGGGAGGTTATTATAAAGAGTAAAGAAAGCCGCAAAGAAACCAAGCACAGAATTTCAGAAGTGCTTAGCACTCAGCAGCTCCCAATTTTGACACTTTGGGCTAGATTTTCAAGAACACAAAGCACCCAGCATGCACCCAATATGCTGAAGATCTTTTGGAATTTTGTCTACATATGATAAAAGATCAAAGCATATGAAAAGGTTTTGCTACAGACGGCTGAAATGTGCATTTCTGATCTTTTTCAGGACATTGGTGCAGAGAATGAATTAAGGTAGCTAGGTGTGTTGCATTTCCAGGGTTTCTACTGTTTTAGATGGGAGCTGGGAGTTGTAAATTCTAGTATTCTATAATATGCATTCAAACCGCCAACTTAACCACCTCTTCCTTGTGTGGAGAAACACCTTCACTTTTTTATCTAGTCATATCAGGAGTGAAGGAATCTGTAGGGATTCTTTCCCCACTTTCTCCAGACATCTTTAGGAGAGCAAGAGGGGAGCCAAACTGTGGCACGCCTCATACATCCTTAAAGTGAAGAGTTCATTTGCTGCCGACATGGGTGCCCCGAGAAGATCATCATCCCTTATGCTGCTGTAAGAGCTGGAAGGCCAGGGGCTAACGAACCCTGATTACTGAAAGAGGGACACCTGGAAGGGAGCAGATGACTCCCGTATAAAGAGGAGCTGGAAACTGGGGGATGGAGGGCGAATGTTCAGAGACAGCAGAGGCTGCTACAAGTGAGCAGCCTCTAGCAGAGTCCTGGAATTCAAGACGAAGACTCCAGCTTGGAAGGGCTGGGGGAAATCGCATAACAGGAGAGACCCTGAGTAAGAAGAGGATGAAACAGAGTGCAGAAGCTCTCCAGACAGGGAGAGCTGGAAGAGACCCTAAGCAAGCAGCAGGCAGACTACAGAGATCTACAGGCAGAAAACCCTGGGAGCAGGAAGGGGAAACATTTGTTTCTTGGTTTTTGGGTGTTATTTTGAGTTTATTTTCTATGAATAAACCCAGACCCTCAAAAGGGATGTGCTGAACACAGAAAAAAAGAGTGCTGAGTTTGTGATGTCTCTGCAGCACCATGCCTCTGAAGAGGAGAAGCAGAGGCATGGTGCTGCAGAGTGATCTCTGGCCACAAGCCAGCACTCAGGAGGAGGCAGTTGACCCTGTTACATAAACTCATTTACACGATGGCAACGTAAGTCCAAATTCATATTTGGGAAAGTTTTGTAAAACAGATTTATATTACACCTTGAAATATGACAGGTAGATGTTATTTTCTCACAAAACATGGCATGAGACACATTTCTACAGCACTTGTAACATGATCCCTATAGAATCTAATTTATTTCATACTTTCAACTAAAGTCACGTTGAGAAGAAAATTATTTGGGATTACAAAACATTTAAATTTAGGCTACTGTGTCAATAAATGGTGCGATATAATCTGACCTGTTTTAAATCAGAATATCTGCATACCAGACTTACAAAAATCATATTAGGTAGCAACTGAAAATGTTTAAAAGCAACAGTTTATAACCAAATATTTTTTTAATACACATGTATTACATGAAAGCAAGAATCTTCACCTAGCAGGGGAAATGTCATAGATTCTACCAATGTCTTATACCCTTCACTCCTGCATTTAGGTAGCTCAGGGATGAAGAATCAACATTTTATTGGGAGGTCATCTTCTGACAACAGCCCAAGACGAGATGTCAACACTAGCATCTTTAGTTCTCTTGACTGCCTTGGAGGCCCTTACCCATGTAGCACCCTCCACTGGCCCACAGCAGCAGCAGCTCCGTGCCTGCCCTGCGGAGCACTCAAAGAGGTGCGGGCAGAGCAGGTAGTGCACTGCAGTACCTAAAGCCTCGGCCATGGAGCAGGACCCCACGATGTTAGGTAATGCACAAACACAGAACCAAAAGTCAGGCCCTGCGCCAAAGATCTCACAATCAAAACAGAAGACAAGAGACATCAGATGGAGACAGACACATGGGGGAGCACAAGGAATCAGCGAGACAACATTGGTCAGCATGCCAGCAGTAAGAAGTAATTGCTCTTCCTACTTCAGATTACTTTCATAGGCTGTGTCTACACTGGCAAGTTAGTTCGAATTAAGGAAGCTTAACTCGAACTACCTTAAGCCTTGGCTACACTAGGCTTTCATTATTTCGAATTAAGGGCTTCCTTAATTCGAACTAATAAATTTGCTTATACTTTTCAAATTCCATGGCACTTGCTTAGTTCGAACTAAAATTTGCTAGTTCGAATTAAACTAATTTAAACTAACTAAAATTAGTTCAAATTAGTTAGTTTGAATTAACTAATTCAAACTAACTTTGATACGTGTAGACATAGCCATAGAGAGTCCCACCTCCTCTCCACTTCTGTCCTGTGTGTGTATGCCTTCAGTGGCAAGGTGGGAGTGGGATTTGTTTTAATAGCACCTACTGCAGAAAACCCTGATTCCCAAAAGGCAAGAGTGCTGTCAAAGGCCATGTACACACTACAGACTTGTCCTGCAATAAAAGTTATTGCGGGACAAACAAGTGTTATAATTATAACGCTTTACTGCGTCCACACAGCGCTCCTTTCAATTTTTGCTAGAAGGAGCGGTGCATGGTGGGTACCTATCCCACCATGCACTGC
>ML685764.1:42101296-42115692 GCA_007922175.1 Pelusios castaneus
GCGGGGGCTGCGTGCTTAAGTGCCACAGCCCCTGCTGCCACCCGAACCCCTGTGGCTGGACTAGGGGGCTGGCCCCAACCGGTGAAGGCAGCCAGTTCGGGCCAGCCCCCTAGCTCAGTCCAGGGGGCCAATCCCCGGAGCCGCTGATTCTGGCAGGTCCCCTAACAGTCAATTTCACTGCTCAGCTAGAGCAGTGAAATGGACATATTTGACAGCTCCAATGTCCCAGAGTGGCCTGGTCTGGGACATTTCCGGAGGCTGTCAACAGCGCAAAAAGCATCCACACAGGCTGTATCACGGAACAACTGTTCCGTGGTAAGCCTTACCACCCTCGTTTAGGTGGTTTACATGTTGCGTGGCAAGAGGGCTGTTGCCGTGCAACAAGAAGCTTTAGTGTGTGGATGCTTTGATTGTTATCGCGCGGTACGGAGCCTTACCACGCGATAACTTTGTGGTGTGTACAAGGCCAAAGCTGCACTTAATGGTTCTATGTATTCCTCCTTCACAAGCAAACAGAAATCAGCAATATAGTTGTGTTTCACCCACCTTAAAATGTTATATTTTATACCCCATGTGCTTTACAGAAACTGTCCTAGTGAATGACCACACATCATTATAGGAACTAAAGCAGGGCATTTTCCGGCAGCTACACACTCAGTGGGAGTAGTTTGTTGGAGCATTCTAAAGACAAGTCACTTGCCAGTTTAAATACTTCAGGGTTGCAGAGTCAGAATCAATGTCAGTTGTGGAGTCAAATACAAAGCTGTTGTGCATAGTTTGGGGACAACTCTGCTCATTCTCCCACTGCTCAACCAGTAGCCATGTGGCTCCCTGCTTCCTACTCTCTCCATCAAGAACAGAGAAACAAAGTGGATTTAGGGGATTTATCTGGGAAGCACTTTCCTCTCCCTATTGCTCCATCCCCCGCGTATGTCTAACCTTCTCTCTTTTCCTACCACACCCCACCCTTCATGATTGCCCAAACCCATCTCTCCATACCTCAAATGCTCTGTGGGACTCCCTATATACCACATCTCAAGCCAAAGTGCCCATCGGTACTGTGGAAATGCAAGCTCTTTAACATCTGTATCAGAGAAATATGAGATAAAAAGAATTTCACTTAGCTAATATTATGGAGGTACTGGTCATGGTTCCATAGTTAAAGGCAGATAATACATGCAGAAAGTGCTATAATTAAATAATTCTACCATCAAAGCTCCTAAACTAGCCAAAGACATACAGCACGCCAAACATTTAAACGCAAGGGGAGTTCTAAGCCAAACCTCTGGAAGTATGATGAGCTTAACAGTTAAAAAAAACTGTCAAGAAGGGAGATTTTTTCATTCTTTGAACCTTAAGATTTCCCCAAATAGGCTTATCTAGTTTTTCTCTAACTTTGCAGAAAAATCTTGACTCTAGGACAGGGTCACACAAGAGAAGTTTCAAACCAAATGGTTTAGTTTTGGAGAAATATGAAGTAAGAAGCCCAAGTAATTTATAGATAGAAGCCTCTGGCCTTGAGGAAAGAAAATAGTCCATATCAAGTGTTCCCAACCTGTGGCCTGGGAGCCAAAAGAGGCCCACGGGGGCTTTCCAAGTGATCCACAGCGCCCCTCCGCATGGCTGCAGAAGGGAGCCGCTGACTAAGGATCCAGGCGGAGTGCATTTCCACAGACTGGTGGAGGCTCCTTGTTGCAGCCAAGGGGATATGAGACCAGCCCTCCTCCCTTCCCCCTCCGCCCCCCAATATCTGTAGCAGGGAGGATAGCAAAGCATAATGCAGAGGTGCATAAGGATTGGGATCCCCGCTGGAGCCAGAGGAAGGAGAGCACTGATCTCCCATCCCCCTGGCTGCAGAAGGAAGTCACAGCCTAGGGACCCGTGTAGAGTGCCCAGGGCTACAGGTGGCATGCAGTTTCCCTGTCGCAGCCAGGGAGACAGGAGATCAGCAAGGAGACAGCCGGCTCACTGACTCCTTTTGTCTAGCTGCAGTGGAGGGAGGGGGTGAGGGGGATTGCTGGCAGAGACAGGAGGCCCTTTCAAGGTTTTAAAAATGATATCTGTGCCCTCAAGCCAAAAAGGTTGGGAACTGCTGATCTATAGCCCTAAGCAGGGCAATCACCCCCACGTTTTCGGTAGGAAGGGGCGAGGGGGTCTCAGGCCCATCCAACTCTTCTGCATCCCAGCCCAGTGTCCTCGCAGAGGTGGGATATCCTGTCACTGAGTCAGCGGGACTCCGGTCGAAACCTGCTGACATGGCTGCAGGCCACCACACCACCGGACTGTCATCTGCCTTCCCTGAGCACTTTCCTTCCCCCCTTTCCCTGGAGTATCTGGCTCTCAGGGTTACTCTCCGTCTCCTTGGGGAATTCAGCCCCTTGACATCGCCAACTGGCAGCAGGCCCCGCAGCTCCTCGAGGTCACTGGCAGATGGCAACAGAGCCCAGGTATCTCCTCTGGTCCTCAGGGAATAGGTATCTCTAGCAATTCCTCCCAGTCACAGGGCTTAGGCAGCTCTGGCAGATCCTCGAGGCTCCAGCTGGTTGTTAGCCCCACAGTCACTCTCTCTTCAGGGCAGCATCCCAATGCCAAGGGAGAGACGTCCTTTTCCCTCAGCTGCCCTCTCCCAACTGAGCTGGAAGGCTGCCCTTTATACTTCTCTTTCCTGTCCCGCCTCTATGCTTCCAGTCAGGTGGAGGTGAACTTCTGGGTTCTGCCCCCCCTTACCCCCCCCGAGGGGTTGGGCCTCCCTCGCTGTCTGTCTCAGGACAGCCACACCTCCCAGCTGCTGCAGTCCTAACAGACTTTAATCAAGTCACGTTAAACCTCTCTTTGTTAAGCTAAATGGACTGAGCTCTATCCACCACTATCAGGCATGTTTCCTAATCCTTTTTAATCATTCTCATGGCTCTTCTCTGAACCCTCTCCAATTCATCAACCTCCTTCTTGAACTCTGGCAACAGAACTGGACACAGGATTTCAGCCGAGGTCACAGCAGTGCCAAAGAGAAAGGTAAAATAAATTCTGCTCCTACTCGAAACTCCTGTTTATGCATACAAGAATCGCGTTTGCCCTTTTGGCCACAATATTACACCAGAAACATATGTTCAATGCATTATCCACAATGCCTCCGAAATCTTGTGGAGGATTTCCCCCACTTACTCCCCCAATTTCTGAGGCATACAGAGGTTGAGTATCATTAACTCAGTCCTCCTAGGGAGAGGAGTTACACGTGTACTTCATGAGCACATAAGGAAGTCTTTTCCTGGGTACATGTGTTATCCACCAGGAGAGCTCCTTAAGCTTTGTCAGTCCTCCCCACCCCGACCTACCTCTTGCAATCCTTTTATTCGTACCACTCCTGCAAGCCACTGAAACTTGAGGATATGTGGAGAATGGTGGTGAGGGGGTACTCAGAGAGGGACATGGGTGGATTATAGAGGGTTAGGTGCGGGAGTTAAAAGCTGGGGAATTCTACAGAGAAAGACTGAGCAGTAGCACTTTATTTCCACAACCCAGTGAATTTCCTGCGGAGTCCTGCTGACATGGAAGACAGAAATATGTCTTCTCTTGCCACTCCTGAACACTTCCTTACTACACATATCACTTTGCTCCTGGCAGTTCTGCCCTCCTCCCCACCCCACCAGCCAGAGATCTGTCCCCCGAATGCACCACTCCAGAAAATAGCTGATTCCTCACCAGAGAGCTAGGGAAATAAGAGAACAAACAAATCTAAGTGCAGAAAGCACTTAGGAGAAGCTGGGACACAAAAGTAAAAAAGCAACCAGGAGACACAAGCTTTGAGAAAGGGGGGGTTGACTACATGATTTTCTGAGGTCCCTCCCAACTCTAATATTCTGTGATTCTATGACTCCCTATCTTCTCCATCTGGAAAAACCTGTGCCTCAGCAGAGAGTCCCACTGCTGTAAACTACTGAAAACCAGAAGAGGGGAGCAGATGAAGAGAGCACTTGGTGGCAGGAAAGTCTGCAAGAGGGTAGAACCCCAGAAAATCATAGCAAGCTCAACATCCTACTTATGCACACCTCATTAGATGCCCTATACCCCTCCTCCACCATGAGCCTTAGAAAGTCAGTTGGGTCTCGACATCTACAACCAGTTCCCCCATCACGTGCCTATTGGTGAAACTACTGTAGGAAGCGTCCTAATCAGTGACCAGGCTTTTCCAGTGATTGGCTATAGTTTGCATCTGCATGTGAAATGGATAGGGATTTTTTTAAGATAAAAGTTGAATCCACATCAATGTTCCAAATGAAAAAAATAACAAAGGGTGATATTATTTGATCAGATTTGTATTGTGAACTATATTGCAGTTAATTGCATGCCCAGGCAACCAAGTTCCACCTTTTTTCTTTCTGGTTTTTATTTTATCTTGCTACCAACTGGCAAAAGCCAACAGGATAAAATCATCCACCTCTTCATGTTAGGATTTCATAATTGAAAAATCCCTCGTCACAAAGCTTCTAATTTTGGGGAAAAATTCTACCTTAGTCTAAGATTTAACCTACAAACTCTGAGAATGATATTTTTAAATACATTTTGGAGGTTCTTTAAATCAGGATTATAATGGAAATTTAGTTTCAACTTTATAGAGAAACTGCCAGGTCTCCTTAACAGTCAAATACGTTATCCAGAACCATTTGCATGCTGTTTGTAACTCCAAGAATAGGGCTTCTAATCATAGCAAAAGAATGCAACTGAAAAACTTGCTGTGAATGCAACAGCAACAAAATAGTGCCTCAGTACTGGCTCCCATGATTGCAGAATACTGTCCAGCACCAAGGGCTCGCACACAAGTGAAGAGCAATGCATTTTACTGCCCAATGGTGGCTATTCCAGAGCCAATGGCACCAATCCCTCCTCTCTGCCCTAGCAGCAGCAGGGCTCTAGCTTTCTTACTGGGGTTCATGGGAAGTAACCGCCATACTAGAGGGCAATATATGCGAGATGACCATGATGAGTGTTCCAACAACACTTTAAAATGGGCCATGCCCATGAGTTTTATTGACTCGAGCTTTTTATTCAATTTGGTAAAACTTTCATGAAAATTTATCATTCCTGACACAAAATCTACTTGCCCCCCTTTTGCCATTCAGGGCTGTTAAAGTAAGGAATTACAGTTACATAACATCATATCACTTTTTTACAAATCATTGTAAGGGATTACTTTTGAAAACTGTAATCCCAATGAGTAATATAATGATTTTTATAACAAACAGGAACCCTTGGATCACTTACCATCACTCTCGTCAAATACTTACCTCCCCATTTTTGTCTCCAGTTCTCAGTCCTCCTGAGAATCCCAAAACACTGAGAGCAGGAGAATCCCACCTAAAGTGGCTACTCACACTATGCAGCAGACAGCCCACACATCATCTACAAAAAGCAGTTCATGTAAACGTCCAGAGGAGATAAAAATTATTCCACATTTAAATAATACTGACTGAAGTAAGAAATACTAAATTGTCTGGAATTATTCCTTTTTCCCCATTCTTCCAAATGTTTTAGTCAAAGTAATCTCATATCTAATCAATAGTACATAAAGATTACCTTTTGTACTACTAAGCAGTAGTTCATAATAGATTGCTGTTTCAAAGTAACTGTTGCCATGATTAATAAAAGCAGAAAAAAACCTGGGAACCTAAAAAATATCAATCCAGTGCTAAAGAACTATTAGGATTCTTCAAGCGTGATTTCATTCTTTTCCTATTTTTAAATGGTTTCAACAATGCTTTTACTGTGAAAAAAAATTGTGAGCTGCATTCATTAGCTGCCTCTTTTACTAAGTACAGGTTTTTAAGAGGCAATTCAAATTGTCACATTAGTGCACTGAATCTATTCCACTACTCCATCTCTGACAAATTGCAAAGAAATGCCATAGAGGGTCGTTTTGGAGTAACTTGCCCATCTGAAGCTGGTTTATGCCTTGAAGCATGAGGATTCACAGACCTATGTTCTCCTTACCTATGGATGTTTTCATTACCCATATAATGGTCTGATCCTTTTTTGAATCATACAGAGCTCAGAACCTCAATGGAATCTCCTTGTGACAGTTTTCCACTCTTGTGTGTCATGTAGAAGAGTATTTTTGATTAGTTTTAAATTTGCTGTTTCTTTGAATGTCCTCATGTCAGTTTATCCATTCTTGTGATACATAAAAAGTTAAAAAAATATTACTGAATTTCTCACATTAGTTAACTGGAGGAGATACAATCTTTCAATCTGAACATCCTCAAAATCTTTCTTATGCATAGGCTCTAAAATCTATGTTCCTCCTAAAAATATCCCGTTTCTAAGTATATTTAATAACTTATTCAACATAAAAAGTAGCCATAGGCTACCATCAAAATAAAATAATGCATTCTTGTTTTGTTTCCATCAAGCTTAACTGAATTCTAAATAAAAAATTGTCATTAATATTTTGTTTGTAAGGTTGTGTGTTTAATTATTACACCATTGGCCTTACTTTGAAGTTATATGTAGGCGTTTGTATCATATATGCTGTCTAATATCATGCATTCACATTTACCCTTCCAGAACTGAAAATAACATTCCATGTAAGTAATTTAAAAGACAAATATGCACTAACGTTTCAAATATCTAAGAAATTTGTTGACAAATTTCCTATCAAGAAGAGCACAGTCAGTGACCAGAAGCACCTGCTAGGAGCTTTGAAGCTGTAAATATAAACAGTAAAAATTAAAATGTCTTGTTTTCATTATGATATTAAAAATCAGTTTTTCATCTTAAAATCTTTACTACCAGAACTTTGGTATTAGTATTCAGTGAATAGGATTTAAAACATACTTCACTCCAACAGCACTTCTTACCTAAGTACACAGTTAAATTAAATTAAAGATGAAAATACTGCTTTCCTGTCATAGCTGTTCACAATGTACTAGGCAAGAGGAAACTTCTCTAAGATCTCCAGGGCAACAAGAAAAATTAAAAAGCATACAATTTATAGTAACTATTTTTCAAGTGCTATCTTTAATAGTAATTTTTTATTTTCTATAAATGATTTGAAACAATCTATTTTTATTGTACAGATACTGAACGAAGCAAAAATTAATTATCTGTGATTTTCTATTAAGGTATTAAAAACTTCAAATGCGTACCAAGCTACTTATTTTATTACTGTAGTTTGTATAAACCCAGTTTGTCTAATACACAATCTGTTTTTTCAGCAGCAAGTATGTTTCCCACTTCTAGCAAAACACAATAAATGTAAGGCATATTTACTATTGACCATCAGAATAATCACAATTGAAATTGGTTTAGACTACTGACTTGTTTTTCCAGTAATTTATAATATTTTACAAATGTACTTACTGGTTGTTCTGGTACGTCTTGTGTCTCTTCCATGAGTATTAATATTTTAATATGCTTAAATGATTAGAATGTGTGTCTTCATCTGCAGTCTTCAAAGCCTGTTAAAAAAGGTGTTCATAGCTTTATATACTTTTTGAGGTGCTTATCATGTAGGCTATCAGAGAATATTCATTTCTATATTTTATGCTCTCAAGCTTTCTAAAATCATGTTGCCATCTCCAAAATAAGAGACCAAACTCACATATGGACGTTTTCTAAAACAAAGATTTACCATTAAGCCTCAAGACATAAACAATGGTGAGGTTTTTTTTTTTACGCACGTGGCACATTTCCACTGCATTTCACTTGTGACATACTCACTATAGAAGCCAATATATTAAACATTTCAACCATACACGTGCGCTGCGATTGTAAAAACACTTTAGGATTACCAGAGTTAATTTAAGTGATCAACTCTGAGCTACTGTGTCAGTAAACAGAATGATACAATCTAACCTGCTTTAATTTAGAACATTTACATAAATGTCACACAAAAAATCAGGACAAGACTTACAACAACTAACTGTGTTTCTACAAGCAAGACTGCAATTATTGTTTAAATTGCACACTTTAAAATGAATAGTCTGACCCTTTATTTTGAAAGAAAAAGTTAATTTCAAAGAAAGTAAAGTTGTCAGTAATAAACATTATCTGTATTAAGTGCACACTGTAACAAGCAAGAATCAGAACCATTGGAATTAACCACAGGAAAGTGAGAGGTCTGAAGACTACTTTCAGAATCGTTTTACTGAATTCCTTCGGTCTGCCATTCTAAAAATTTAAATAAAAACATTACTTCCCCAGAGGTTTTTAACAATGGCTAGCTTTTTGGCATTTAAAAAATAAAATCCACAAACTTATACCAGTCAACAGTACCAACAGGGCACAAAATGTAAATAGCGACACTCAATTTTGCATATGAATCACTAGAGTTTAATGTTTCATTGCTCCTTTATCACCCCCTTATCGCCAAACCACTGATATAAAAAAACATTCAGCCAAATTCTGCTCACAGCAACACTGCAATCAATGAGAGTTTCATGAGCTGATTTATTTTCAATATGCATTCAATCAGAACTTCTTCCACAACGTACACTCCGACGTAAACAATTTTACACCCTTCCCTATAAATCCATGCTACCTTCAAATGACACAAAACTGATACAAGGCCATTTTACAGATGGGTTAAAACAAGCACAAAAAGTGATATATAAATAATAGTAATGTCCATAACATTAACAGTGTTAGACTCTGATCGTGTCCATTTGCCATGAGTTTCAATGGAAACAGGATTGGACCTATATTCAGTATCACATAGCAACTCTTCTTTCTGCATTTAGATTCTTACGTTTTGTGGATCACTGTCGTATCGAAGCACTTTCCATATAATGAAATCATCCCAATGAAAAATAAATAGGTCAAGATGTATGACTGTACACAATATACTCAAACTCCTAATACTTCCCTCTATTCTTGCTCAACTTCTGCCTAAACTCACAGTTCATGTAACCAGAGCTGTGAAAATAATTGATTTTGTTTGGGGGCTTAGCTGAAAAAACAAGTTATATATATGTGTGTGTGTGTGTGTGTGTGTGTGTGTGTGTGTGTGTGTGTGTGTGTGCGTGCACGCACGCGTGGGTGCACACATGTACACCTACATGCACCCTTTTAATTAGCTAAACTTCAAAGCAAAACACCTCTCAAAACAAAAAGACAAAATGCTTTATTTGGAAATGGTCAAAACAAACCACTAAGGTTTTTTTTTTCATTTTTTTCCTCCATTTTTATTTAAGTAGCCCCCAAAATGCATTTTTCTATGATATCATTATTTGCTGAAAATTTTTTCCCCCAGATCCACTTATAATCACTCTAGAACTTTAACTCATGCTGGTTGCTGAAAAAAATCAGTCTTTGAGCACTGGGATGAGATCGTGCATGGCATGCACAATTTCTTATTGACATATGAATGGTTTCTGTTCCCACAGCAATGGGAAGCACTATAGGGTCTGTAAAACGGATGCTTCTTATATGCTATGGCCAAAATTTTCAAAAGGGCTTAAATGTCTTATTTTCAAAAGTGACTTTGGCTCCTAAATTCATTTGTCACTCAGAGATTGAATCTTAAATCATTTAGACACTTCTGAAAAAATGTCCCCATTGTATACTACACAAGGCATGTATGGCAGTCTGAATCTGTAGTTTATCAGTTTAAATTCATAGCATCACCTTAAATTTAAGAAGTTAATTTCCTTTTTAATTTATTTTTTGTAATGTACTCCTTTTATTAAATAAAGACTGGAAAAGAAAATTGTGGAATTTACGGATTCTTGAAATTGTTTCAGAACTACAAAATAAATTCTTTGAAATCTGCAAAGTTGAAACAAAAAGGATTTGAATCAAAATATAATTTATAAAGTCATATTCTTCTATCTTACATTTTGACCTAATGCTTTCATACGTGTTTTTTATTTAGTGTCACTTTCCAGAAAGCAAGAGTGAAAACTATCCTAGTTGTCTTATGTGGATTTTTTAATTTATTTTTTCAAATAAATCAAAAAGGACAAATTTCTTCTCACAAATATTCTAATTTGCTTTGAACAGCTTAAGCCAAACTCACATCTAGTTTATAAATAGGGTTATAATTACAATCAGAAGATCCTCCTTTTCAAACAAATAGGACATCTTGTTACCCATGAATGCAGAAAGCTTCTCCAAATCAAACCATTCACTGCATGAAAATCAAAATGGAGAAACTTCTTGTCCAACTGGCAACTGAGCTTGAGCCAAGGTTGTTTCCCAAAGGAAAGGTGTGTGTGAAACATTTGCTACAATGAATAGCCATTTATACCGAAGACATCCTAGAAAGAAGCAATTCAAGTTGTAGCTGAGGTAACAGAGAAGCAGCGAGCAGAAGAGAAAGCACGCATTACAGGGGTTAATGGGATAACTGGAATACAGCTGGATAGAGGATTAGGAGTCCTCTAAGCAACATAGCTTTTTTAGTTTAGAATGTCTGTTTAATGTTTTATTCACCTTTGCCAGAACACAAGGTGGGTTGCCATATTATTTGGCAAACACACACCTTTGTTGGCAGAAAGCTGGAAAAAAGTTTAAGGGAACTGTGCTTTTTTAAATTGCTCTACACAATTTCCACTGGACAAGCTTTTAAAACTAGTACAGTCAGAGGTTACCAAAACAACCCTCAAGCACCCCTCGGTCCCCTATAGTCTCTCATGTGCTATTTCATTTAAGTCCATATACTTGGGTCTTCAAAATTTCCAAATAATGGCTAACCTCAACAACTTTTAAAGAAATCGGACAATATTTTCAAGAGGAAAGTAACTGCTACTTGTGAATATAAATCTTTATAAAAAACATGAATAATTCAATAACTTTCAGCAAGTCACTGAATGAGCTGCTAAAAGGAGAAAAATGCTCAGACAGGAGGCAGACTGGAGTTTCAAGTTCCTAAAAAAGACTTGTGAAACAGTATTTTTTTTTTTTAATTGGGAAAAATAACTCGTGCCCTTAAATAAAAACAGCCCAATATTAAACTGCTGAATTATCTACAAGAAACAAGATTCTACTAAAAATAAATAGCAATTTTTGTCAGCCAGAAAATATGACAACAAATATATGTAGTGACACTCTGAAGTCTGAATCAAATGAATGGCATTTTAGTTCTGATATTTTATTTAAACCTGATTTGTAATTTTAATAATTAATTTAAGCTACTTTATTGTCATTATGGGCAAGCAGCTGATGTTTGCTAGAGCCAGTATTATTAGAAAAAAAGATACAAAAAAAAATAGAAGCTTTTACACATCATGTTCTTTAGTTTGGTCAATTTATTGAAAAATCACTCTCCTAAACTTCAAAATAAGAGACATAAAAAGCATGGACTATAATATTTCATATATCAATTTCTCTCACTTCTGTTCCTATAGTAAAATTCTGACACTGCATCTCCATGCCAAACCTGTATTAAAAGTGCTGATAAGTAAAAAGAGTCTCATGTTAAATTTTATTTTAAAAAATCTTTGGCAACTTGGGAAAGTGAAAAAGCTCAATGAGGATTGAAATAATTCCCTTAGCAACCCAGCCCGATATTAGAAACAAATAGCTTTCTTCTTTGTCAGACCATCGGCTTTGAGTGAATCTTTAAAATGTCAGCTGGAACTTAGTACATCTCTCAAATTGCAGATGATTAAAGTCAAAGATACTGTGATATGAATACCACCAAATAATTAAAATATCAGTGAAGAGCACCTCAGATACTTCATCTATTATTTAAAAACCAGTCACTGCTTTTTTCTCAAATGCTATTTGCTTGAATGTATACTTTTCACATTTTACACAATTTTAAATAAAGAAATTAAGGATACTAAATAGAAAACAATAATAAAATATTTTACTATCATATACATTGAGGTTTATAAAATGAAAAACAGTTAACACAATTATTTCAATCCTTTATTCCCACAAAGGCTGCTAGTGTTTCTGCATCTGATAGCAATTAATTCTGGAATTAAGGGGTTAAAATAAAGCTAAGATTCTGAGCGACAATGGAAAAAGACTCTTCATGAAGTTGCCCCCTTTACTCCATGGGCACACAGAATCAGAAATTAGACAAGAGAGAGCTCTGTCACCTAATCCATCATCCAACCGGTGCAGGATTATTTCTTTAAACACAGTTGAAAACTATAAAATTTACAGTACTGCAGACTGCTCAGTGTTCAGAGACTGTGCAATATCTAGGCACAATGAGATGTGGTGGATCCCTGAGGTCATTTTTCTGTATTTAGTTTCTGTATTTTATTTCCTTTAGGGTTTCATGAAATTAAAAAATGCAGCAGAGGGAGGCGAGGACGGGAACACCAAATTAGTGTTGTGTATTGTATTGTTACTAGGTCATCTTACACTGACATTGCAGAAAATCCAAAAACCCAAGCTAGTTTTACTGCTGTCTGCAATGATTCTGTGCCATACTAATACTGTGCACAGATATACAAATGCAGTAGTCATAATATGGAGTTAAAGAATCAATATGGAGACCAAAAAACAAAACAGAAAAGAAATTTAAAATCAAGTCCAGTTATGTTCGTTGGGCCTGTATATAAAGTTTTAAATCAAAACTGAAAAAAAAGAAAATAATTGGAAAGTGACTTATGTATGGATAATATCAGAAGCGCCTTCTAGTCTTTAAAAGTGCCACAGGACTCCTTGTTTGTTTTGCTGAACTAGACCAACACAGCTACTATCCCTTTGGAACTTCTGTTATGGTACTGCAAAATGCCACTGATTCCATTACGATGTATTAGATTTGTTTTATTACTGGCAATTTTGGCTGTTTAATTTCCTTTTCCTTCCATACGATGATTATTGTACAATACACATAGCACCTAATACATAAGCATGTCTATGAACAATGATAATATAGCACAGAATCTCAGCAAATTATACAAGCCTTTTGATCCACTATAATATCAATACAAAAAATTCTGTTTAAATTCACTTTGTACTGTACTCAAAGGTCTACTAAAAACACTATCAGTATATAAAAGTTCAATATTCACACACGTGTCTTTTTCAATATCATAACATCGCAAAGGAAAAAAAATATAGAAACTGAATATAGTGAAGGAACCTTAAGGATCTGCCTTTAAAACAATCTAAAGCAAATAAATATAGAGTGAAGGCTGCTGCTTCCTGCAACCTAGGCAATACTGATTTTCAGTGGGCTGCAAATACCAGGCAAAAATAGAAGCTTAAGTTATTTAAGTAAAAATTTCCCATCTGAATTCAGAGGGATACAATTTCCTATTTAAAAACATGGGGATAAAAATCCATATTTGGCAAATGAAAGGGGTCACAAATGAAAATATGCTGTGAAGATGAGAGACTACAAATAAAGTGACCAATAAAACTTAAAAATAAGCTGTAAAACACTGAAGCCTTTTAAGTCACATCTTAGCAAACACTACCTCTTAAGTCCTATTACAGTATTCATACACATTATTATATAACAAATCTCCTCATTGCGGAATGTATTATTACATAACATTAATTAATTAATTATTGATTAATTGATTATGAATTGATCATTAGTAATGACATTATTAATTAATATACACATTATTATATAACAAATCTCATTGTGGGGTCGGCAACTGTGGCTCAGAGAGCTGCATGCGGCTCTGTGACTGCCCCCTTGTGGCTCGCTGGCAATCCCCTCCAGGGAGCCAGGTGTGCAGTAGCTCTCCCCTCGACCCAGACCAGCACAGGTGAGTAGCAGGGCTTGGGAAAGCAAAAAGGAGCTGGGGGAGGGTAAAAGAGAAGGAAGGGGGAAAGGGAGGAAAAGTAGAACAGGGAAAGGGGCCAGGTTGGCGGCTTGCTGACTAGATATTGAGTGTTGCCACTGATGGCCCTGGTGCCAGGCTCAGACCTCCAGTGGTGGCCATGCAGCTGCCCAGCCTGACTCAGGCCAGGAGCTCTGGCCCCGACTGCCAGACCCCTTGGCTCTGAGCTGAGCATCTCAGGGCGGATGCCAGCCTCCTTGGCTTGGGGTCAAGCATCTGAGATGCTGCTGCTCAGCTCGGAGCCAAGGGGGCCGAGCTTTTTTACCCTGGCTTCCCAGCCTCTGTGGCTCAGGGCCAAGTATGGCAGCTGCGGCTGCAGCCTCATCTGCCCACCCCCCGCCCATATTCCACCGCGACGCGCCTGGTCCCCTTGAGCTGGGGCTAGGCGTTCTTGCAGCGGCTGTCGCCCTCCGCCAGCCCAGCCCAGCCCAGCAGCCGCAGCGAGAACACCCAGCCCCAGCTCAAGGGGACCAGGCATTCTCACCGCGGCTGCTGCCTGTCTTCCCGCAGCAAGAACGCCTGGTCCCCTTGAGCTGGGGCCGGCCCTTCTCGCTGTGGCTGCTCATCCTCCCCCAGCCATGCTCAGAACCCAGCAGCCGCAGCAAGAACACCCGGCCCCAGCTCAAGGGGCCTGGGCATTCTCAC
>ML685764.1:42116092-42162819 GCA_007922175.1 Pelusios castaneus
GCCCAGCAGCCACGGTGAGAATGCCGGGTCCCCTTGAGCTGGGGCCGGGTGTTCTCGCCATGACTGCCCTCCCGCAACCCATGCTCAACGCCCAGCAGCGAGAACGCCCGGTCCCCTTGAGCTGGGGCTGGGCGTTCTCGCTGCGGCTGCCTGGCTTTCCATGCTCTCATCTAGGAAGCCAAGGCTGTAGCTTCTCATCCTCCTCCGTCCCTCTGATCAAGAACTACACCTGCAACAATCCAATACATATACAAAGGCTTTAATAGGTATCCAACTATCTGATACATATACAAAGGCTTTAATAGGTATCCATGGTTTCATAAATAGCAGAGAAACAAGAAACTAGGGAGCTTATTATATGACCACTGTTAATAAAGCTCTGAGGAGCAAATAATGTCAATCACTCCCATTCTTCTGATTTAATCTGTAAAAATTACAAAAATGTTACAAAATTAAACAAAGTTTCTGTCTTGCAAATTTATTCAACTTCAAAGTTCCATCAAATAATGGCTGCCCGCCCTACCCCCGCCCCTCTGCACGGGGCTAGGCAGCCACAGCCCTGGCTACCTCCCCCCCTCCACACCCTGGCGTCCTGTCTGCAGCTGCCCAGCCCACTTAAATCAGGGTCAGGCATCCTGTCTGCAGCTGCCCAGCCACCTTAAGTCGGGGTCAGGCATTTAGGCTGCAGTAGCCCAGCCCGTGGATCGGGGTCAGGTGTGCTGGCTGTGGCTGGCTGAGCCTGGCTCAGCACTTGGGGCCCCCCATGGTGTCCATAGCAGCTGGCGCTGGAGCATGGCTGGGGTGAAGTGAAGGGGTGAGGGGAGAGAAAAGGCAGGCCAGGGTGAGGTGATGTTGGGGGCAAACATGGCGGGGGTGGATGGAAGGGATGGTGGATTGCGGGGCGTGAGTCTGGCAGGTGAGATGGTGGTCTTACAAGCTGAAGTCAAGTCAAATTTGTCTCCTCCCTTGGTGTCATGCCTCCCCACCCTGTGCACCCCCTCCCCTACACACACAGGGCAGGAGGGACCCCAGTGCTACCCCTCGGCTGCCCTAGGCTGGGGTTATTTGTAGGGGCATCAGGTCCTCTGGCCCCACTGCTGGGCTGCAGGGGAGTTGGAACCAGAGCCTATCCCCTGCCTAGTATATTGCCTAGCAGTGCCCCTGGTAAGAGCTCTTAATGTATTCCACAATCTCCTCTGTTTTCAGAGTATGCCCCAGAGTCTCTACTTCTGCTTCTTGCATCGCATGAGTGTTCGATTTTAGACAAAGGTGTTTCACTGTGTGTACAACAAAGATTAGCAGCAGTAAAAACTGGCATTCAGTTCAAAATTAAATTGAAATTATATGAAGGGTCAGGTGGCTTCAAAAAAGAGGAAAATTGAGGCTGAAAGATGAGAATTCGGAAATGAATGGATTGAATTGTTTGCATTTATACCCACCTCGGCTGGGTTCTTGTTATGTTTAATTTGCAATGAAAAAATGGCTAACAACAAAAAGTCGAATCTCGAGGGGCATTTTGCACACAAACATGCTTCATTCGCTGAGAACTATCCAGCTAGAGATTTCAGGAAGAGGGCGATTGAGGAGCTACTGCACAAAGTGAAGCAGAGCAAGAATAGCTTCTCACAATGGATGAAGGCACCAAATAGCACTACTGCCGCTAGCTTGGCAATAACCCAAGTGATTGTGAAACATGGACATCCGTTCACAGATGGTGATTATATAAAGGAGTGCTTCATGGCAGGAACAGAAAACCTGTTTGCAGATTCCCAAAACAAAAAAGTCATTCCAAAATGTAAAGCTATGCCATTGTCTGAAAAGACAGATAGGGACCATTCAATAAAAATGGCCACAGACATTAGCAGCCAGCAGATCAGGGACATAAACTCTGCTCCGGCCTACTCAGTCACGTGTGATGAATCATGTGATATTAATGACATAGCACAGGTTGCCCTCCTCTGCAGGTATGTGAATTCAGAGGGTCCCCAAGAGGAGCTCATTGAACTATTGCTGCTTAAAGGCCAGACACAGCGAGAGAATATTTTTACAGCAATTGTAGATTGTCTGAAGGGCAAAGAAATCAATACAAGCCACATGGTCTCTGTTGCGACTGATGGGGCGCCAAGTATGAGAAGGACACATAAGGGGTTTGTGACTCTGCTGCAGAAAATGTTAGATCAAAAGGTGATATCAGTTCACTGTATAATCCACCAAGAGACCCTTTGCGCACAAACATTTCCACCTGAGATCATGGAAGTGATGACCCTGGTAGTGCAACTTGTCAACAAAATAATGGCAAAAGGACTGAACCATCAACAGTTCTGCGAACTTCTGGAAGAGGTGAACTCTCAATATTCTGACCTGCTTTTATACAATAAGGTACGTTGGCTCTCAAGGGGAAAGGTGCTGACGCGATTTGCTGCCTGTCTTGAAGAAGTGAAGGTGTTCTTGCGTCAAAAAGGCCAAGAATACACAGAACTTGAGGATCCTCTGTGGCTGCAGAAATTTTACTTCATGGTTGACATCACCTCACATTTAAATGACCTCAACAGAAAGCTGCAAGGAAGGGGAAACGCAGCCATCTCACTTTTGGAAGAAGTACTGTCATTTGAGCAAAAGCTAACTCTGTTTGCGAGAGATCTGGAAACTTGCTCACTGGTTCATTTCCCATCACTGAAACAATTCAAAGAGCAGAACAATGAGCTTGACAATAAGAATTTCAGAGATGTGACTCTAAACATGCAACAATCGTTTGCTGTGCGATTTCGGGAGTTCAGAGAGGAGAGGGCAACTTTAATGTTTATTTTGAACCTCCTTAATGCTGACACGTCTTCACTCAACTTTTCTGCTTTTGTGGGAGTGAAGCAACCAGATGTTGAGCTGGAATTGGCCGATATGCGCACCAAGGAGTTGTAGACTTCAAAATGCAGTGGCTTAGTGACAGACATTGAAAATCTGGAAAGACAAAAGTCTATCCTGGCACTAAAACAAAGGTGGAAAGAAATGCATGATCTCCGCAAACAGGATCAGTTTGTATTTGATGTGTGGAATTCCTTACCAGACAGCTGCAGCAACCTGAAGAGATATGCATTTGGCATTCTTTCCATTTTTGGATCAACGTACCTATGTGAACAAGTGTTCTCAAGCATGAATTACATCAAAAGCAAACTTTGAAGCCGACTGAAGGATGAGAGTTTACAGTCCTGCTTGAAAATGAAGACATCATCATACAGGCCTCATATTCAACAGCTCTGCAAAGAGACTCAAACAGATATTTTGCATTGAACTGGTAAGCTGATTGGAGATTCTTAAGGATTTTTAAAATAACTGTACCGAAGATGTTATAGATACAAAAAAAACCCACACTTTCATTGGTGTGAATTCACATTCAAAAAATAGTTTTTTAGAATCGATACCTAATTATTCCTATTTGTAGTGAACCTATTTCCAGGCATATTCATGTGACTGCTGACGTCCTAAGAGGGAGGGACACATGTGAGAGAAGGGGGGCAAGAGGAAGCACCATGCAATGGAGGACTGAGTCATCAAAACACATCATACACCATTAAAATGTTTCTATGTAAATTGTTTATTAACATCATTTTTTGTTGTTAAAAAACAATATGCATCTCTGTTCTATTATTCAGTTTCTTAACCAGGAGGCTACCCATTGTAGCTCTCAAAACACTTGGTTCTTGAAGGAATTTTTTTAAATGGCTCTTTTTATCTTTTGGGTTGCCGACCCCGGTATATACTATACCCAGGTTTTATAATGACAATGCTGCTTACAGAAAAAACTGCTAAGAGCTTCCTATGCTCAGAACAAAAGTAAATACAATTGAGCTGGTCTATGCTATTTGGCACTTGGAGCAAGAGGCCAAGGAGACACAACTTTCTTCTCCTAAAGAGATGGCCTCTTCAGGCCAAGGCTGAGACACATTATTTAGCGGTACAGCACCATTACAATCTCACTTTGTATCTGCACTGTAGTTGGAGGCCCTCACCCTCCAGGACAGTCAATCTGGGACATTTTGTCAGGAGCAAATTCAATTAAAAATTGCATGGTCATGATGAGAAAAAGGCTAACAAGAGAATCTATTCAAACAAGGTCTATGCAAACTGTTTTTAATTTAGTTCAAAGCTACAGGACACAGTGGAGTAGGGTAGGCCCAAAAATTCACTCTGGACTGGTGTATTTCTCAATTCACCACACTCAAAGTGTAAAGCAAAGATAAAAGGTGGAATAAGAGGGTCAGTTATTGCTTCTACCGCAAGAAGGTAGGAACATACAGTTAAAATATTAAATTGCTAGATCCCAAAAGGTCAATGATTGTACTTAATCTATTGTACAAACACCACAAGGAGATTTATAGGCCGCAAGATACACTATCCTATCATTCTTTTGTGGAACCAGGAAGTAGAACCTCTTAAATAGATAAGAAGTTAGAGGTTTTCTGTATTTGCATTGCTAATTGCTCTACTAGTTTGAATTTAGAGCCAGAAAATGGTAACTTTCCATTTCCCATGCTGACCTCTGTAGAGACAGAGGTCCTATTCCTGATCCAAGAATGGATTTCCTTGTATGCTGGTCGCTACCCAAAGGCCAGTTCAGATGGGTTCCTCGGGTTTTACCACAACTTGACTAATCAGCTGACCAAATTTTTCCCATTTTTTATTCACCTCCCAGCGTGCATTTCCCTTAGTGACAACCTATTCCCCACATCTAAGAGGCCAAATCCAAGTCCTCTTCTTCAGTTAGTCAGTATTCTTCCTGGAATTACCCAACAAAGAACCTCAATCTAGCTCTAATTTGAAAATGTTTCCACTTTGTTTTTAGTTCAGATCTCTGTAAAATGAATTGGGGCCGCAGTCTAATTCCTAATTTGGTCTACATTACCAAAAATCAGCTCTTATGGGCAGAGCTGTCCAGGTGTGAATCAGTTTGAGGATTAACCTTCACTTTTTCTCCTCCTGATGGGATCACTGCAGTGGGATGTGGTAGAGTATGTGCCACCACAACAATACAAAGAGATAACTAAGTGAATAAAATGAGGGCTTGAGTCTCTAGGATAGTCAATCTAGCAACTTTCAGTAATACAAAATTGACTATAAAAAATGCTCAGAAAGAAAAGGAGTAGTAGCATTCAGTGACCAAGGTTAGCTCCAGTGCTACAGAAAAAAGGTCTTGGCTTTTTAATAAAATGTGTGTGCCAGTAAGAGCTGACAGAATTTTAAAGTAGATAATTCCCCTTCAAAATTAAATCCTGAAGTAGCATTAAAGGGTCAAAGGCAACCTTGATGCGATGATGTTAAAAAATACTTTAAAAAACTGTATCCTGGATATACGGTACATACAAGATTTGGCCAACTTCAAACAACCCTGCCAAACGTGGAAGAAAGCCTCCATCACACACACATACTTGCCTGTATGCACTTGATTTACATTTTAATATCTTTTCGATGTGAGATATGGTAAACCGCACTGGGACAGGACATTAATGATTCCCTTTAACAGAACCACTAATAGGGGAGTTAACAGCTCTGTTCTAAATTTGGGATAACTATTCATGAGATTTCTCTTCCTTTTCTATTTTAACATTATTCACATTTATCCTCCATATTAAATTGTGTTAATGCTACATAAAAACTAGAAATTTAATCCTCATAGCCTGAGAATTAGAATATTAGGGATCCCATTCTAGAAAAAAGTTGGGCTTTTTATAATGGAATCACAATTACACAGGATTCCTTAAGAGTTGGAGAAAAAAAGTAATTAAAATGAGCCTTTTATAATAAAAGAAGCAATCTACACGTGCTAAATTAGCATTTTTAGATTTCATCAGAGTAACTATTCTTGGAATTGTGCCAATCTTTTCTTGTTATTAAAACTTCAAAGTTATGGAATCTATGTTTTGCTGCATCACAAGAAATTTTAGTTCTTTTCTAGTATAATAAAATTATTTTATTCTGAAGGCAGAAAAACAAAAGGGAAATGAATTTCTTGAGATCACTTGGTATGGCTGGAGTATTTCTAATTGTTCAGGAGCATCTATAAAGATTCATGAGTGCCTACACACTTCCAGGTAAACCACCAGAGAAATGCTTATGGCTTTTCACTACTTTGTAGCAATATATCCAGGACAGCTGAACTGCAGCTTCTCTGAGTCACTGATTTTTATCAAGTAACCCAGAAAGTAAATAATCCAATTTTTCAAAGCATTTAAAATTCAACAGAGTAGTTCCCCTTAGACATTAAATATAAAAACAACACCTAACCTGAATGAAGCATTATTTTCAATTGGTTTTTGAGAGCAAGTTACAAACCCATGAGAAAATATGAATGAGTGAGCAGATTTTAATAGCATTACTCATAAGGGAAATCTTGGTTTTTTGTTTACACGTTACTTCAAGGAGTAAAGCAATATCTCACTTCAGCATTATAGCACAAACAAAAATTATATTTTCTTTTAGGTCATTTTAAGATACCAGGTTAACCAAAAAGAATAACGTCTCAATATGTAAACAGATTGACAAACAGCAGTTAGCACAGCAATTTAGTCCTTACATCCTGAATTTTATGCTAATACTGAAGGCTTCCTACCCCCTAAAAAATCTGCCTGAGATATCACAAATCCAGTAGCCTGTAGCTTTCCTATGAGAAGTGAGTTATTTGCCATTCTTTGTACACCGCTCTTGCGTCTTAAACTTAAGCACATGAGAAAATCCTTCAATATGTAGTGCACAAATGCAGACTGAATCAAAGATCATGAAAAATGCTATTTGACAGCACAGACAAGTATGAAGGACACTAAACAACCAGATCATAAAGCAGCTCAATGGGCTAGCAAAGTTTAAGGGTATTAAATTACAGAATGTCATTTAATGTGCCTTCCTACATACAGTTAAAAAGATGAGGGCTGTGTCAGGGAGGAATGTCACTGGTGGGAAAAATAAACCACTGGGAACCCAGCTGGGAGGTTAATTTAAGTCTTTTTTTTTATAATGAATTAGTACAAACTGGAGAACCATAACATGTTAACGTAAGTCAAATTAATATATATTTTTAAAAGACACAAAAGAATCAAGACATCAAGGCCAATGGACACAGCTTTCTTTGGGGCTGTCCCAAGACTGTCGAACGAACTCCCCCAGGTACTAAACACCATCGTAAACCTTAATCATCTTCCAGTCCAAGTGCAAGGCATGTTTCTTTGACCCCATCTTCTCTAACATCTAGTAATGAATGTGTGTGTGTGTGTATGTACACATCTATTAAAAAAGAAGTCCAAAACAAAACACCCCACTGCACAAGCTTCTCCCCCAGGGGGGAAGTTAAGAGAACAGCCATGTGACAGATTTTAATAATAGTAAGTAATATAACTTTTTATATTTGCGTGCTGTAACACCTAGCACTACTGGAAGACGTTCAGATACAAGGGTGGTGGGCATGGTAAAAGAATCTATATATAATTGACCCCATGCAGGAAATAAACTAACCAAAAAGCTCTGTCTGCCAAGAATTTTTTTTTAAGTGGTGTAATTGACTAGGTTAGTTCAGGAAAACCATACAAAGAATCTTTCATATCTTTCTGTACAGAACTACTCTAGAACAATGTTTCTGAGCCCCATTCATGAATAAATCCACTCAATTTGCTTTATTATAAAAACGTAATTCAAAAATTCACACATGCACACAATTTCTCCCCATTAATTCTCTAAACACACAGGATAATGGTGACCCATCCTTCCAGAGGAGATCTAGCTAGCTCTCTGCAGTCGGTTACATACCTGTCCTATGTTATACAAAGGGTGTTTTGATATCACATAAATATAATGTCACTAGGAGCTGTATTGACATTGCCTCATTAGCATTCCCAGATTGGGAACAAAGTCCCATGTTTGAGATGCAAACTCTGATCTCCTTAAGAGTTTCTCTGAACAGCAGTAGCGTTATACGTTATCTATTTTATTTCTGAAAGGAAAATGATCCAGTGTCCCAAAGTCCAGACTGAAAACCCTATGGGTCTAAAATGGAATTATGGATTACAAATATTTCGTCTGCACACTTGTTAAAGAAAGAAACCCTTTGCAGAACTTTTTCTAGAAAAAAACTATTTAAATGTCAGGGTTCAAAACTTTGTTAGTTAACATATCCATCATCTCCCAAGAATTAACTTCAAATGGAAGATACTGTAGCAGGGCAAGAATTCCTAATAATTAACCCCAGCTGACACTACCTTCCTTTGTTAGCAAGTCACGTAACCTCTCTAACAAACTCAATCTGTTAAACACGTGTTATACTTAGCCAAGGATGCTGTGAAAAGCAAAGTCATTTGAAGATTAAATGCACTGTATGTGTAATAACTAGTCACATTGTCAAAAGATTGAATAATATATGTTGGATATTTTTGGCAGACAGTTTAGTACAAAGAGAGAGAAAGATTATGGAAGGTATGTAAATGTAAGCAAAAACCAATCACTTTATTTGGAAACCTTAAAAAGCAGTTTGACATGTGGACACATTACCCGATAGCATCACATCAGTAGAGGGTTTCATTAGAAAGACAAACTGAATCACAAGATCGGTTTTATCTCAGCCCCTCCACTTTCTCCTCCCCACACAATCACAGAACATGCACCCTAGCTGTGACATAAAACCCTGCTCTTAAAGTATTTACTAGCAGTAATTAGGAATCTAATCTAATTAGGAATCTAACACTGAACAAGTGAAAGAAGCAAGTTTTTCTTTCCCACAATTCCTTTATCATCATTTCAACAGGTTGCAAAGCTGCAAGTAATTGAAAACAATATGATGTTACGTGTACAAAAAACACCCAAAACAGGAACAGAAACATGACAGCCACCTTTGTGCATGTGAACAATCATCTTCACAGAAAATACATTCCGGACTTTGAGATGTGTTGGCACAGCAGTTAGCTTATACTGGGAAAATTAAACTTGGAAGGTCTCCACTATATAAAGGACAAAAACAAGCTAAGTGGAAAACCATTTCATGGAGTGACCAGTCAAATTCAGTTTTAAAAAAGAACATTTACAAATCTTCCAGGAATGATGGACACTTGAATTTTAAAAATGTTCCACACATCAATAAAAAAATTAATTTGCTCACTAGCTCTTCCCCAGCAGTTTCTTCTCAAACTCTGATTGGGCAAGAGGAAATGTATGTATGTAATAATTATAGTGCTGCTCAAATGTGCATCTGGATTCACAGAAATCTAACAAGCAAGTTTTTAGATAGTAGTGAAAATGGTTTTAGCTAAAACTTGCAAAGACCTTGTAACCTAATTTGAAGACTGGATGCATGTAGGTTTTTCCCCTGGTCTTATTGAATAGTCTTATGTGATAAGAGCAACAAATTATTAAAATTCCGATTAATATTAGATTTAATGTGTATAAGTTTGGTAATTCACTTTGAAGCATTAGACTTATTATACTACCATGATTTTTGTCTCCAAATATTTGTATTATAAACTTTTGTACCTGACAATTTAAATTAAATTATGTAACCAACATTATAATGTTTTCTTGGAGAAGTCTGACTTTTTCTCTTTGCAGTGATACTGAGAACCACACAGAAAACAGTTCTATGGATTTTTGTTATATTTAATGATGTGTTTTCTGTTCTTAATATTTTAACCTTTGAAATTAGAAACAGAGTAAAAAGTAAAAGAAATCCAAGATTTTAATGTCAAAGAAATCTCAGAATATCTGGGATTCTAACACTACCAATTCTCACCTTCCTCATTCGAAAAGCTTATAGGAAATTGAAGACAGCTTCCTCTTTGCAAAGTCCTATAGTAACATAATCATGAACATTAAATAATACAGTATATCCTGCTATGTTCAATTTCCCCTTGCTTGCAATTACAGTTCTGTAAAATGTTCTCATTTTATTAACTGCGGCAAGTAGTCACTTTAAAAATCATACAATAAATAGAACGAACATACGTTATGCCAAATTATGCAGGTTGTTTCATGCCTTACTTAAAATCAGAAACCTATCAGCTGAACTACAGAAAAGAATATTGGAGTGTAAAACTTAACTATAAGCTCTGGGTGCTTCTTCACGCCCCCACTCTTTACTGCCACACTCTGTGGTTCTTTCTTCCCCCTACACTAATTAGTGAAGGATCCAGGGCTGATATACAACTGTTTTATGTGTCTGTGGAACATAACAGGACTCATCACTACATGGGAAGGTATGAACTGCCACAATCTGCAAGTATAAGCAAATCTGAGAGGAGGGTCTAAAGACTATGAGTTTGAATGGGCTTTTTGGGTCTTAAATGAAAAAAAATCAAATCTCTGTGAAAGTTAATCATGGGCAAACTCTGAGCTTAAAAATAACAGCAGTGGACTAAAAATATCTACTTTAACCTCTCCAGGACTGAAAAGTGATCATTTTAAAATTCCAATTAACTTAACACAATAAATGCTTTTCACTGTACACTTAGCGGATGAGCAAAGAGAATATGCTCGTCAGTTTTGCTGTTTCTAGGTCTCTTGACAGTACTCTAATGGTTGGACTGCAACCACAGCTCAAGAATTTTTAAATGGAAAAGCTTGTTTTCACTGGAATTTCAAAATCTTAATATCTGAAAGCAATTCTGTTTTCATCTTAAGTTATACTTTAAACAAAACCTTACATTTGAGCCTAACACAACCAGTGTCCCTTCAGACCAATCTAGAGCAAACAACTTTAAATCAGAAATGTAAGATGATCTACTCCTACATTTTCATTTTTAGCTACCTAATAGAACACGCTTGATCATGGAAACATAACATAACGTAAGTGACAGCAAGATTAATTCCAGAGGGGTAGTAGCTGTGTTAGTCTGTATATAGCAAAAACAACAAAAGTCCCGGGACACTAAAAACTAACAAATTTCTTTGGGAATAAGTTTTCGTGGGCTGCAGCCCACTTCGTCAGATGCCCGACAAACTGGGTTGCAGCCCACAAAAACGTATGCCCGAAGAAATTGGTTAGTCTTTAAAGTGCCACAGGACTTTCATTGTTTTAGCAAGATTAATTATTTCCTGTTTTGGAAACAAAGAATGTATACCTGGACCAAGAATGTAATTTCTAAATTCACAATCCGTTTACAACTGTGCGAATAACTCAGATGTCCAGCAGACAACTGCTGATTTCAGTCAACTTGCAATGAGGGAGTCCCTAAATACTGCCTTGTGAAAGAAAATTATGCACATGTGCTATACACATAATCTATACATGCAAGCAAGCTGTGTCTTGGAACTAATCTCCTATAGCAGACTGCAGTTCATGTTAAAACCCTATAAGTAAGAAGCTTTCCAGGACACTGTTATCCACCGGGAAGGACTCGAACCTTTTCAGAGCTCTTGCAGGTCAGTTCACACAGCCACAGCAAATTAATCACTGAGAGAGACCTGTATTTATTTATCTCAGACTGCTCTCAATTTTATTTTCAACAAGAAGAGATAAATATTTTGCAAATGTATGTCCTGACTTCATATGTTGACTATTAAAGGCTGCCAGAATCCAGTACATTTGAAGATTAATCTCTAAATAGATCTTTCATTAATTTCCCCAAATCTGTTTAAGTGCTCGGCACTAAGCCACAACTATATTTAAAATGTCGTAACTATGGCAAACATAGTGATTTCTCATTATTACTTTGCTTTAGGAATGGCCATGGTACTTATCATGGTGCAAGCAGTTCTAGGATATCTGTAACAATGTGTATCTTAGCAACCACAGGTCACCACAGTAACCCACTCAAAAATTTAAAGAAAAAATGAAATCTTGGATAGTTCAATATTTTTACTAAAAGACAATTGTTTCAATGTCAAAATTCAAAGCTTTGCTGCTAATAAACAGATTCATCGTCCTCCCGAAATTTATTTCAGAAAAGAGATACCAAGGAAGCAGTCGCACAACCATAAGGCTGAACAGCAGGAAGCCCTTAGTATTAACCAGTAAACCCCCGATTCTCTAAAGAATCACAAATTGAAGAATGGGAATCACTTAGTGTTTACTCCAAACTTTTCAGGGATGAGAAATGATGGAGGGTGGAGTGTCCTGAGTTTCTGCACTCATAAGTAAGAAAAACATTCGAGTTCAAAGGGTAAAATTATGCAAATTAAAAACCACAGCTCAGTCCAGGAGTTCGGGTGGCGGCAGAAGCTCCGCCGGAGCTTCTGCCGCCCCCCGATCCCCCAGCTGCTCCTGCTGACAACCGGACCCCGGGAACTGAGCTGGGGGGCCGGCTCGAAGCGGAGCCGGCCCCCCAGCCCAGTCCAGGGGTTCGGGTGGCGGCAGTAATCCACAGGCTTATGCACGGCATGGATGTGGATTCAGCTGCTTTGCGCGCACAGCTGTGTCAGTTATGTGCACGCGCAGGAGCTGCGTCCACGTCCCTCCGTGCATATATACAGCTGTGGTTTAGTTATATAGATGCCATCCAAAACTACCTCCTTCTGCTAGCAAGTGCTAAACAGGTGCAATATTTAGCCCTTTCACAAAGACGTTGCTAAAGAACAATCATTTGAAGATTAAGAGCAAATTATGTGCAAGTATAATTACCCAAAAAAGAACATTAGGATAGATCAGGCCTAACTTTGCAACATTACTCGAGATTTTGGTTGACCAAACACTGCTGGTGTGCACATTATAGTCACCTTCCTGCCAACAAAATTGCCCTGGGTTTCTTTTGACAAAATAAAACCGCCTCAGCAAGAGACATAGGCCTTTTGTCAGCATAGTGTGAGTGTGGACACTGCGTCCCCTTAAAGCAGTAGAGGGGCTGTCATACTTGTCAATTAACAAGTAAGTAAGCTGCCCAGCTCTCGACTGCAAGCTGGGACTGGGCAAGCCACTGGACTCGGAACAAAGGCAGCTGCCTGAGCCAGGTCACAGGAGACTGCCACCAGGCGCAAGCCCAGGGTGCGGGGACTCCAAATCTGGGCACAGGTGGCTTCTGCTCTGCTATGAGCCTGGGACTCGGACAAACCACGGGCAGCTGCCACTTCTCTGTGGGACCAAGCAACGGGCAGATGGTTTGGGCTTCAGGCCAGGGAGCAGGAGGCTGCCGCCCAGCTGTGATCATGGGATGCAGGCAAGCTGTGGGCAGCTGCTACTGAGCTGTAAGCCAGGGCGCAGGAGGCTGCTCCCAGCTGTGTGCCAGGGTTCAGGATGCTGCCCTCTGGCAGAGGCTGTCGCCCAGCCTCCCAAGACATGAGCAGCTGCCACCAGCCTTCCAGCTGGGAGCTGAAACTAGGCAGGATACAGGCGGCTACCACCCCACTTTTGAAGAGATAGGCAGCTGCCACCCACCTCTCAGCTGAGAGGTAGGACCAGGCAGGATGGGACCAGGGAGCGTTTGTGAGGGGTGGGGGGCAGCCCACAAGGAACCCCACACTGCCCCTTAGGTCGGTGGAAGTGCTCCTAATGAGGACACACTACATCGACTTAAGGAAAGCAATGTGTACATCAGCTACCACTGTAACTTTAACAGTGGCTGAAAGCCTACATGTATTATGTCAACTTTCTTTTTCTACTGTAGACAAGGTCTTAAACACTCCATAGCTAGGAAATTCCAGAATTCTAGTGACATGGTCTTTAGTTTTTCCACAGTCCCCTGCCCTTCTTCAGTGCACAGGATGGATGGCAGTCAGGGAATGATTCAATGTTGTGTTGGGAAGGAAATTATTGAAGCCTTCTCTCAAAGCTGGAAAGAGTGTCCATACGATTATGGTCACCACTTTTACAAAACTATGATAAATTTTGTACATGCATGCTTTGAGAGGTATCACTTGAAAAGTCAGAATCTGCTGAATATGGTTATTCTGTTGGAATATGTGTAATGATACTAAATGGAGGTTATAATATTCTACTGTATGATTCTACTTTAAGACAAAATAAGATTCTACTGTAGGTTTTCATTCTGAGTAACACCCACAAACCACACAAGGAGTCTTGAGGCACTTTTAAAGACTAACAAATGTATTGAAAATGGCACAAGACTCCTTGTTTGTTTTGCCGAACTAGACTGACACAGCTATCCCTCTGGAACCCATAAACCAGTTTTTCAGAGACAAAGCCAACTCGCACCAGCCCATCTTAAAAGAGGCACCCTCTGCTTAAGCAGCCATTCTCCAGGAGGTGAAAACAAGGTGTAAACAAGTAATTTACATTTCATTACAGGAACAGTCCAGACCTCATAACCACGAGAGACTTCTTATTGTCTGCACCCCCGCTGGGGGTAATATAAGAATGAGAGACAATGGCTTCCAATTTACCCCTTTCCTTCACTCTGCTCATGACATCGATGACCCTCAAAGAACTGAACTAATGGGAAGGAGTCCCAGGCTGAAAGGAGACCCAGCCTGTGAAATTTACTGCAGTGTACGGTGAGACAAAATCTTTGACTTATAAGTTCATTTAGTTAGATAAATTAGGTATCAGCTTGTGTTTTACCCTTTTATTTTCTTTTGTAACCAAGCCTGACTTTTATGTATCACTTGCAATCACTTAAAATCTATCTGCAGTTAATCAACTTATCTTATTGTTTTATCTTAACCGGTGTATTTGGATTAGAGTGCATGGGGAACTCTAGCTGTGATATCAAAAGCTGGTGTATTATCCTTTGACGAAATGAAAGGCCTTCTATCCGCTTGTACTCTTCAGAAGGTTACTGAGCAGTACATGGTGCACGTTTCTGGAGAATATCACAGAGTGTGATGAATGAGCTCTACGATGAAGGCGGCTGAATGATGCCCTAAAGAACTGGGTTCTATACTCTGCCTTTGCTCCAGAGCTCCTGTGTGATGCTGGGCAAGTCACTTAAACCAAACTTCTCACAGCTGATCATTAATTATATGTTCTTCATTTTCTGGGGGTCTCTCTTGAGAACCTTGGTCTGCTTTGCCAAAGCACTGAGCACACAGAGTTGCAGCTGAATTCAGTGGCAGCTGTGCTTTGAACATACAAAGTGTTCTATAATTAAGGCTATAAGAAAATCATGGGCTCCAATTTTTTTGCAGAAACCACAACTTTTATCATCATAACATTTCATAGCTGCTGCAAATTTGAATGATGATGTGACCTCACATGCCAGTTTCACACACCACTCACTCACAAGGTCTCCACGTTATTCATTCAAATTTGGATCAGCTGTCCTTCTACCAGGATGGAAGGGCAACCAAGTCAAATTTGAGTGACTGATATCATGACCTGCTTACATTCAAATTTAGTTTCACACCAAAATCACAGCTTTAATCAACTATGGCCACAACTTTTGAAACAAACAAATAAAAAAACCCTACAATTTTATTACAGCCTGAGACATCATGTTAAATACTCTGAAAAATCAGGTCATAAATTTCTCAAATTGGGTGCCAAAAATTAGTCAATACTTTCAACCATACCTCTCTATGCCTCAGGTCCCCATCTGCAAAATGGTGATTATATCACACTCTGGGATTTCAGCCCCATCTCTGAGCCTCTATAAACTCTACCAGGGGTGTCAAACTCATTTGCTATGGTGGGCCAGATTTGACTTAAATGTACTTCAAATGGGCCATACATACCATAAATTGAAATAGAGCATTCCCACAGTACCGCGGAGTGCTGTGTATGCGAAACTGTGCTCCGCGAGATCTCTCTCTCTCTCCCTCTCAGGGGAAGAGTGTGGTCTTGCGGAGCGCAATCTCACATACCCAGCATTCCGTGATATCGTGAAACCTGACACACTCACAATATTGCAGAGCACTGTGTATACGAGACCTCTCTCTCTTTCTCTGTTAGGGAGAGAGTGTGGTCCTGCTGAGTGCAGTCACAGGCTGGATAGAAGAGGTTCGCGGGCCACAGTTGGCCCATGGGCAGTGTGTTTGACACCCCTGTTCTAGACCCTTTCTCTGGCTCCAAAATGAAACTTGTCCCGTTCTCTTGAGAAAAATAATGTAACTAGATAAGTAACCCAACTTAAATGGCTGTCTGGCAATATTTTTGGTGTGAACTTAGGGTGTTACCTAAGGAATACCTTGTTAGAATGGAAAATAATGTAATGGAGGAATGACATAAAAAAACCTCTCTCTCCCACCCTCTTAACTGAGGAGACAGACACAAAAGAAGAGACCTTCACAGATAGGTGTATGAGAGAACATGATGCCATGGGCTTAAATTATGAATCCATGAGACCTGCCAGAACAGCATTAAGGCCCCATACATAGGGTTGGAGCCCTTTTAACTGAAAAAACTTGCAATGAATCCATACGCTATCTGGACATAGTGGGATAGGAAGACTGAATAGCCCTCCAAAGGAGGATGGATAAACTCTAATGGCTGTGAGTTGTCCCCTGACAGAAATAACAAAGTCCTGAGTTTTAAAGAGACAGAGTGGGAGCATGGCTACACTGCTAAGGCAGCAGGCATCAATGCAACAGCATCAATTCAGCGGATCTGTGTAAACCCACTCAGCTGATGGGAGCACACTCTCCAGACAACTCAATTAGTCCACCTCCCTAAAAGGCGCAGTTTTGAATTTTAATCCTATCCTTGAAAGCACTTTTAATCCCTCCTAGCTTGGTATCATCTGCAAACTTTATAAGTGTATTTACTATGCCAGTATCTAAATTATTGATGAAGATATTGAAAAAACTGGGCCCGGAACTGATTCCAGCTTGACTGCGAATCACTGATAAGTATTCTTATGTCCCTTTTTATAGGCGAGAACTATATTTGCCCTCATTTTATTAACAACAAGTATTCATTTTAAAACCATAATAACTAAAAGGAATACAAATTATGCTAAATTATCCAGCTTGTTTCATATCATACTTAAAATCAGAAACCTACTGGCCAAACTACGGGGAACAAAAATACTGAAGCATCGTTTCTTCCCCCTAGACCCTTCAGAGGATCCAAGGTTAGGATACAACAACTGTTTTGTCCATCTGTAGAACATAACTGGACTCATCACGATTTCAAAAGGTATGGACTGCCATACCAGCAAATATAAGCAAGTCTTGAGTCTGAATAGAACTTTTGGAACTTAAATGAAAAATAAAAAGACACAGATCTCTGAGAAAGGTATCATGGGCAAAATCTGAGCTTCAAAGTAACAATGGTGGGCTAAAATAACTACTTTTGTACATTATTTTATGTGCTGATCCCTCCATATTTTAAACCTAATCACTTTAAAATTTCCATTAATTGGTCACTATTACTGCAGTTCATGGCACATGTAGGCCAAATAAAGACAATATATAGGCTAGTTTCATTGTTTCTAGTTCTCTTCCACTCATACACGGCTCCAAAGTTCAGATCCCAAACACAGTTGGTGAATTTTTAATGGTAAACTAATTTTCATTGGGATTTCAAAAACATAATATGTGAAAGCAATTCTATTTTGATCTAAAATTATGTAAAAACAATTTAAACAAAACCTTGAGTTTTGAGCCTAAAACAACCCATCAGTGACACTTCAAGCCAATCTAGCATGAACAGAATTAGATCAGAAATATAGGATCTTTACATTTTAATAACTGATAAAACACTTTTGATCACAGAAACATAACATAATTAAACAAGGAGTCTTGTGGTGCTTTTATAGACTAACAAATTTATTTATTGCTTGAGCTTTCCTGGGAGAGATCCTACTTCAACAGATGCTTAAAAATAGGGAGGGGGGGAATAAAGGAGGAAAAAAGTCTCCTTCCTATATTTCTATATTTCCATTTTCAAGCATCTGATGAAGTGGGATTTTCTCCCACAAAAGCTCATGTGATAAATAAATGTGTTAGTCTCTAAAAGTGCCACAGGACTCCTTGTTCGTTTTGCTGAACTAGACTAACACAGCTACATCTCCGGAACTTGATAACATAATAATGAAAGCAGATTTCAATTCTTACCAAAAGAAGAAATATTTATACTTTGAACAAAAACATAGCTTCTAAATTCACAATCTAGTCACAACTGTGCTGACTAAATCAGTTGTCAGGAATATAATTTTTTTTTTCATTCAGTATGCAATGACGGGGTCCCTAACCACTATGCTGGGAAACAATGATATTTATGCATGCACATTATGCACATAGCTATGAATGCAAGCAACCTGTCTCTGTAGTTTGCATGTATTTTTATATATTCAGTAAGTATGATATATATACACTCAACATTTAAAAAACTAATATAACTGCACCATGAGAGGGAAAATCTATCCTAAATCAAGTTTACAATAATCTTTTAAGTGCATTTAAAAACAAACAACAAAATCCACACCACCACACTCTACGGGCCACTGCTGAAGTGTTTTAAAGGAAACTAACCTCCTATGCAGACTGTAGTGCCTAGTAAAACATTGTAAGTACACAATTATCTATTGGGCAGACTCGAGCCTCTTTAGCACATGAGCAGGTCAGCTCATACAGCCACAGAATATCAATCACTAAGAGAGTCCTGTATTTATTTACCTCCAGCTGCCCTCAATTTTATTTTAAACAAGAATAGATAAATATTTTGCAAATGCATGTCCTGATTTTATTGCCTGATCATTAATGGTGCCAGGATCTAGCACATTTGAAGATTAATCTCTAAATAGATCTTTCATTGTTTCCTAGAATCTGTTTCTGCACTCAGCAGTATAATTAAAATGTTGCATCTATGGCCAATTGACATCTTATTATTCTTTAGAAGTAGCCATGATATTTGTCATGCTGCAAGCAGTTTTAGGCATCTGCAGCAATATGTGTCTTAGCAACAAGAGGCTGCCAGAGTAACAGGCTGCCAGATTTTGTTCCAAAAGCTAAAAAAAAGAATGAAATTGAGTAGCCTAAAAATGTTACTAAAACAGTTTTGTTTTGATGTCAGAATTCAAAGCTTTACTGCTAGTTAACACATCCCCTCTGTTCCCAAAGTACTTATTAAATTTATTTTGTTCAAATCTCACCATGTACATGAACAATACAAGTTTAAGAAAGGAGTATTGCAACTCTAAAATATACTCTGGTGAGACTATGTTGGTGATTCACCAGAAAAGAGAGAAAAACCTTCACTGGGAATTTAAAAAACCTTGAAGACTTACTACAAATATTAACTCCAGTCGGTTATTATTTGTTTTATTATTAGTTGTTTCTTTTCTGAGCTTGTATTGCTCTCTAATAACTTCTATCAGTCCCCTCATTTTAGAAAAAGAATTCCCCAGAAAGATCTATGATCATTTCAGAGAGCACCTCTTTCGAACAATGGATTTGCATGAATTTTCTGCTCTTTCTTACATGTATGTTTACCGAAGTTATTCAGGTCCTTAACATATATTTCTTTATGGATGTATTTCTTTTTATTTTTCACATTTGAAATTAGAAAGTAATACAACCAAATTTAACAAATTTTGAATTTAGGTTTTTAAGAGAAGTTACTCAAGTTAAATAGATTTAAATCAGAACATTTATAAACCAAGAATTGGAAAAATGTATTAATCAACATTGCTTCCACTTATCTTTCTAAATACTTCTTGCAAGATGCATCAATTGCATACTAATGAAAAGTAGAGCATACCTCATTACATTTACTATTCAGCATTCAGAAATGTTTAAAATAATTTCAGAGAGTTACACAACAAACCTTTCAACTATAAAAATAGGATCATAGTAGAAAGAAGATCATGGAAAAGTTTGGAGACACTTTTCCCTCCATTCATCTGAATATACTTATTACAAGCCTGGACAAATCAATGTTTCTGGTTGCCATGGTGACCAGTTTCCATAGTCTGTCACCCAGCTCCACTGCAGATATGTAATGGATGAGCTCCCTCTATCAACCAAAAGTAAAATTGCTGGTGCCTAGCTGTGAGCTAATTTTGTCCAGCCCAACTTCTTCTTTTCTTTTTTACATGAACTGAACTGACACTAGAGTCTTGTGGCACTTTTAAAGACTAACAGATTTATTAATCGCATGAGCTTTCGTGGGAGAAAATCCCACGAAAGCTCATGTGATTAATAAATCTGTTAGTCTTTAAAAGTGCCACAAGACTCTTTTGTCTTTCTACAATAGACTAACACGGCTACCCCTTTGGAATTTGAACTGACACTATTCATCTCCCCAATCCTTAATGCCCCATGAGCAGTAACGCTAATTTTCATTTAACTTTTTATGATAAAAACTAAAGTGGGTATCTGATATAGCTCCTAATTACTTTTATGGGCTTTCTAAATACGAAGTGTGAGTGAAAATGGTCACAAAACCACAAACAGCTGCATAAACACATTTGGGAAGCTTACCTTGACAAACATGGGATCTACTCTATTATGTTCTGCAGAACATAGGATTTCTCTTTTGTAAAAATTAAGTCTTTGCCCTTATGGTTCCAAAAAACTTTTAAATTTCTATCAAGTAGCTAAAAGTTTTGTCTTCATGAGTCTACTGCAGAGAGCATCAGTGTGTCTGCTTAGGCTTGCTACCATTTGAAAATGCAGAATAAAATTAACGTTAACTCTGATCAGATGCTGTTCGGGAGCCTGTGGGCAGGGGTGAAATCCACACATCCTGTCAGTTTATGTTGCTTTTAGTAGGCAAAACTATGAACAGCAGCAGAACAGGACCTGATAGTAGCCAGGAAGCTCTTCTACAAGGTAGAAATGAATCAGAAAACACCTCCTTACCAGCAGCTGGGGTAAGGGAGTAGTTGCAAGTTTATTAGACAACATTTAACCAGCCTAATGCAAAAAGGTGGTGACTCCAATCAGGGTCTGGCAAAAGCACCCTGACAAAATCCTGAGCTCCCTCATATTTCTCAGCCACTGCTGGTTGCCCAACTCATGCTTCCACCGGGACTTTCCAGATTCAGGCCCCCATTCCCGTATCTTTTGTGGCTTCCTCTCTGGCAAGCAGATGTTTGAAACATTTTTCAAGTCCTGCCTAAAGGGCTTCAGGGTTCACTGGGGAAGGGAAATAAGCTTAAGACTCCTATTTTTCCTTTATCCCTCTCTCCACAGCTAGCCCAACTGCATTCCTGGCAGGCATTTGGGATTCTTTCAAGTATTAATCACAGTTAGGCTTGGAAAGATGAGATCTCAGTAAATGTTGATAAAACACTGATTTCACCATATACACAAACGAAAAAAAATTTCCATTGATGATAATTGAAATTTACAGCAAACAAAGTAGGAAAAACACTGCTCAAAAATTTACCAGAGTGATTTAAGGCTATTCACTTTCTATATTTTGACATATGATGTTGATAAAATAGGTTTTAATGGTTACAAAGCTTTAACTTTTTTAATCTCAGCCTCTACTGTCATTACATAATTTTGGTCGGACCTCCTCCAGGATTTCTCACAATTGTGAACATTTAAACAGAAATAAAATACTTACAAAATAAACATATTTATTCTCCATGGAAAAAAGTAAAAATGGAATTTTGCCAAGTCTAACCACAGTTAACATGCAGTTGTTATTGCTGTCTGGTTCAGAGATTGCTGAGTACGAAGTCCAGAGAAGGTTTTCATACCATTTTAACCAAACAGAAATACAAAGATATGGTTCCTTTATTGAGAGGGCGTCTAGTTCACTTACTGTCCTGGCTAAGGTAATCAGTATAAAAAGGTTACCTCCCGAGGCATAAAATAATGCAAGCCATCTACAAGGATTCAAAAGGTTTTGCAGCTATGGTAACCAGATTTTCACAGTGAAAACCAGACACCTATTTCTCCTTTCTCTCTTTCCCCTTGTCCTTCAGTCTACTCTTCTCATTTCTTTTCCCCTGTCCTTCAGTTCTATTATTTATTTTAATTATTTAAGTGCCCAGCTGGCTATTTTATAAAACAGATTTTCATCAAGAACCATTTTAAAAAGCTAAAACCACACTTAGTACGTTCAATCCTATTCTCTCACTACATGAACAACAGGCCACTGGAAAATTGCCACCACCCAGTGAAAACCAAAAGTCATGTAAAAGGCTATCTACTCCCAGATTCTGGCAGCTCCCAACTGTTCTACTCCCCACTCAACATCAGATAGGCATGATTTTTGATATTGCATTGGTCTTTTGGAAATCTATGGGTCATAAATTCCTGTTTTGGTACTAGTATTATGGAACCTCTCCATTCAATGTGTGAGTCTTCAACTGCCCCTGGTCCAACATATCTCAGAGTTCATTCCACATGATGGAGTGGGCGTGGAGTTTTCCTGACCCGCTGTCCCATACAGTAGAGTATAAATGTACATTTCCCAAACATACATCTCATAAAGATTACAAATCTTGACAAGTTATGAAGTTTCTTTAGATACCCCACGTGTTACTGTTTATGGATAAATATCCTGCAACACGTTTATAGTGAGTATGTCAGGTATGAGGTGAGAGTTGATTTAAAGAACAAAAGCCCCTTGTCAAGAGGTCTCTGTGTCACAGGTACCGTCTTCTGAATCTCATCAGGCAGTGGTGGGGTCCTTGCCAAGTATGGCATCCAGTGCCTCAGAGTGCAGCTCTAGATTTTGCTGTTGGTTTCCCTGGCTTTTGACAGAAATCATGCAGTTCCTTCTTTGCTGGGCATTTGTGCTTGTCACATTTCAGGGCAACTTGTATTTTCCCTTAGAGGTCCAGCAGAGGCACCTGCTATCAGGCTTCTGACGCCACAGCTATTGCCTTTCCCTTTCCCTCCTGACTGAGGTATTCCCAGGCTGCACTGCCCCCTGCCTTCACTGAATAGTTCCCAGCACAGACAGGTTGTCTGAGGACATCTGTTTCCTTTCTCTTCAGAGACAGATAGGTATAACTGCAACAGTTACAAGTTGCCACACAGTTCTTTCTGTGCAAGCCTATTTATTCTTAAGGTAAAAAGCATTAGAGAAAAAACATTAACACAATAAAAATCTGCATGCATACTAATAAGCTTAACGGAATTAACCTTAACCGTAACATAGATTCTAGCAAGACCAATCCTTCAATGCACTACCCAAAGGGATACCTTTTATGGTTACCAGTTCATCACAACTTCAGCTCAAAACAAGCACTCCGACCTTCTAGTCCTATCTTAAGGATTGGGGGCCCTGTGGACAAGGAGAATTGTCTGTTTGCTGGATCTAGAAGAAGGCCATGAGCCAGTTTGAAATCAGGCTATTGATCCAAAAATCCTTGCTTTGTCTGTTGATCCCTGGAGAATCCAGTCTGAACTAGTAAATGCATCTTTCCAGAGGGTGGTTTCTCCAGAAGTGTTATAACATAAGAACCCAAGAATGGCCAGACAGGGTCAGACCAATGGTCTGTCTAGCCCAGTGGTTTTCAAACTTCTTTTCTCAGGACCAATTTGAAAAAAATCATTTATGCCCCTGACCCAGCTATTACATCTTTGAGCAATGCATTCCAGTCTTTGGGTGGTGGCAGCAGGGGGTGACATGACCCGATGCCTGAACGTCTGCGACTGAGTACTGGGTCCCGACCCTAAGTTTGAAAACGACTGATCTAGCCCACTATCCTGTCTTCCTACAGTGGCCAATGCCAGGTGCTTCAGAGGGAATGAACAGAACAGGTCATCATCGAGGGATCTGTCCCCAGTTTTAGCTTGGGCCAAACAACAGGACATTCAGAGCATGGGGTTGTATCACCAGCCATCCTGCCTAATATCAACGCTGGACCTATCCTCTGTGAACTTACGTAGCTCTTTTTTTGAACCCTGCTATAGTTTTGGCCTTCACAACATCCCTCAGCAAAAGGTTCCACAGGTTGACTGTGCATTGTATGAGGAAGTACTTCCTTTTGTTGGTTTTAAATCTGCTGCCTATTAACTTCACTGGATGACTTATAGGAGTTGTTATGTAAAAGAGTAAAGAACATATCCTTATTCACTTTCTTTGTGCCAGTCAAGATTTTCATAGAATTGTAGTACTGGAGGGGACCCCAAAAACTGTGTTCTAGTCCATCCCCCTACATTCAAGACAGGACCAAGCATTATCTACACATGGGGAAGGCAAACTTTTTGGCCCGAGAGCCACATCTGCTGTATGGTGGGCTGAGCAGTAGGAGAGGGGCGAGGGAAGGGGTGTGGCTGGAAGGGGGAATGGCTACTGCACTCCAGCCAGGGTGCTGCTTGGCCCTTGGGGGAGTGGTTGCCACGCTCTGGCCAGGATGCCAGCACTAGGATCCCGGGGTGGGAGAGGGGTGGCGGCTGTACTCTGACCAGGGCATCGCAGCTGGGCCTACATGGTGGGAGAGGAGGTGTGAGCTGCCCACTGCTTGCAGCTTTGAGGCCTGTCCTGAGCCCAGCATGCATATATATAAAATCTATCTTTTCTTGAAATGGGGATGTGACCTATCCATGCCTCGGGCATCCACCTGAAAATGCCATGGTCAGGACAGGCTGCAAAAGGAGGACAAATTCTGCCAAATTGGTGGCTAACACTGCAGTTAGATTCCCCAGACAGTCACAAACAGTTCTTCTGATTCCCCACACTGTTATCAAGAAACTAAAACAAAAAAATTTACACAGCCCTGTTTAGTGCATTTCAGTCTTTGGTTCCAGTCAGCTACGTAAATCGACGTCATTGGTTTCTGGGAGCTATCCCATAAGTCTCTGTTCTGACTACTCCGGACATTCACGCTCTGCTGCATGGTAGCCATGTAAGCAAGACATAGCTCCTCCCCTCAAGCCCCTGGAAATTTAGAATTTCCATTTCCTGTGTGGTCAGTGTGGAGAGAGCTTGGTAGATGAACAGCTCATGGCAACCACATGCTCCAAAGGTGCCCTAGCATGGAGTTGACCCGAGTTCTTGGATCTCATCAGCCTGTGGGGTGAGATGTTTGCTTTTGCTCAGCTCTGAGCCCGCAAAAGAAATCATGATATCTTCAAGACAAGAAGATACTATGCGGTATGATTGAGAAAGACCACAACAGGGATACACAGCAGTGCTGCATTAAAATTAAAGAGCTGAGGCAGGCATATCAGTGGACTAAGGAGGTGAACAATCGTTCTGAGCCCTTGCCAAAGACATGGTGCTTTTATGAGGAGCTTTATGCAATTCTTGGTGGTGACCCCACCATTGTGCCACCCTGCAGCACTGATATCTCCGAGGAATCCAGGATGAATGAGAATTCTGTGGATGAGGAGAATGAAGAAAAAAGGGGGCATGAGAGCAGAGTATCCATTCTCCTAGATAGTCAGGACCAGTTCATCACCCCAGAGCAGCCCAGCCACTCACAGGATGGTGTCAGTGACCCAGATGCAGGGGAAGGCACATCTGAGGAGTGTGTTTATCAAATCTTATTGCTGTGTTTATGTCCCCAGTCCTGTGTCTACTTTTTGTGAAAAAAGGAGTTTGTGTTTGGAGGGGATGGGATTCTCGGGTGTAGGTAAACTTCTGCATAGGGTCACTACAGAAACAGACTGTTGATGGGCACAGGAATGCTATGAGAATCCTCCATGAATAACTGTAGGAGACTGTGACAGGGCAGCCCCACCCCTTACGTCCTGCTGGGCATGCTCAGCCTGTGGTTTCCCTATAAAAGAAAGCAGCTCAGTTCAGTCTGGGCTGACCAGCAAGGAGGAAGGACCTCTGCAAGCAGCTCCTGACCTTGAGGGTCACCCACCGCAAGCAGCAGGAGAGGGAACCCTTGAAAGGAGCCACCTGGGGCAGACGCCGTGTCAGCCACCAGGAGCCTGACCTACAGGCAACTGCTTCAGCCTTTGGATCCCAGGATCCTGCTGAGCAGCAGCTGACCGACCGTGGGAGTTGAGGAGGCCGGAGACGAGGATAGACTGAGTGACGACTACTTGCTCGGGTAGGAAGTAGCCCAGGGGCCCGGCTTGTGGAGTTGGAGGGGTTTGGCAGCGAGTCGGCGTGTTGCGGTCCAGATCCCTGCCGGCCTGGTGCTGGACCCCCTGGCACCAATAGGGCCCTGGGCTGGGACTCGGTGGAGTGGGAGGGCCTGAGTCCCCCTACCCGGGGTGACCTGTCCCTGAGGCAGTTGTCCCTTTAATTGCCTTGCTTCTTCAGGGTGCATATGAGATGGGATATTGACTCTGGGGCCACTAGGCCGAACTGCCCTGCAAAGAGGGCCGAGATATTGACTTTGTGGCCACTAGGCCAGAAGGCCTGGAGCCCAACGGGGGGGCGCAATAGGCTTGTACGGTTGTGGAGGCACCCTCCCTGTTTGCACCTCCCAGATTTTCCCCATCTAGGGTGCACGAGGGAGGGCGTGGCCCCCGACAGACACTTTCATGAAGTTCTCTGCAATGTTTTGCAGAAGCTTTCTGGGGAGGCCAGCTTTACTACTTCTGCCATGATAGGAGACTTTACCACAGTATGCTGCTATTAAAGTAGCAAACATAATCGCGAGGCATAGCACAGCAGTATAAGAGCCAGGTCTAGAAACCAGTCCTTCCAGCAAATCTTCCCTTTCCATCTGCGTTACTCTCAGGAGAATGTCACACATGGTCACCTAGGGAAGATGGCGCAGTTTTACAGTAACTGACCACTGTCGTGTTCTTCCCCTGCCCCACCCGTGTCCCTTCGATGCAAGACATCATCACACTGTTTGCATGGGGGTTAAGGGCCCCAATACTGGTTGTTCTAAGTTTTCTACAGCCTTAATTTGCCCATAGCCTGCTATAATTTGTTTTGCCCACCTCCTCCTAGAGCAGCCCACTGGTCCCTCTCCTTGGTTAACTGTGTATTGGGGACCTGTGTGGCATGCTGGAAATCTCTGCAATGGATGCAAGGGCCCCGGCTTACCATGTCTGGAACAGCCTGACCCCTGCCGTATGTGCAAGCTGGAATGTGGTTCTGGCTTTGCCTTCTGTATAATCAAAGGGAATCCTTGTAACAATGTATTTTTTTTTAGACTATATGGACTAAGCTAACAAGCAGAACTGAATGCTTTGCTTGCCTTACAGTCAACCTCTTTCAGGTTAGAAACAGGGGAAAAAAAATACTTTGCTGACATTCAGTGAGCAGATGAACACCTACACAGCAACTGATACAGAGCTCAGAGCCTGAAGAATGTCCTTGTCTGAGAAGGTGAACATGGACGTGGGGAACAGAAGAACAGCACAGGAGCAGGACATGCAGGACAGAAGAGCAGTGTGGGAGCAGGAGCATGAAACGCAACAGTAGATGTTGCACATGGAGGGACCAGTCTGACATTCAGATGCACCTAGTAGAGCTTGAGAAACAGCAGCGGCTAGACAGGGTCCCTCTGCAGCCCCTCCAGAACTCTCAGCAATCTATACCAACCCCCATTCTCAAGCACTCCAGGCAGAGGTTGATCAGGGTGTGATGCATGCTGTGCTCCATGCCAGTGGGGGTGAGCAGAAAGAGGTGACAGCCCCTGTAAGAACTGCACCGCTGGATTCCTTTTTTATTCCTCCCCCCTCCGTGAAACAGTAACAAATAAAACTTAACTGGTTTATTAAAAATCTGTCTTTATTAATTCATAGCCTGGGCTCTGTCATCGTGAAAAAAGTGGGGGGAGGAGGATGAGACACAAATGCACATTCCACCAGTCTGCACATGCTGAGCGTGTTACTGAAACACTCTTATCCCTGTCAAGGTGGCTGGGGTAGGGCTTTGTTAACCAGGGGAGCAAGGGCTTGGCAGGATCCCCCTGGATCACTAATGGCATTTCAAAATCCCCATTATTTATTTTTTTTAGTCAGGGAAGAAAGTGCCTGCATGCATCTTTCTGAACAGACCAGAGTTCCTAAAGCTGTGCACATCATGTACCTTTCCAGATCACTCCACACTTGTGTCAGGGAAACGTCCCGTGTGATCAACAAGGGCCTGCATAAGCATTGAGAAGTACCCCTCACGGTTTATGCACTCTGTGTGAAGGTGGTCCAGAGCTAAAATAAAGATGTGTCCCATTTATGGCCTCCCCCAGTTTGGGAACTCCAGTGTAACAAATGTGTACAATATGTCCAGCACATTTCCCCAAAATCACTACCCTTTGCAGCAGAAGTTTATTAATGGTTCTGCATATTTTCACCACAGCAGCTCCCATGGTAGATTTTTCCCACTCCAAATTGATTTCCAACTGACTGGCAATAGTCTGGGGTCGCTAGCTTCCACAGAGAGATGGCCACTCACTTCTCCACTGTCCGACCTGGTTTCAAGCAAGTGTCCATATGCTTCAGTGCTGGGGATAGTTCTTTGCAAAGATCAAGGTAAGTGGCCTTCTACATACAAAAGTTCTGAAGCCACAGTTCATCCCACACAGTCATCACGATGTGGTCCCACCAGTCTGTGCTTGTTTCCTAGGCCCAGAACTGGCACTTCACAGACTGAAGATGATATGAGACAGCCATCAACAAGCAGCAATTGTTTCATTCTATGTCTGGTAGCAGGGAGATCTCAATAACATTGCAATTTTCTGGACTGTAGCTCCTGTATTGCTGTTGAAAATACCGCAGGATAAGGCATGAGGTGTTTGTAATGCTCACAATGATAGTGCAGATCTGAGTGGGCTTCATGCCTGTTTGGCAGTGGTGTGCATGTGGTAGGGAAAAAAGGTGTGAAAAATCATTTCCCATTTGTTTGAGACAAGGAAGGAGAGAGAAGGAGCAGTACATTTATACTGAAAGCATGCTTTATAGACAGATTGTAAAAGTGAGCCAGCGGGAGATAAAACGTCTCAGTGATGGCCCCTTGCAGCAGGGCAGAGTTCACTCTGTCCGGGTTAGGCAGTAATGCAGGGGCTGGCAACCTTTGCCGGCCCCCCGTGCCAGCCCCACCCACCGCACCCTCAGCAAGTGCCAGGGGCGAGGGCCAAAAGGGGGTGGGGCCAGGCCTCGGGTGCCCTGCCAGCCGGTGCCAGGGCTGGCACCCACCAGCGGACAGCCTCCAGTTCCCAGCCCCGGGGCCAGCTCCCATCAGCAGCGGCGGTGCAGGGCTGATGGCCCCGCCCCCTGCTGGACAGCAGGGCTGCTGGAGGGGAGCCAAGAGGAGTGGGTGGGGTTGGCCCGCCCAGAGCCGCGCCGCTGCCAACAGGACAGAACCATCCCCAGCCATGGCCAGCAAGAGGGCGGGCCGGCTTGGCCCGCCTGGAGCCGCCGCTGAAATCAGGAGCCGGGGCCGGGAATCAGAGGCCGCCCGCCAGCAGTGGCGGCTCCAAGCGGGCCGAGCCAACCCGCCCTCTTGCCAGCCATGGCCGGGGCTGGCTCTGTCCTGCTGGCAGCGGCGTGGCTCTGCTAGCAGCTCTGGCCAGTAGCGGCCATCAGCCGCATACCGCAGCTGCTGGCCACACTCCCCAGCAGCGAGCGAGGGCCAGGCCACGCTGGGGAGGCGAGGCCAGTGGGGGAGCCTGAGTGGTGCAGCGCACCGCTCAGGCTCAGCCCATGTGCCAGGGGTTGCCAACCTCTGCAGTAATGTAATGCAAAGCTCAACTGTCTAGCCGTGCTCCCTTACAAAACCATCAATGGAAACCCCTCAGACAACTAAATGCAAACAACCGACACCACTGAGAGATAAAAGAAGGAACTTTACAATAGACAGGGAATCGCCCTGTCTGTGAATAAAGACGAACAACTTACTTGATATAGGAGAGGGAAGAGAGAAAAAACTTAGATCTTTTTACTGAGGAGACATCTTGGGGAACAAGGGTGTTCCCACGGAAAACTGAATCCTGGTTTCCGTGAAGCCAGCCAGCTCTAAGACAGACTCAGTTTTGGAGGGAGAAACCTACTTGGTCAGACAAGAAAGATAACTATTAATGAAGTATAGGTTCCAATTCACATTTTATTATTTTGTTTTCTATTATAGACATTTGTTTCCACCACTCTCTTTTGTTTCTAAAAAAAACCTTTGGTTTCATTATAAATGCTATGTGTTACATATGAGCAGAAGTTTAAGATAAAACTGGCAAACTTGGGTACACGGCTCCTTCGGAGACAGAGGATCTGGGATTTCTGTGTGTAGCCTGTGTCAGAAGCTGGATATCTCAGGGGAATCATTCAAAGGGGCTCCGGGACTCACTGGACTGCAACTATTATTAATCTGCAAGGCAAAGACAGGACTGGCATAGCCCGGAGGAGAGTGGTTGAGTGGCTGACAGGCTGGTGCTGTCAGGGAGCTAATCACCACCACCACCAGCAAGGTGTAATAATGTAATTCAAAGCCCTGGCTACCCTGAGAACCATCAGAGAACCCCCAGCAATGTACAGGGACAATGATGAGTGGACATAGGTGATACAGACCCCGTGAAGAGCCAGCAATTCTTCAACATTCAGTCACATCCAACAAGCCCAGACACAGAATCCAGCGAGGAGGGGGAACGATAGCACAGATCTGTGCATTCAAATACACTTTTTTCTTTTCCATTTCTTCATTGGTATCAGAACATGCCCACGCTTCATCCATCATCCTCTGCCCCTTCTCCCTTCTATCAAAATGGCAGCTGCCCACACATGGTTTTAGAATAAACTATTTGCCTTATGAAGTAAATAATTTATTTTAAAAACACATACTGGCAGCAAAATAAGAAAATACTGTAAAAATGTAATAACCAGGAGCTTCTGGCACTTGGATAGAATCAATGCATTGCAAACATACAGAGATATATATTGAAACTGATATCCAAGTATTAAAATAGAGTACACAAAAAATGCTAGATAATCCTTGCAACTAATCCAGTATATGGTCAGACTACAAGACTTTAAACAGTAAACAAAGCAAAGCTAAAGTGTAAACATCGCAAAACGCTGATCTTCCAATCTGAAAGCCCCAGTCCAAAAACAAATCATTCATGTTGTGCTTGGAACCTTTCTCACACCAAGCACCCGGTGGCACCATTACCATGAACAGGTGAACAGCATATGAGTCAGAGTGGCCTCAAGAACTGCTTGCTTTGGGCAACTGTCACCCTTAAGAGTAATATTATCAGCCATAATCACACTGCTTGTAAAAAGTCTAGCAATATTTACTGCACTATACCTAAAATCCTTACCCAGGACATCTACAACCTTGGCAAAGTGACTCCATGTACTCAACATGCTGAGTGATACTGCATCCAGTCTGACTCTGCGTGTTTTTATGAAGATATTTGTGAGAAAAAAATTAGGGAGCTTTGAAACCTTCCTAGCACTCTAAAAATCTAACAGTGTCTGTCAGTTTTCTTATCTATCATTAGCCTCAGAGACATGTCCTTTACACCTGCTGGAAGACTCATCTTGATCAGAAAAAGAAGAAATGGACAATGGAGGACAAGTTATCTGACCTCCATGATTCCCAGTTTACATGAGACATTTCAAGAGAACGCATACTGAACTAAAAAAAATAAGGGCCAAGACATATACCAAGACATAATGCAGTTCCTAAAGTTACAGATACCACAAACAAAACTCTAAGACTTCTATCCCAGCAGCCTTGGCACTGCATGAAAAATTCAACAATCCTTGGACCATACACCCTAACCACCTCCCCACCTGCCAACATCCCAGCATATCCCTACCACTAATCACCCCTCTGCACAATAAGGAGAATTGTTTTGATTATACATACACTGACCTGTGAGTGATGCAGAAATAATCAGCCCCTTACACTTGGCTTTTTGGTTATTTTAAATGTTTTAAATAAATTGTTTCATTATTTATTACCTCTCAATAAAACTGTTTTTAGTAAAATTTGTGATTTATTTACTGTGTTTTACAAATCAGATGTGATTGCCTCTTCCACGCCCCTTCCACTAAATTTATAACAAGCATTTACAACTTATTAAAAATTCATATACAAGCCAAGTATAGTTCACTCACCAAGTGACACAATAGCAAAGCAGCATTCTGCGATACTACGGCACCAAGTTAGAGTTCTCTAAGAGCCTCCCATGCTGCACCTCAGAACAGCCTGGCATCATCAACGCACTCTAATAGCTGCCCTTGCAGCTGGCTGCTGAAGGTCAGCAGACCTTCCATCCACCTCACCAATAACATTTCTCCTTTCGCTTCACTAATATTATGTAAAACGCAACATGCTACAACATCAATTGGAATATCTGGCTAACAGAGATCCAGGCTAGTCATGAGGCACCTCCAACGTTCTTTCAGTCTACCAAATGCACATTCAGCAGTCATCCTGCACCTGCTCGCACAGTAGTTAGATCTTTCCTTGCTGCCACCAAATCCCTGCTGTATGACTTCATGCACCAAGGAAGCAAAGGCAGGTTAGGTCACTGTGAATCACTGATGAGATTACAAGCCCACCAATGCCAGCCAATGAAAAACATCCCTGCTTGCAGCTTTTCAAGAAGTCCTGTGCTTCTAAAGACATGAGCACAATGCACCTTCCCTGACCACCCAAACCTTCATTTCAGTGATATATCCCTGGTGATTCACCAAAGCTCACAAAACCATGGAGAAGATTTAGTCTCAAAAGCAAGGGGAGAGGTGTCCAGAATTGGGGGTGGATAACCCCTGTACGGTTTGGGAAACCCACTGAATCGACTTCCTCTATTATTTCCTGTACATTGCCCAGGAGGAGTCACATTCCTGTGCAGCAGGACATGCTAATATGGCTTGGCACACCTAGATGATGACAACTCCCACTGTAAATTTTTCAACACCAAATTGATCAACAGTCTGGACATCCAAGATTACAGGGTGCGATCACCACCCACTTTTCCATTGTAAAAAGCAGCTCTCATTTTGATGGCTCTGCACTAGAAAGCAGGCAATAACAACACATAACTTCAGAAATGAGGCCTTTCATATCTGAAAAATCTGCATTCATGGCTGATCATCCCAGATTTGCATCAAGATCTGATTCCACCATTTCATGCTCATTTCACAGGTCCAGAAATACTGCTCTAACACAGGTACCCAGTCAGTGAATGCTTGCAGCAGCTGGCAATCATCAATCACTACCTGCATCGTTCATTCCCTGCTTGGTGTTCTCATTTTCACTCCTGCACAGTTGGGCACACTGGTAACTGCTGAAATTCCACAAATATAGAAGTCTCTAACACAGGTGTGGAAACACCATTGATCAGTTCAGACTGTGAGGTGGTGGAATCTCCACCCTTAGAGGTTTGTAAAGCCTGGCTTGAGAAAGCCCTGGCTGGAATGATTTAGTTGGGGTTGGCCCTGCTTTGAGCAGGGAGTTGGACTAGATCGCGGTCTGCAACCTGCAGCCCTGGAGCCACATGTGTCTCTTTGTCTGCCCCCTTGTGGCTCTTGGCTCCGGGCCCCGCCACCACTGGGGGACTCTGTGGGCCGCCTGTGCCCTGGCTATGCCCCCCACCTCACCACTACCACCAGGGGACCCTGCAGCAGGTGCCCTGGCCCAGCTCCTAGCTACACCCATTGCGGCTACACCCATTGCGGCTCTCAAAACACTGGGTTACTGTAGGAATTTTTTTAAATGGCTCTTCTTCTCTTTTGGGTTGCTGACCCCTAAACTAGATGACCTCCTGAGATCCCTTACAACTCTAACATTCTATAATTATGGGATGTAAGAGAGACAGTTTGGAAATTTTATAAATGACAAAAAGAAGGGATGATGGTATCAAACAAAGGGAAATGTGGGAGTTTAACCCCAAGTAACCATCATTCCCTGAGAGAAAACTGGTATCCCACAATGCACTCCAAAACGCTCCTGCAATAAAGCACACTGGACAGTAGCATGGAAACACTGGGTGCCAGCCCACAATGCCCCAAGCCATCGTCTGAGGATACAACCACTCTCAGTGAGGACACGTGGCACTGACAAAGGCAAGCAAGCACGTGCTAGCAACAATGCAATGTAGACAGCTGTACATGGACAAAACTGCTATTGGTAAAGCTTTCTAGCATAAACATGGACTCAGATCACAGCTGCATAAAATCTTACAAGAGGGAAGTAGGATAGGTCGTAAGGGCCAGGAATTGGACAAGGAGGTCAGAGGCCCACCCCAGAAAGGCATTCTGGTTGTGGGCGCAGGGGACACTTGATACTCAGTGAACAATGCAGAAAATCATCTGCTTTGAGGTTTATCCTGATGCTGTGAAGAGTCAGACAAATCAATTTGACACTGGGGGTCGGAAACAGTGGCTCCGAGAGCAGCATGCGGCTCCCTGAGTGCCCCCTTGTGGCTCCCTGGCAGTCCCCTCCAGTGGGGGTCGGCAACCCCACTGCCACCATGCGGCTCCGGGGACACCGGGCTGCAGTGGGATGCCTGGCTGGCCCCAGCATCAGGGCTCGCGTCGCCGGAGCCACCCCCACCCTCCCATCGCATGAGCACGAGGCAGTCAAGTGAAAGTGCCACAGACAGCGCTTGCAGGGCACGGGGCGTGGGGGGTAGGGAGGTGGAGTACGGCCGCCCTTCCTCCACTCTGCTGGCGGGGCGGAGCTGTGCTCCCCCCCACCCCTAGCTGGCCACACCTCCCCAAGGGGAGGAGAGCGGTCAGCGTAGAGCTGCGGCTTGTGGGGGCGGGGCCCTGGAGCAGCTTGCTCTCAAGCGTTCAGGCCACTTCGCCCCCCCCCGCCACCCCAGGGCTAAACGGGCTTGACCCAGGGCCTGGGGGCAAGACGGCCTCTGTTGAGCCCTGGGGTGGCTGGGGTGAAGTAGCCTGAATTATTCAGAGTGGGCCACTCCAGGGCCCCGCCCCGCAAGCCAAAGCTCTGCGCCGGCCGCTCTCCTCCCCTTGGGGAGGCACGGCCAGCTGGGGGTTGCTGGGGAGTGCTGCTCTGCCCCACCAGCAGTTGGAGGGTGGGTGGGCAGCGCAGCCTCTGGTCCCGGCAGCCCGTGCTCCGCCCCCTCCCATCCCTGCACCCCACAAGTGCTAGTGTCCATGGCACTTCTGCTCGGCCACATTGTGCTCCTGTGGTGGGAGCAGCCCCAGCGACCCAAAACTGAGCGGCCAGGGCTGGCCAGGCGCCCCACTGAAGCCCAGTGTCCCCGGAGCCGCATGGTGGCCGGGGGTAGGAGGTGCAGCTGGGACTAGAGGCCGCGCCGCCCTCCCTCCACTCCGCTGCGGACCCAAAGCAGTGCTCCCTGCTGCCCAGCCTGCCCCTGGCTGGCCGCCCCTCCCCAGAGGACAGAGAGCAGCTGGCATGGAGCTGCTTCTTTCGGGAGTGGGGCCCTGAAGCAGCCCATTTCATGGAGTTTGGGCTGCTTCGCCCCCCGCCCCTCAGCAGTGAACAGGCCCACTCCAGGGCCTGGGGGCAAGGTGGCCTGTGTTCTGTGCTGGCAGGGTTGGGGGCAAAGCGTTGAACTCCCTGGAACAGGTTCGCTCCAGGGCCCAGCCCCTTCCCACCCCCCCAAAGCAGCAACCCCATGCCAGCTTCTCTCTGCCCCCTGGGGAGGGGCAACCGGCTGGCCGGGGGTGGGGTGGGGGCAGCCAGGAGTGCTGCTCGGCATTGGCAGTGGAGGAAGGGTGGCGCAGCTTCTGGTCCTGGAGTATACTTAGTTGATAGGATCAGGGCTTTGGCCAGGAACACTGTCATTTGTCCCAAAAGTGCACTGCCCATAGTAGTACTGAATAAATAAAAATTAGCAGACTCTGACACTTCTCGAAGTCCAGCTGTTCTTGTTCTTAGAAACGTAAGGAGAAGAGAGTTCCCCTAAACATTCTCTCCCCACCATAAATATCTGTTATAGCAAAGCCTGGTACCATCTCAAACCACCTCATGTATCGCTGACTTCCTAATATTGTAACCTTACACCCTGATTTGGCATATTAAAACAACAGTCACCTTAAATATCCTCTTTTTACAAGTTCCAAAGGGGTAGCCATGTTAGTCTATTGCAGAAAAACAAAGAGTCCTGTGGCACTTTTAAAGTGATAAATAAATCTGTTAGTCTTTAAAAGTGCCACAGGACTCTATTTTTACAAGTTTACACACAGATTAAAACTAGAAGAATGTTAAAAATGTAAATTTACTTTACACCATTAATGTCATTTACTTTTTCCATTTCTCTCAGGTAAGACGATGAAAATAGATTTTATTCAATTTCACATTCAAATTCTCTTGCACTAGCTTAGCACTGCAAATCACGAAAAAAAATCTACTGGTATCAGGTTGAATTTTCCCTAGTATTAATTTAGGGGAAATTATGACCTACAAATATCCCTTTAACATCTGTGTACTATATACACCTCTCATCAGCAGATCTTGGTGCTAGATACTATAAACTTAATACCCAAGGAAAATAACATTTTGGGATCACTTTATCTTAATGACTAGATCAGTGGTTCCTAACCTGTGGCCCAAGGGCAAAAATTGGCCCACTGAGTCTTTCTAAGTGGCCCCCTGCTCTCCTTCCACTGGCTGCAGAAGGGAGCTGCTACCTAAGGACCTAGTCAGAGCATGTTGCCACAGAGCTCAAAGATCGGTGCAGGCTCCTTTCTGCAGCTAAGGGGATGGGAGATCAGTGCTCCCCTCCAACTGGCTGTAGCTGGGAGGACAATGAAGCAGCAAGTGCTCCACCTGGGTCCTTAGGAAGAGCTGGTGGCCCTGCTGGAGCCAGAGGAAGGGGAGCACTGATCTCTTGTCCTCTGGCTGCAAAAAGGAACCAGTGCATAGGGACCCAGGTGGAGCAGCATGGGACTACAGGATGTGTGCAGTTTCCCTGCTGCAGCCAGGGATACAGGACATCGGTGAAGACATCTTCTGTCTGACAGCTGACAGAGACTAGTGGCCCTTCATGATTGTAAAAATGATAACTGTGGTCCTTAAGTCAGAAAGGGTGGGAACCACTGGACTAGATGTTTCCATCAAATGAAAGCTTCCAATCTGCTATATTCATATTTCCAGTCCATCTTTGGATCCTGACTGAGATCCAGCTCAGCATGAATCCAGTACAGTCAGCAGCTGTCTGTGGGGCCCACTGTCCACAACAAAAACATCCTGTGGCTATGCATATGCTTTTGCATATGAAAGTTAGAAAACAGTACAAATGACCTATCGTGAGACTCCTTCCACAAATCTCATTAATACACACACTGCAAAACAAACGTACTTTTTATAGGCTGCCCAATTCAAAAGTTATCCTACAACTGGATATTTAAAGGTTAAAATATTTACAGGTGGTAAAAGAATCAGGGTTGAGAATCATAGTGCACCAGTATCTAAAGATATGCTACAGTCAGCACTAAAATACAAAACTCACAACTGAAGGGTGACAGACTAGTGACAGTTTCAAAGTCTGATTTCATATAATGTTTAAACCATCACAATCATAAATGAGTGCTCAGTCCTAAAATGTTAAGTTGTAAGAAACATTAAGGTCTCCTTAAAATTTGTAAATACTCTGTCAGCAATCAGAATGATATCACAATTTAGATGGGTAAAAAGAGCACAACTGTATTCAGAGTGACATGATTGTAAGATGCAGTATCTCAGGAAAGGACCATGGCTGCATAATCTCAGCAGACACGTGAACTTTCCCCCAAGAGCCAAAATGAATATGCCCCTGTGCAGTAAGCATGAATTAAGGCCCCTGTAAACCTACACCCTTTATGAGATGGCTGACCAACCCCGCAGTGTCCATTTGAGGGTGTAACACTGATTTACACAAGAGCACGTTGCCCTCGCGTTCCCCACGCCCTGACATCGATTCCTTTGGCCCCACGGTCCCCGGAGAAGAGGCTTACTGAGTAGAAACAACCGAGGGCCGCATTAGAGCCCGCGAACATCCCAGCGTGGCAAAGGCTCCCGAGGCTGCCGGGCCCGGGCTGCATTAGCGGAGCGAGCCACGTGCACAGATCAAGAGTCCCGGGTGGCGGCTCCTGGGACTTAGCGGGGAGCGGTCACGGCGGCCCGACCCGCCCGGCTGAGCAGGCCGCACAGCGCAGGCAGGCCGTCGGGTACGGCTGGCTCCCGCCAGCGGCAGGGCAGTGTCCGGGGGGCCAGGTCCCTAACGCTCCGCCGGCCCCGGGCGGGGGGGACTCGCGCTGGGGCCCGTTAGCGGGCGGCCTCTTACCGTGAAGCGGCGGCCCCGGAGCCAGGCCCGGCAGCGCGTCCCGCGGGGGACATGGCAGCGGCGCAGGGCGGGTCGGAGGCCAAGGAAGGCGGAGCTGGCCGCTGGACGGATCGGGTCGGGTCGGGAGCCCACGGCCAGAGGCAACACGCGCTACCCGGAAGCAGAACCTGCAGCCGCAGGAAGTGACGCCACGGCTGCGGGGGGGAGAGAGGGGGCTGAGCGAGAAGCAGGAGTAGGAGGGCATGTGGGCTGCGGGACTCGATCGTTCCTGGTCGCGGCCGCAGGAAGTGACGCCACTGCTACGGAGGGGGGGGGGGCGTGGCGTGTGGGCTGCGAGTTCGATCGTTCCTGGTCGCGGCCGCAGGAAGTGACGCCACTGCTACGGCCGTGGGGAAGCGAGCCGGGCGCTGGGGAGCGCGCGGCACTCGTTTAGTGCAATGAACCGTGTCACTGCGGCGTCTCCAGCTCCGCATGGCGCAGCCTGGCCATGGTCGGTGCCCGCCCAGGGTGCTAGACTCTCCCGCAGCCCGCCTGGGGCTGACCCCCCTCCCGGCCGCCCTGGGTGGAATTAAACCAGCTGAGCTACTTTGGGAGACGAGTCCTTGCTGTTGCAAGGGTGGTGGGTCCCCTCCTTAACGGCTTCTGTAAATCACTGCTGGAGATCGAGGGCTCCGTCAGCTTTTTAAAAGTCTCCTGGGGGCAATCCTGGCGATGACCAGATGCTGCTTGATGCTGCCTGACGCTAAAGTTGGACAAGACCCATGTAATCATCTAGTCTGACGTGGACATCTAGCCCAGTGGGTCTCAACCTTTTGCAAGTCACAGCACACTCGGTGGCATATTGTAATTTATACATTTATAAATACAGGACACATCAACCACCCCACCCCCATACCCCCAGGCCAAATCCAGTCATCTCCCCAGCTCTCCATGACACACTTACCGATGTGTGAGAACACTAATGTATCCTGACAATGGTTGAGAACCACTGATCTAGACTAACTCGGGGGGCCAGGCAAGCTGGGTCTTTGATTTGCTGTTACAGCCTGACCTGATGCTATGTCATACACTCCCCTGCATTTAATTTCCTCCCACTCTGTAACTTTCCTATCTTCAAAGCGTCTGACGAAGTGGGATTTTCTCCCACGAAAGCTCATGCGATTAATAAATCTGTTAGTCTTTAAAAGTGCCACAAGACTCTTTTGAGTGACTACAGCTCTTCCAGGGGTGGTAGGAAGGATGTGGACAACGGTGATCTAATTAATATGGTGTATTTAGATTTTCAGAAAGCCTTTTAAATGGTTGCTTATTAAAGGCTCTTAAGCGAAGTAAGCTGTAATTAGATAAGAAGAACAGTCCCATGAGCAGTATGTATCATAGAGCCATTGCACGACACTGCCAGGAAGCCTGGGGCACTGGTGGCCCAGCCTTCCCCAGCTCTCCCTGCTGGAAAGGCCCATGCAAGGGCTGCCGGGACAGGGAGTAGCGTAGCATAGCATGGCGCCAGGATCTGGAGCAAAATAGGTGGGCCAGGCAGCTAGCCTTCCCAGGGGAAGCTTCACCAACCACCCCTAGAAGGTCCTCTCCTGGATCAGTAAGTGGGTAAATGATAGAAAATAAAAGGTAAGAATAAATAGCCAGTTTTCAGAATGGAGAGAGGTAAATGACGGTGTTCCTCAGGATTCTCTCTGTAGTGTAACCAGTAGACTAATGTATTTATAAATAATCTGGAAAAAGTTGATAAACTGAAATGCCAAATTCCAAAGGGGTAGCCGTGTTAGTCTATTGTAGAAAGACAACAGAGTCTTGTGGCACTATGTGCTGTTCCCCAGTGTTTTGAATCCTAACACCTACTTTGATTTGCTGTTACAGCCTGACCTGATGCTATGTCATACACTCCCCTGCATTTAATTTCCTCCCACTCTATAACTTTCCTATCTTCAAAGCGTCTGACGAAGTGGGATTTTCTCCCACGAAAGCTCATGCGATTAATAAATCTGTTAGTCTTTAAAAGTGCCACAAGACTCTGTTGAAATGCCAAAGTTTGCAGCTGATAGAAAATGAGTAAGGAGAATTAAACCCAAAGCAGACTATAAAGAGTTACAAAGGGATCTCACCAAACTGGGTGACTGGGCAAAAAATGCCAGATGAGATTCAGTCTTGATAAATGCAAATTAGAAAACATTATCACAACTATACATATAAAAAGATGGGGTCTAAGTTAGCTGTTACCACTCAATAAAGAGATCTTGAAGTCATTGTGGATAGTTCCATGAAAACATCTACTCAATGTGCAGTGGCAATCAAAAAGCCAACAATGTTGGGAATCACTAGGAAAGGGGGACATAATAGAAAAAATGTATTGTCCCTAAATAAATCCATAGTATGCCCACATCTTGAATTCTGCATGCAGATCTAGTTGCCTCATCTCAAAAAAAGATAGTGGAATTGAAAAAGTTACAGAAAAGAGCTACTAAAGTGATTAGAGGTGTGGGAATAAGACTGGAAATTTTTAGCTTGGAAAAGAGATGACTAAGTGAAGATATGATAGAGGTCTATAAAATCATGACTGGTATTGAGAAAGTAAATAATGTTATTTACTCATAACACAAAAACTAGGAGTCACTAAATGAAATTAATAGGCAGAAAGTTTAAAAGGAACAGAAGCAAGTATTTCTTCATGCAATGAAGAGTCAACCTGCCGAATTCCTTCCCAGAGGATGTGAAGGCCAAGACTAATGGGGTTCAAAAAAGTATTAGATAAGTTTATGGAGGATAGGTCCATCAATGGCTATTAGCTAGGATAAGCAGGGATTGCTGTTTGGCCGAGGCTGGGAATGGCTGATGAGGTGGTATACTTGATGATTATCTGTTCTATTCATTCCCTCTGAAGCACCTGGCATTGGCCACTGTCAAAAGATAGGTATCTAGGCTCTTTCCCCACTCTGGCACTTTGAGTGCACAAGGTGGGGGCCTGCAAAACACCTTAGAACCACTAGCCCTAAAACCTTCTCTTAAAACTCCCCAAGGCTGCTAATTCCCTGGCCTTGGATTGGTATTGCTGCCATCACTCAAATGCAAAACCTCCTTTGAGAACCCAAGAAGGCCCACTTGGGAATGCCTTCCTGTGAGGTATCCTAAATCTTTTTTATTCCTCCTACTGCAGAGCGATTGAACCTCAATTGTGATATCAGCTGGAAATCTAACTAAATTTCCTTTAGTAGGTGACTTTGAAATCTGAGGCACGTGCGCACAGAACCTCTTGCCTTTTAGGACACAGAATCAGAGCTTATTCTTAAAAGGATAAATTCTCTTTAATTAAGAGGAACAGCTAGGAAAACACAAAAAGTTGCTTCTCTGGGATTTAACTTGGCTAGTTACAGGATAATGGAGTAAGTATGTGGGCTATCCCCAGAGGAATCCAAAAAAGAACCAAACCAAAGAAATAACCTGAATGTGTCTAGCTACACATTCCCTGTTCTATTCACACATGGATAGTTACAGATTTAATTTGTTCTTAGACATGGATGTCACTGGATTCTCCAGGCCTGGTTCCTTGGTTGTCTTAGGAATTCTTCTCCCACTAAACAGGAAACATGAAGGGCTACTCTTCCAATTCAAAAGCCTATACTGTGTTTCTATTGGTTCTCCTGGGACTGCTCTAGGACTCATTGTCTGTGGTATTAAACCTCTCCCCCAAGGTCACTAGAGTAGAGAGCGGACTCTGGCCCCAGGTCCCTCCCCCAGATGGGGCCCCAGGCCAGGAGAGTGGGGGCGGCCTAGTGGTGGGCAGCCCAGGGCCCTGAGGCCCCTTAATTCAGCCTTGGGAGGAGGAAGGGCACAATGTCAATAGCATTTTTCTTCACAGAAAAAAACAAACTGAGCTGTGTTCAATGTCCCATGAAGCATCAGTATTGTCAGAAGTTGCCTCTGCAGCGCCTGTTGGGTCCCTAGTCCTCTGGTTTCATTGGTGAGTAGAAAAGTCAAATGCTCATGTTTCCTCTACCTGGTGGAAATCCAGAGATCTGACCCACTGAAGTGTCACTCTCTGGCACAGCTGAGTGAGAGAGACAGCTGGTGACACAAGTGGCCCAGCACCCCTCAGTAGGAGATGGGGTTGTATTCATTTTTCATAGTGTTGATAGGGAGGTCATTGATGGGCACTGAACCCTCAATTACCAGTTCAATGGTTTCCTAGGAACACTTACAACTCCCTTTTATGCTCTGAAAATTCTCTGAAAGGTGCTTCCTGAACTTCTTGGTGAGGAAGCAGTAAATGATAGGGTCCAACACACAGTTGGTGCCCATGAGGCACAGAGTCACCTGATGGGCATCATTGATCTGCTGACGCAAGACACAGTTGTCCTTCTGCCACATCTCTAGGACTGTCAGGGTCCAGGGAAGATCAACGAGATGGTGAGGTACGAAGCATATGATGAACACAGCCAGGACAATGCACACCATCCAGAATGCCCTCTGCTTCACATGGGCACTCTTCTGCAGCTGCACTGGCTTCCTCAGCAGGGTCCTGATAATGAACAAGTTACACACCAGGATGAACAGGAAAATGAAAATGAAAATAATGAAGATGAGAAGGTGGATGACAAAGATAGGCATAGTATTATCAGTATTATCAGTTACACTATAGCGCTCATAACACCGCCTGAAGGTGCCCTTATCACTGGGCTCCAGGGTAAGGCCATTGTCAGTGAGGTAGTACATACCACTGCTCACTATCACCACCCAGATAGCTGCAGAGAGGAAGATGCCTCTTCTCCGTGTGGTGAACTGAGCAGCTGTGAGGGGCTTGGTCACTGCTTGGAATCGGTTGTATGTGATGACTGCCAAGAAGGCAATGGAGCAGTAGGTGTTAACAAAGAACATGTAGCCAGCCACATTACACAGGAATTGAGGCATAATCCAGTCTCCTCGGTGGTGATAATAAACGATCCACAGGGGCAGTACGATCAGGAAGAGCAAGTCGGCCACTGTCAGGTTCACCATGAATATCTTGATCTCACTTAGTTTCCTCCAAGAATAAACCTGGCAGAAAATCCACAGCACGTAGCAATTGGCAATGAAGCCCAGAATGAAGATGAAGCTGTAGAAGATGGTGAAAAGGGTGTATCTGAATTCAGAGTCTACCTGGCATGAGATGTTATTAGAGGTTGAGGCAGAAACACTCACAGGCGAAAGAGTGCTAGCTCCCCACTTTGACGACATTGTGTCACTGACCCAGCTCTTCCACGGCAGAATTTCCCCCTTCGTCTCTTCTTCTTATTCTAGGAACACAAAACAGATGAACTATGATTACGATATCTGGGCCACCATCAAGCCCCAAAGCTGCCTGTCTGTTCCCATTTTGTATCATCTCTGACTGCAGGTGTTCTCCAGCACGCTCCTGTGCTTCCTCCAATCCCTCCTCTCGTCTCAGACATCCACCCTGATGCTGCTGCCTCCCCGTCTCTCCCCTCCCACCCCCCCACTGCTTCCTCTTCTCAGTATTATTACAGTTTCCTACCCACCTACTTGCTGGAAATCAGACATGTTTCTTAGCATCTTCTGCTTGGAGACTGATCATCTCACAGGACATTAGGCATCAGATGGGCTCATGAGCTCATGCCTGCCTACCTCTCCAGCCCCTACAATCTCGGCCTCTTCCCCAGAGCCATCGGGTGAGGAAGTTGCTCTTTAATTGCTACTAGCCCATCTGACTGGCTCTGTCCCGCCTCATATTGGTTACTTCCTCTCTTTTCTCCTTTTTGTTGACCAAGCAACAATCTACTGCCACATAAACACAGAGAAACCAAAACAAATGTAAGCAAGGTCTAGAGGCTGGGCACTTTCTTGTTTAAGCAGCTAAAAAGGGGCACTCTGTTTGCATGGGCTTTGTATTTGCATGAGTACAATTAAGTACTTAGCATAATTCATATGGATGAATCCACCCAGGATGATGGGAAATGGTATGTGTGGTTGATATGTTACAAATCCTGTATTTAACTGAAGAGGGGAATGAAATACTGTCTTTTTCATGATATGCTCCCCTCTGATTGTATAAACTGTGTTTAGCCTGCTCTGATGGAAAAGTCACCATCAATACACAGAACTCAGAAGAGTGGCCAACCCTATTTTTCCAGTCTTGTGAGGGAGAGAGTATCAGTTGTGCTGAAGTTCTGTGCCTTTGGTAATGTCTAAGTCTATTTCTATTGTTAAAAGATAGACTTAATGATTCCTTGTAGAGTTTTTTCTTATTCCGATGGGAGAGTAATTTCTGGTGTTCTAAAAGCTGAAGTTAGGAGCTGAAATCAGTAGAAGGTTGAAGTTCTCTCTAAGAGCTGAATTCACTGAGAGGCTGATTGAGGCCCAGCATAAGTTGGTGCCTCAAGCTAGGAAAGCATCTTGAAAGTGGATAGTGGCACCAGCAGCAGGTACCAGTAGAAGGTGTAAGCAGGTGGGGTGAGCGGATGGTGCCAGTGGATAGGGTGAGCAGCCAGCAGATGGCATCAGCAGAAAGTGTGAGTGACTACTGAGCAGTGTCAACAACCAGCAGACTGCATCAGTGGACAGGGCAAGTGGCCAGCAGACAGAGGCCAGCGCACAGTGCCAGCGGGTGGTGTGAACAGCCAGCAGACGGTGCCAGCGGAAGGTGATAATGATCAGTGGGCAGTTCCAGCAGACGGGGTGAGCAGCCAGTGGATGGCGCCAGTGCAAGGCATGAGTGACCTGCACACAGTGTGAGAGGGCAGGGGGTGGCACGAGTGAACCCAGTGGCAGAAGACAAATGAGAGGGGGATGCTAAAATTATGATGATCAGTATGGGGGTAATGGAGAAGTGAAGGACACACTCTGCATACACTGGACTGGAGTAAATTGTGCTTAATTGGGTTTTGTGTGAATCCTGCCCTGCAGTGTCTCTCCAAATCAGTGCTGGTTTTGATATTGCGTCTACATTCTCTTTATGTTACTATTAAAAGTTTTATGTCCTACACTCGGACTCATGCTTGCAGGAGGGGAAGCATTGCTCAGGGAATAGTGCGTGATTTCCCAAGAGACTGGGTGGGGGTTTGAGCCGGTTGGTGTTGTAACATTGGGAATCCCTAGATATAGAACCCGGCCCTTTGCTGTGTTGTCTTGACCGAGCAGACACATTACACAAACAAGGAATTTTGTGGCACTTTTAAACACTAACAAATGTATTTACTGCATAATTTGTTAGTCTTTAAAAATGCCACAAGACTCCTTGGCTATGTCTACACTAGAAAAGGTAAGTCGATTTAAGGGTTACTCCATGTCCACACCATCCTTAAGCCGACTTAAGGCTTCAGTTGACTTAATGAGCAGCAGTAACAAAGTCGACTTAAGCTTTCATTAAGTCGACTTAAGGAAATTCTTAAGTTGACTTAATGAAAGCCTAGTGTGGACGTGGCTTAATTTAAGTCGACTTAAGCCTGCTTAAGTCAACTTAAATTGCCAGTGTAGATGTAGCCCTTGTGTGTTTTGCTGAGTTAGATGGATATGGCTACCCCTTTGGAACAGAGAAACCAGAATCATTAGTTTACTACATGCAATGTGTGGGGGGACAGTAGGCCCTGGGAGCTCTGTTAGCACCACCCCTGAAGAGCCTGGCAGACCCTGAGGTCACCCATTTTTTAGAGCAGGGGAGATGGTTAAACTAGGGAGTCGGGGGAAATGCCGGAATAATTTCCACGTCTGATATTAGTGTTGAGAAGGAAGAAAATGAAGTAAGAAAAGACACAGAAATAGGGAGCTGCATGAAGGTTACGAGGAGGGGTAGTGTAAATGCCAGTCTAGTGTGTGATATTGTCTGTAGAATGACTGTGACGAATCAGGCAAAGAATGTGAGTGAGGCCAAGCAGCATAAACTAAAATGTTTATATACTAACCCGAGAAGCCTAGGTAACAAAATGAAGGAACTGGAGCTACTGGTAGAGGAAGTGAGACCAGATATTATAGTGATAACTGAAACATGGTGGAATAGTAGTCATGACTAGTGTACCGGTATTGAAGGCTATGTGCTCTTTAGGAAAGAGATATAAAGGCAAAGGTGGGGGAGTGGCATTGTATATCAATGAGAAAGTAGACTGTAGGGAAATTCAAAGTGATGGAATTAACAAGACAGAATCAACCTGGGTAAAAATCACATTGGGGACAAAAGCTACTAGAGTTTCTCCTGGAATAGTGTTTGGAGTGTGTTACAGACTGCCAGGATCTGATTTAGACATTGATAGGGACCCCTTTAAGGAAGTTAATACTACTGGGAACTGTGTGATTATAGGAGACTAACTTCCCAGATATAGACTGGAGGACATGTGCTAGTAGTAATAAGAGGGCCCAGTTTTTCTTGGATGTGATAGCTGATGAATTCCTTCTCCAAACAGTTACCGAACCAACGAGAGGGGATGCTATCTTAGATTTGGTACTGGTGAGTAGTGAGGACCTCATAGAGGAACTGGTTGTAGGGGACAACTTAGGTTCAAGTGACCATGAGCTAATTCAGTTCAAACTAATTGGAAGGATATACAAAAATACATCTGCAATGTTCCCTCTAAGGTTTGGCAGCTTGTGTGCAAAATTTTCAAGCTGTGTGCAAAACTTTTTCTGAATAAAATTTTGGTGTAAACTCACACGACAAAAATTATAGGCATTAATTGAAGTTAAAGTGATTGTAAATAGAATTCATTAATTGTGTTTAATTAATTGAATTTGAATGAATTTTGAATTGAAATTTAATTGTTAGAAAGGTTTTTATTTAAAATTAATTTTTTAAAAGTTTTTTTTAAAAGAAAGAAAGAAAGAAAGAAAGAAAGAAAGAAAGAAAGAAAGAAA
>ML685764.1:42162829-42180426 GCA_007922175.1 Pelusios castaneus
AAAGAAAGAAAGAAAGAAAGAAAGAAAGAAAGAAAGAAAGAAAGAAAGAAAGAAAGCTGAGGCTGCTGGCGGGGGGGACCCAACCATGGCCCCGGGAAGCTGCTGGTGGGGTGGAGCAGACCCCAGCCCCGGAGGCCGATCCCGGCTCTGTGCCGGGAGGCCAAGGCCGTCGGTGGAGTGGAGCCGACCCCAGCCCTGGCAGTTGAGGTTGTCGCGGCCACCCCGCTGCCCCAGCCGTGTGGGGCAGGCCGGCTGACCCGGCCCTGAGCCTGCCTGTTCCGCCCTGGGGGCGGGGAGGGCCAGCCCAGAAGCCGGGAGCAGGCCAGATCTGCTGCAGCTCCGGGAGTCTGGAGGGGGCGGTGGGGGCCCCTCAGTGCTGTGCGGGGGGGGGTGACGGCCGCTGTGCAGCCGCACACCCGCGCAGCTTAGAAGGAACATAGTCTGTGACCAAGATCTTTGACTTTAAAAACGCTAACTTTAGAAAATTAAGGGAATTAGTTGGGGAAGTGGACTGGACAGAAAAACTCAAAATGTAAAAAGGTAGAAGGGGCTTGGAATTACTTCAAATCAAAGTTGCAAGAATTATCTGAAGCCTACATTCCAAGGAAGGGGAAAAAGTTCATAGGTAAGAGCTGTAGACCAAGCTGGATGTGTAAGCATCTCAGAAAGGCAATTAGGAGGAAGCACAGAGCCTACAAAGAGTGGAAAAGGTGAGGGATCAGCAAGGAAAGCTACCTTTTGGAGGTCAGAACATGCAGAGATAGAGTGAGAAAGGCAAAAAGTCAAGCTGAGCTGGACCTTGCAAAGGGAATTAAAACCAATATTAAAAGGTTCGTTAGCCATATAAATAGGAAAAAAAACAAAGAAAGAAGAAGCGGGACCATTAAAAACTGAGGATGGGGTGGAGGTCAAGGGTAATCTAGGCATGACTGAATGTCTAAATAAGTACTTGGCATCTGTTTTCAATGAGAATGAAGATGAGCTGGAGGATAGAGATAGGGAAGCTAATGGGAACAAGATCATGAAAGTGGAAATCACCATACCTGAGGTAGAAGCCAAACTTGAGCTGCTGGATGAGACTAAAATCGGGGGGCCCAGACAATCTCCATCCGAGGATACTAAAGGAACTGGCTCGTGAAATTGCCAGCCCTTTAGTGAGGATTTTTAACGAATCTGTAAATTCAGGGGTTGTACCATATGACTGGAGAATCGCTAATATAGTTCCTATTTTCAAGAAAGGGAATAAAAACGATCCGGTTAACTACAGGCCTGTTAGTTTGACCTCGGTAGTATGCAAAGTCTTGGAGAAAATTTTGAAGGAGGAAGTACTTAAGGCTATACAGGATAATGGTAACTGTGATAAAATACAACATGGCTTTACAAAAGGGAGATCATGCCAGACCAACTTGATCTCCTTTTTTGAAAGGATAACAGATTTTTTAGATAAAAGGAATGCGGTGGACCTAATTTACTTAGATTTCAGCAAGGCATTTGATACAGTTCCACATAGGGAGTTATTAGTTAAGTTACAGAAGATGGGGATTAATGTGAATATAGTAAGGAAGATAAGGAACTGGTTAACAGGGAGGCTACAGCGGGTCATACTGAAGGGTGAACTGTCAAGCTGGAGGGAGGTTACCAGTGGAGTCCCTCAGGGACTGGTCTTGGGACCCATCTTATTTAACCTTTTTGTTACTGACCTTGGCACAAAAAGCGGGAATGTGGTAATAAAGTTTGCAGATGACACAAGGTTGGGAGGTATTGCCAATACAGAGAAGGATGGGGATGCCGTACAGAAAGATCTGGATGATCTGGTAAACTGGAGTATCAGGAATAGGATGAAATTTAATAATGGGAAGTGCAAGGTCATGCATTTAGGGATAAATAACAAGCATTTTTCCTATAAGTTGGGGATGCATCAGTTGGAACAGACTGAGGAGGAGAAGGATCTGGGAGTACTGGTTGATCATAGGATGACTATGAGCCACCAATGTGATGTGGCCGTGAAAAAAGCTAACACGGTTCTAGGATGCATCAGGAGAGGTATTTCAAGTAGAGACAGGGAGGTGTTAGTGCCGCTGTACAAGGCGCTGGTGAGACCCCATCTGTAATATTGCATGCAGTTCTGGTCCCCCATGTTTAAAAAGGATGAATTCAAATTGGAACAGGTGCAGACAAGGGCTACAAGGATGGTCTGTGGAATGGAAAGGCTGCCTTATGATTGGAGACTCAAGAAGCTTGGCTTGTTTAGCCTAACCAAAAGAAGCTGAGGGGGGATATGATTGCTCTCTGTAAATACATCAGAGGGATTTATATCAAGGAGGGAGAGGAATTATTTGAGTACAGCACCAATATGGACACCAGAACAAATGGTTATAAATTGTCCAAGAAATTTAGGCTTGAAATTAGATGCAGGTTTCTAACCATTAGAGGAGTAAAGTTCTGAAATAGCCTTCCAAGGGGAGTTGTGGGGGCAAAGCTTCATAAATTTATGGAGGGGATGGTATGATTAGCCTATTTTGGAAATTGACTGATATTTGGCTACGTGTGGTGGATATACAAGTGGCTTTAAAAGGGAGGGTACGTGGGGTGGGTTCTGAGTTATTACAGAAAATTGTTTCTTGGGTAACTGGCTGTTGAGACTTGCCCACGTGCTCAGTGTTTAACTGATTGCCATATTTGGGGTCAGGAAGGAATTTCCCCCCAGGGCTGATTGGCCTGGGCTCTGGGGGTTTTTCGCCTTCCTCTGTAGCACAGGGCATGGCTCACCTACCAGTGAATTCTCTGTATCTTAAAGTCCTTAAATCTTGATTTAAGAAGGTAAATAACTCAGTCATAGGTTGATGGCCTACTGCTGGAGTGGGTGGGTTAGGTTTTGAGGCCTGCATTTTGCAGGAGGTCAGACTAGATGATCATACTGGTCCCTTCTGACCTTAAAGTCTATGGCTATGTCTACACTTACTAAAGTTAGTTCGAATTAACTTAATTCGAACTAGCATGGCCCCACTAGAATGCTAGTTTGAACTAAGCAAGTGCCATGCATCCGAGACGTTACGGAGGGATTGTTGAGAATCATCCGTCCCTCTGACTACTACCCCATGCTACTCATCCATGTGGGAACCAATGATACTGCGAGAGGTGACCCTCTGCAGATCAAAGGTGACTACAGAGCTCTGGGAGCATTGGTGAAGGAGTTCGGTGCACAGGTGGTGTTCTCCTCGATCCTTCCGGTAGGGGCCCGAGCAGAGACAGATGCATCCTGGAGGTGAATGCCTGGCTGCAGAGATGGTGTTACCAGGAGGGCTTTGGCTTCCTCGACCATGGGGTGCTGTTTCAGGAAGAAGGACTGCTCGGCAGAGATGGACTCCACCTATCCAGGAAGGGGAAGAGCGTATTTGGAAGCAGACTGGCTAACCTGGTGAGGAGGGCTTTAAACTAGGTTTGAAGGGGGAAGGTGACCAAAGCCCACAGGTAAATGAAACTGAGGGAGACCTGGGGGAAGGGATGGAACTTGGGCGGTGCTGGGGCTGTAACAGCAGGAATAAAAGAGAGGGTAGTTGGGACTGGGGGGGGGGAAAATCAAATAATTGTTTTTTATTTCCTAATGAAGTCATAATATCTCAGGCGAGTGGGGAAGGAGGACACCGTGAGAAATTGCAAGGAGGAAGATGCCTCGGGAGGGAGAATCGACAGGGTAAAGTAGGGCAATGGGCCCAGTATCTTAGGTGCCTGTACACAAATGCGAGGAGCCTGGGAAACAAGCAGGAAGAATTGGTAGTACTGGCACAGACAAGGAACTATGATATAATTAGAACAACAGAAACATGGTGGGATAACTTGCATCACTGGAGCACTGCCATGGACGGATATAAATTGTTCAGGAAGGACAGGCAAGGAAGAAGGGGGGGGAGGAGTAGCGCTATATGTAAAAGAGCTGTATGACTGCTTGGAGATCCACTATACAAGTGGAAACAAGATGGTTGAAAGTCTATGGGTTAAGTTTAGGGGAGAATGCAACAAGGGGGATGTTGTGGTAGGTGTCTGCTACAGACCGCCAGACTAGAAAGAGGAGGTGGATGAGGCGTTCTATGGACAACTAACAGAAGTTTCCAGATCATCAGAGCCCCTGGTTCTTATGGGGGACTTCAATTATCCTGATGTCTGCTGGGAAGATAATACAGCAGTGCACAGGCAATCCAGGAAATTTTTGGAGAGTGTTGAGGACAACTTCCTAGTACAAATGCTGGAGGAACCAACTAGGGGCCTTGCACCTCTAGACCTATTGCTCACAAATAGAGAAGAATTGATTGGGGAAGTAGAAGTAAATGGCAACCTGGGCAGCAGCGACCATGAGATAGTAGAGTTCAGGATCCTGATCAATGGAAGGAAGGAAAGAAGCAGAACACACACCCCTGGACTTCAGAAAAGCAGATTTTGGCTCCCTCAGGGAACTGATGGGCAGGATCCCTTGGGAGGCTGATCTGAAGGGGAAAGGTGTCCAAGAGAGCTGGCTGTAATTTAAAGAAACCCTGTTAAAGGCACAGGAAGATAACATTCCAATGTGCAGAAAGAACAGCAAATGTGGATGGCGACCAGTGTGGCTTAGCAGGGAACTCTGCGGGGAGCTAAAACATAAAAGGGAAGCTTAGACAGATGACAAGGGAGGCGTATAAAGATATTGCTCGGGACTGCAGGGATAAAATCAGAAAGGCCAAAGGACAATTGGAGTTGCAGCTAGCAAGAGATGTGAAGGATAACAGAAAGGGGTTCTATAAGTATATCAGCAACAAGAAAAGGATCAGAGGTGGTGTAGGTCCCTTACTGAATGGAGCAGGCATCCTCATGGTGGATGATGCGGAAAAGGCTGAAGTACTCAATGCTTTTTTTACTTCAGTCTTCACAGGGAGGGCTAGCTCCCAGGCTACTACACGGGGTAACGCGGTATGGAGAGGAGAGAGGCCCTCGGTGATGGAAAGTCAGGTTAGGGAACACTTAAAGAAATTGGATGTGCACAAGTCCATGGGGCCGAATGAACTGCATCCAAGGGTGCTGAGGGAGTTGGCGGAAGTGATTGCAGAGCTGCTGGCCATTATCTTTGAGAACTCGTGGCAAACGGGGGAGGTCCCAGAGGATTGGAAAAAGGCAAATATAGTACCTCTCTATAAGAAAGGAAAAAAGGAGGATCCGGGGAACTACAGACTGGTCAGCCTCACCTCAATCCCTGGGAAAATCATGGAGCAGGTCCTCAAAGAATCCATCCTGAAACACTTGGAGGAAAATAGGGTGATCAGGAACAGTCAACATGGATTCACCAAGGGCAAATCGTGCCTGACCAATCTGATTTCCTTCTATGGTGAGATGATTGGATTTGTGGATGCGGGAAGAGCCGTTGACGTGGTATACTTTGACTTTAGCAAGGCTTTTGCTACGGTTTCCCACAGCATTCTCAGTGGCAAGTTAAGGAAGTATGGGTTGGACAAGTGGACCGTAAGCTGGATCAAAAACAGGCTAGATCAACGGGCTCAGCGGGTAGGAATCAATGGCTCGATGTCTGGTTGGCAACCGGTAACGAGTGGAGTGCCTCAGGGGTTGGTCCTGGGGCCGGTTCTATTCAACATCTTCATTAATGATCTTGATGATGGAATAGAATGCGTGCTTAGTAAGTTTGTGGATGACACCAAGTTGGGGGGAATGGTAAATACCCTGGAGGGCAGGGACAGGATCCAGGGAGACATGGACAAATTGGAACACTGGGCCGAAAGAAACCTCATGAGGTTCAACAAAGACAAGTGCAAAGTCCTGCACTTAGGACGAAAAAATCCCATGCACTGCTACAGGCTGGGGACCGATCGGCTAAGTAGCAGTGCTGTAGAAAAGGACCTGGGGGTTATGGTGGACGGGAAGATGAATATGAGCCAACAGTGTGCCCTTGTTGCCAAAAAGGCCAATGGCATATTAGGCTGCATCAGTAGGAGTATTGACAGCAGATCGAGGGATGTGATAATTCCCCTCTATTCAACACTGGTCAGGCCACATCTGGAATACTGTGTCCAGTTTTGGACTCCCCACTACCAAAACGATGTGGACAAATTAGAAAGAGTCCAGCAGAGGGCAACAAAAATGATTAGGGGGCTGGGGCACATGACTTATGAGGAGAGACTGAAGGAACTAGGCTTATTTAGTCTACAGAAAAGAAGACTGAGGGGAGATTTGATAGCAACCTTCAACTACTTGAAGGGGTGCTCCAAAGAAGAGGGAGGTAGGCTATTCTCGATGGTAACAGAGGACAGAACAAGGAGCAATGGTTTCAAATTACAGCTGGGGAGGTCAACTTGGATATTAGGAAAAACTTTCTCAATAGGAGGGTGGTGAAGCACTGGAATGGGCTACCTAGGGAGGTGGTAGAATCTCCATCTTTGGAGATTTTTAAGGCCCGGTTAGACAAAACCCTGGCTGGGGTGATTTATTTGGGAGTGGTCCTGCTTTTTAGCAGGCGGTTGGACTAGATGACCTTGTGAGGTCCCTTCCATCCCTATTATTCTATGATTCTATGAATTAGTCAATTGCATTAAGGTCAATGTGCCGGTTAGTTCGAACTAAACGCTTAGTTCGAACTAACATGGCCACATTGGGTTAATTCGAATTAACTAGTTCGAAAAGTATAATCAAATTAAGGAAGCCCTTAATTCGAACTACAGAAAGCCTAGTGTGGCCAAGGCTTAAGTTAGTTCGAATTAAGCTTCCTTAATGCAAACTAACTTGCCAGTGTAGACATAGCCTATGAGTCTGTAAGTCTATGAGTCAAACTCATTTGCTATGGTGGGCCAGATTTGACGTCAATGTACTTCAAGTGGGCCGTACATACCATAAATTGAAATACTATGGCATTCTTGCCGCATTGCGGAGTGCTGTGTTTACAAAACTGTGCTCCACGATACTTCCCCCTCCCCCCTCAGAGCGTGTTGTCTCATGGAATGCAGTCTCGCATACCCAGTGCTCCGTGATGTTGCAAGACTGCAGTTACAGGTCAGATGGGAGAGGTTTTTGGGCCACATTCGGCCCACGGACTGCATGTTTGACACCCCTGTCTTAGAGATAGGGATATGTTTGTACAAGGACAGAATGAATTTCTTGTAACAAGACAGTACAATATAAATACATCCACAGATCTCTGCTTGGAGCTACAATAGCTGCATAGTCAGAGCCCTGGCAGTGGTGCTTAGTCGTCCCCCCGTCCTATTCCCATGCCACCATGACACAGTGCTGCATGAGCCCCTGGAGAGAGCTCAATGCATTGCAGGTTTATAAACAAGTTGCCCATGGAAGGTTCTGTGGCATTGCTTGGAGATTGGGCATAGTTGCACTCTGGAAAGGCCTCCAGGAATCTCTGACTTATAAATAGGAGAGAACATTCAGGGACCTGATATGTCCCTAACACCCTGGCCAGCAAAGAGCAAAGTGAGAACACAAATACCTGCCTGTATTCCTCACACTGTCACCTTGCCCTAAGGCAGTGGTTTTCAAACCATGGGTTGCAATTCAGTACTGGGTCACAGACCCTCAGGTACTGGGTCATGGCGCCCCCTGCTGCTACCAACAAAAGACTGCAATGCATTGCTCAAAGATGTAATTGTCTGATCACAGGCATAAATGATTTTCTTCAATTGTGCCCTGAAAAGAAAAACAACCACCACTGCCCTGAGGCACCTCTCCGGTGTGACCTGCATGTCTCTGACAGACAGCTCCTGGCCCAGGATGGGACAGGAGGAAGGAGCCATTCCCAGACACCCAGGTTGGGGAAGAGTTAGTAGGCTGGGAGATGGGAAGAGAGAAGCTGCAGGGTACCAGCTGTGGCTCACTCCATGACAGCACTAAAGGAGCCCTTACAGTGACTGCCCTGAGAGGGCAGTGGGAAAATAGTTCCATGCCTGAATCCTACCCAGCAACACGTAGAGGGTTGCTGGGGGTGGCCCCCTCAGAACCCCTTGTCCCAGACTCACCTGTAGCTACCTGAAGAGGCCATCACCTTGACAGCCAGCACAGTGCTCCTGCCCTGGTGGATGCAGAGGCTTTGGGGAGGAGACACGCTGTGCCTGGGGTGCGTCCAATTCATGTTCATTGCTGGTTAACCTGTGAGCCTTCTCTTCACAATGTTCCAGCCCCACCTGTCTGCTACACCCAATTTCACTCATGCTCTGCTGCCCTAGAGTGGCCTGGAGACATCCAGGTAGAGTCACCCTGTGCTCATTTAGATCAAATCCTGGAATCATTCCTAGCAGGACCACGCCCTGGCCTTCCTTCCCTAGGACTATGGGGTAGAAGTCACTATGCAGACAAGCAGCAAGAGGAATCAACGGTAATACACAATGCAGGGAATACAACCAAACCAGTATGTACCTACCTGGGCTTAGAAGTTGCTTCTCTCTGTCCAGCCAGCTAATATTGTATTGACTTGTGGAGACTGAGCTATGCATTGCTCCCCCTGGGAGGGACCCCTCTGGGGCAGGGTGTGCATGAAGCTTCCCATGCTGTGCTGAGAGAGGAGATTGGGGCTCCTGGTTGTCAAATCAGCAACATTTTCCCAGCTAGCAGTAACTGAGACCGATGGGGACTCTACAACAAACCTTTTGAATTAATTACACACGACCAGGGAGGCCAGCACTATGTCCTGAAGTAAAGAATATTTGGGAGAGTGCACCAGCAAAGGAATTCAGTTACTGACTTTCTGGACAAATTCCAAAGGGGTAGCCGTGTTAGTCTATTGTAGAAAGACAACAGAGTCTTGTGGCACTTTTAAAGACTAACAGATTTATTAATCGCATGAGCTTTCGTGGGAGAAAATCCCACTTCGTCAGACGAAAGCTCATGCGATTAATAAATCTGTTAGTCTTTAAAAGTGCCACAAGACTCTGTTGTCTGACTTTCTGGAGGCTGCATCACACCTCCCTCCCAGGAAGGGTTCCCCTCCTATTCAGTACAATAACCAATAACCGTGGCTCCCCAAACACCCTGTAGGAGGAATCCAGAGCGTGACTTTGCAGTGCAGTGAGACCGAGGGCTGCACAAGCCAGGCATCCAGCTTCGAGTGCGCGTCCCAGCATAAATGGCCAGATCCTCGGCTGCAAGGAAGGCGTTTAAGGCACCTCAGGGATCCAGGGTATGAAAGTAGCTTTAAATGACCTTTGTGCTGCCCTTACCCGGCCCACCCTCATCCCTGTCCCAAATCCAGCCTGTAGACTGCTCACTTCCAACAGCAGCCAGTGTCTCCAGTACTGCCCAGCAACCAGGGATCCCCAGGGCTCTGGGAACCCTGGGACACACCCTATGCCGGGGAGGGGTCGGTGGCCTAGTAGCCTTTGCGCTAATGTGACCCAAAGCTGCACTGCGGGCTCTGGCCACATGAGGCTGTGTCCCAAACAGAGCAGGTTTATCCAGCTCGGCACATGCCAGTCTCCACTCAGTATAGACTAGACTTGGGCTGGGACCTGGGGGGATGGGAACCTGGGTTCCGTTTCCTACAATTCTGTCCCTACAATGAGACTTGAAATGAAGCACTGATTGCTGGTGACCATTAAAAATCCCATGAGGCTTTTCCACCTGTTACAGACATCTTGGCTAGATTCCAGCCCGGATAAATAGTTCTGTTTACCGAAAATTCCCCCAGCAACTTCAGCAGGCAACATCATTCTTTCTGCTGCTTCTTGTAAACTCTGACATAATGCTGGTGGAAGGGCACTGGCCAGAGGTGGCTGCCTTTCAGGAACGCATAAAATGATTCCTGGGGATGTGGCTCTGTAAAATGCTCTCAGATCCACTGGGATGAAAGGTGCTCTGTCAGGCTTCTCCAGCCCATTAGCTAACAATGTGGGAAGGATCATCACTCAGGCATCACTTATGTTATACTCTGGCTTCAGAGAGAGTACGGCCAAGGCCAGGAATGAAGACAATATACACTATGTCTCCAGGACAATGATATTTCATATTCTTCCTCATCGCCAAGCACTAGACAGCAGAAGGCGAGCATCATTAGTTCCATTTTACAGTAAGGGAACTGAGGCATAGCGGGGAAGTGATTGGGCCAGGTCACCCAACAGCCTGAGGCAAAGTTGGGGAGGGAGCCCAGATGCCCTGATTCCAAGTCCAGCACTCAGTCCACTGGGTCATGTTACCCCAATATAGGATAGACCAGAGGTTTTCAACCTCTTTTTGACTTGAGGGCCACAGATATAATTTTTAACAATCCTGAAGGGCCACCAGTCTTCGCCAGCCAGGCCCCCCTCTCTTCTACTGCAGCCTATGGAAGGAGTTCAGGGAGGAGGCTGTCTTCTCACTGATATCCTATCTCCCTCACTACAACAGGGAAACCACATGCATCCTGTAGATTTGTGCGCTGATGCGCTCTATCTGGCAATTGCTCCCTTCTGCAACCCGTGCTCTCTTTCCTTTGGCTCCAGCAGGGACCCCAGGAGTTAGGGACCCTAGCTAAGCACTTTGCACTCTGCTGGAGCCGGGTGTGGGGAGTGCTAATCTTTTCTCTGACTCCATCAGTGCCTATGAACCTAGGTGGAGTGCTTTGCCATGCTCCTTGCTATAGCCCAGGGCAGGAGAGCGCTGATCTCCCATCCTCTTGAATGCAGCAAGGAGCCTGCACCTGTCTGTTAGCCCTGTGAAAGTGTACTCTGCCTGGATCCTTAGGCAGTGGCTCCCTTCTGCAGCCAGCAGGAAGGAAGCAGAAGACGACTTTGAAAGTCCTTGTGGACCACTTTTCAGCCCAGGCCACAGGTTGGGAATCCCTGGAATGGACAATAGCATTGCAGCTTGGCACAGCAATCTCACCCCTGTAAACCATGCTCAGAGATTCAGGCTAAAATGAGAATTCCATATGAACAGCATAAGGGAAAGCTAGTCCTACTTACCAGAGTGAAATGGATTCCCAGTGATCTCTCCAATGCCAGCCTTCGAAGAGCAGTGGTGTGTGGTGTGTTTGCTGGGTCTGCTTTTGGTCATGTCCACCCCCAGCCTGTGGCTACAGCCTCTCCAGATATACAATCCTAATGATCAGAATTATAGAACTGAAAGGGTTGCAAGAGCTTCCTGCAAAGTCATTAGAGAAGAGGAAATGTTACGTGATATCAGGGAAGAGGAAAAGACATGAAGGAAAAAGCAGCTTAAACAGCAGAGGCTGGGAATTCCTGAAAAGCCATTAGCATTTCTTAACCAGAACTTTACTTCTAAAGGCTGTGTTCTTGGCAAAGATGAAGACATCAGAATTGGCCTCTGGAAACCAAAGATTCCAGTCCCTTGTCTATGGTTAGGTCAGGAAGCAAGCCGCTGTTACCCTCCTGCAGGCCAACATGGCATCACAAAGGGCCAGGTTCTACACCTAGGGGTTCCCAAACAATATAATAATACCAACTGACTCAAACCCCCACCCAGTCTCCTGGGAAATCACGCACTATTCCCTGGGTGCCCTAAAGGGACAATGCTTCTCCTCTTGCAAGTATAGGTCTGAGTGTAGGACATAAAACTTTTAATAGTAACAAAGAGAATATAGAGGCAATATCAAAACCAGCACTAGTTTGGAGAGACACTGCAGGGCAGGATTCACACAAAACCCGATAAGCAGAACTCACCCCATCCCAGTGTAATGTCCTTCACTTCTCCATTACCCCCATACTGACCATCATAGTTTTAACATCCACCTCTCAAAAGTGGGTTCTCAGCCAGCCCCCTCCAGTTGGCTTCTCTTCTGCCACCTTGGGATCTGCTTGTGTCACCTGTTGGCCACTCACCCCATCCCACTGGTCATTCAAACCTTCAACTGGTACCATCTGCTGGTCACTCACACCGCTGTCTGCTGGCACTGGTCACTCACACCATCCCCTAGCACCACCAGCTGACTACTTCAGAGACACCAACTTCCATGGGCCTCAGTCAGCTCTCTAATGAAGTAATCTCTTAGAGAAAATTTTAACCCTCTAATGATTTCAGCTCCAGACTTCAGCCTTTAGAACACCAGTAATTGCTCTCTGATCAAAATAAAAGACTCCACAAGGAATCATTAAGTCTATATTTTAACAATGAGAGGGTAATTAGAGATTGCCAAAGACTCAGCTCTTCAACAGAACTGCTAAGACCTTCTTCTTTCGCTCTTTTTAGAAGGCTGGAAACCAGTTTGACCACTCATCTGAGTGCTGTGTTGCTAATGGTGAATTTTCCATTAGCTTAGGTGACACACTGCTTGCACAATCAAAGGATAGCATATCATGAAAAAACAGTATTTCAGTTCTCACCTTCAGTTAAAACACAGGAAGTGGAGGATTTGTGATGTAAACCAGCCACATATGCAATTTACAACCATGCCCAGCACCTGAGCAGATTCTTCCATAGACAGTGAAATTATGTTAAATACCTAATTGTACTCATGCAAATACAAAACCCATGAAAATCAGATGCCTCCTTTGCTCAGCTGCTAAGCAAGAGAAGTGCCCTGGCTTACACAGCACTTGAATGGAATCTTTCCCAGTGGGAGGGCTGGCCTGTGCACAGAATGCTTTTTCTTTACAAATCCAAGGAAATTAAATACAAGAAGCCAGGTCATTCCACACAAAGCCTGGGATTTTTGATGCACAAAGGCCATAGCAGCTGATTCCCCTGCAAATAGTGTGCTCTGCATCTTTATGGCAGCACTAAGCAGACAAACCTGGAAAAGCCAGGACACCCCTTTTGCAAGATTGTCAGGGGTTGCTGAGCCATGGTAGCAGTTCCTACACCACCCCGTCCCTTTCAGCAGTGTAAGGGGTAAGACTGGAGGAAAGAAGACATAGCCTGAGATATCCTTATGCCTGGCAGTCCCCAGCTACCAGAACAGCTCTGGGGCCTTGTCATCTGATACGACTTAAAGCAGCATGCAGTCCATTCATGAGCAGCAGGTATCACAGGCCTGGAAAGGCTAAGCCTTCTCAAATAGCCAGGCCTTGCCATACCCATGCTGTGCCCTGAGACCCCACTCCCTCCTGTTGCACTCTGCTGACTGCTCTTCTACCATGGCCCCAGCCCAGGCAAGGGGGTGCTGCAGCAGCTCCTCACAGAGTTTGCACCCTTTCTTAGCCTTTCCCCCAAAGGAAGCAGGGGCAGAGGTTGAGGCTGGTGCTTGGAATACCCAGTGGTCCAGGGCTGGGGCCACCTGGTGCTGAGACCACCCAGCTGGTGCTCGGGTAACACGCTACGGAGCTGGAGCCACCCCTGGCTGGCTTTCTGAGGCTGAGGCCCAAGAACAATTGGATATAAGCCAGACACCAACAAGTTTAGGCTTGATATTAGAGGAAGGTTTCTACCCATCAGAGGAGTGAAGTTCTGGAACACCGTCCCAGGGAAGCAATGAAGGCAAGAACACCTAGCTAGCATCTAGTCTGAGCTTGATCTGTTTATGGAAGGAATGGTGCAGTGAGACAATCACATGTAGTAGCAAATATCTCCAGCAGTCAATGGACTAGAATGCATGGTTTCTAGGTTTGTAGTTCATTGTTCTTCCTTCTGGTGTCAGGGCTGTTTCTCACTTGGCTTCCCAACCTTATGTGCAGCATTCTGCGTCTGTCTGGAGCAAGGGCCCAAATGATGTTACATGATGCCTCCACTTATGACCCAAGGGCACTGGGTTAGTCACGTGTTCTTGTCTCTTCTAGTTTTGAACGTGACCACTCATCTCACATTCACTGAGCAGCAAAACATATGGATTCCAAAGCAACCCCCTCTGAACCAGGGACTGGGAATGCCTGTATATCTCCTACTCCCTTGTCTCATCAGATATGTGCTCAGTATGTGTTAAAGAGAATGACATATAACGAGCACCAATTGTCATGTTCTTTTTTCTGTTTTGAATTCTTTGCTATCAATGAAGGGACAATTAGTCATTTTTGCTAATTAGCTGAATAGTAAATTATACTGAAACAATTCAAGATATGGAAAAAAATAAAAAAAAACTTATTTCTTTGTGCTAAGTTCTTTAAAAGAACCAAATCATTTCCAGAACCCAGCCAGACATTCCATGCACAGGAAATGATGTCGTAACTCTCACTATAACAATGTCACATGATGCACCCTGCCACACCCCTAGAGTATGATCTGTGTAATGTCCCTGTTCACTTTTGCAATGTAATTGTATGTTTTAATGCAAAATATGCCATGCAAGATTCCGTTTTGAATGATCATGACATACTCTGCATTATTGTTATGGCATCATGTTTCCTGCAGCATTGTACATGTGTACCTAAGTGAAACATGTCCCCATGTATGTCACATGCCTCGGAAGAGGGGAGCTAGAGAAACAGAACTGTCTCTCAGCATTTAAACTGAAGAGGTGCATGATGAAGACAATACAAATTATGCTCTTTAGCTCAGAAGGGAAAAATCATGATACAAAGGATCACCTGACCCCAGTGGGGGAGGCGGTGTGTTTGGAGAAAGAAGTACACACACACTTGGAACTATTTGGGGCTTTTGGCCAGAGAAACTCCATCTTGAAACATCTCCATGTACAAGTAAGGACTGGGCCCTCCGCATGGAGGGGCAGAGACTGATTGGAAGCCATCATAGCCAAATTTGAGTGGTGAGCTGAGCATAATTGTAGTAGTGATTTTAGGTTAGATTGCATCTTAGATTTTCATTTGGTAGTGATGAATTCCTGATTGATTGATTGTACATTGATTTGCTATATACTCACCTAAAATCATGCTTTAAAAAACTGCTAATTTATTGATTAATCTAAAGCTGTGTGGATTTTAGAGACAGAGAATGGACATGTTGATGCCTAATTTAGAGCAGAAGCTAGCTGCCTATAAGTTTCTTTGTTAAACTGATGGACTAGTGTAAATGAGCCAGCAGTGATATGGGAAGGATCCCAATCCCTGCAGGACAGAAGTTCCTGATGTGGCATCTGGGGGGCTGGGAGTGGTTGCAGGAGGACCATCCCAAGTAGCTAGTAAGCGTACTTCCACTGTCTGGGACCGATCACATGCAAGAGGCTGGTGCAAACTGTCCCAGGAGTGGGGGTCCACCAAGCTAAGCAGGGCAAGTGGCGTCCAGGAGTGGATAATAAGGGAGACACAACAGCACACCAGACAAGATTCCAGCAGGAAAATGTCACAATGGCATAACAAGCAGGTTAGATGCCCAACTTGTTGCTGTAAACAAGGTTCACATTTGAATACTGGTATTGAGGGTTTTAAGTGCAGTGACTGAGAATACACAGGTTGTTGGTTTTTGTTTGTTTATTTCAATAGAGGGAGATAAGCAGAGGGAAACCCAAAAGTGGATATCAGATGTAGAACTGGAGATGGCTAGGATGCAAGCAGCGGCAAGAAGGAAAGACAAAGAACACCAAGAGAGGGAGAGAGAAATCCAAACACCAAGAGGAAGAAAAGGAGAGAAGATTCATCATGTGGCAAGCAGAGATGGAGATTTAAATAGCAAAGGACAGATGTTGACGTGCCCAGGAAGCTGCCCACAGATGTGCCTTGGAGTTAAAGCTTGTAGTGGAAGCTCTGGCTGCAGCTAAAGCATGTGCCGGGGAAGCCCCCAAAAAACTGTGCAGATAATAGGGGCAGCTGTAGAGAGAGCAAGAGAAGCTGAAAAAAGAATCCACCAGAGAATCATGGTCTGGACAAGCACGAGGGCCTTCCAGTGTCTCCTTCCACACCTGAGACACCCAGCTTTGATGAACTGATTCCTAGTTGCCAAGAGACAGACTGCATTAAAGAGAGCGTCACCACTCTTGAGAAACCTTGTGCTGTGCCCGAGATTTCTGAGGAATAAAAAAATTTCCACTTTCATAGTAGAGTTTCCAGGCAAAGCTTTGTCTGTGTGCAATGGGATGCCAATCAAGGGGTTGTTAAATATAAAATATACTCGCAACCCTGACAGCTTGCTGCCCTGCCCCCCAATGCACCCCTTCTGCAGCGCTTATCCCCTAACCACTGCCCCCCAGCCATACTCACCCCCTACTGGGCTGGGTGAGGGCTGGGCTGACCTTGCCTCTAGCCACTTCTCCTCACTGCCAGCCCCAGCTCGGGGCCTGATCTGGCCACCCGCCACCACCAGGCAATGGCTGAGGGCCCGATCCAGCTGCCTGCCAACATCAGGCCCCGACCAGGGGCCCAATCTCTCCCCAGCTGATCTGTTCCCAGCTGCCCTCAGGCCCCAACTGGGAGCTCCAGCCAGCTGCTGCTGGGCCCCTGCAAGGGGTCTTATACGTCTCCTGCTGCCACAGCACCAGCTAGGAGCTTAATCTCCCCCCTCCTGCTGCCACCCTGGCCAGGGGTCCGATCTAGCTGCTACCGCTGTCAGGCCCCGGCTGGGGCCCAAGCCATCCCTTGCTGCCCAGCCCTGGCCGGGGCCAACCACTGCCACAGGTCCGGGCCATGCACCACCACTGCTGGCCCTGACCCAAGCCTGGGTGCAGGGCCAGTCTCTGCCACTACCACCATCACCACCCCCACCTGGCTTACTTGAGAGGAGAGAATTAAATTTCCCTCCTCTCTTCCTGCTCTGCACCACGTGCCTCAGCTACCTGCTACAGAGCAGGAGATTAGAGCTGGCCCCTGCCAGCCCTATCTGAGCTCCTCCCAGAGAGGAATGCAGGAGCTCAGGGCAGGCACAAGCTTTCTGCGCCTACATGTGCCAGGGCTCAGGACTTGAGGCACTAGCTGGGGCAAAGAAGGCCTGTGCTCTGTCTGCCCAGTGCCAGTGATGCCCCTGCACAGAAAGTTGCTTCTCTGGGATTGAACTTGGACAGTTACAGGCTGTTGGGGGGCAGGGGGGTGTACATGTGATCAGCATAGAGGAAATTAAAAAACAAAACAAATACCCTGAATGCATCTAGCTAAACATTCCCTGTTCTACTTATGCATAGATAATTACAGCTTTAATTTCTTCTTAGGCATAGATGTCACTGGATTCTTCATGCCTGGCTCTTTGGCCTCCTTATTGATTCTTCCAGGAGCTCTTCTCCTGCCAAACAGGAAACAGAAAAGGCTTCTGCTTCCAGTTGAAAAGCCTATACTTTGTTTTTATTGGCTGTCCTGGGACTTCTCTAGGACTCACTATCTATGGTGATTTGCTGTTACAGCCTGACCTGATCCTATGTCATACACTCCCCTGCATTTAATTTCCTCCCACTCTGTAACTTTCCTATCTTCAAAGCGTCTGACGAAGTGGGATTTTCTCCCACGAAAGCTCATGCGATTAATAAATCTGTTAGTCTTTAAAAGTGCCACAAGACTCTGTTGTCTTTCTACAATAGACTAACACGGCTACCCCTTTGGAATTTATCTATGGTGTGTTAACCCTCTCCCCCAAGGTTACCACAACAGGACACAGGGTTAGATAGACCATTGGTCTGGCCCAGTATTGCTCTTCTTAGGTTAACACCCTGTTTGTAGCGTAGCCTCCAAAAGCACCATAAATGTGTCACAGAAATAAGTCCAAGATGTGAGGGTGCGCTGCGAGGCCCTGGTCCTGCAGTGAGATCTGGGCATGGAGCTGGGCAGACCTCATTTCAGGATTGGGGCCCACGTTCAGACAAGAGTGCACTATAAAAA
>ML685764.1:42180826-42230584 GCA_007922175.1 Pelusios castaneus
TGGTGGAAAGGACAAACTTTCAAACTTCATTAAGCAGCACTAAGTAAGAGCTCTGTGTAGCTTGTAAGCGTGCCCCTTCCATCAACAGACCTTGGTCCATAAAAAAGATATTACTTCACACATATTGTCTCTAATGAAAAAAGAAGGAAGAGGGAGAAAAGGGAAAAGCAGCAGGACAATGGCTGTAATAAGAAAATCATATTGGCACTCTGATATTTTTTGTTTGTTTGTTTGTTTTTTAAGCTTGTACTCTCAAAATAAAGTGAATGTTGGGAGGGACATAAAGGAAAGGGGGAGAGGTGACAGTTAGATTTGGAAGCCAATTACAGGTGTAATGAGCGGAATATAAGAAAGTCTCAGGGAGGGGAAGGAGGAAATTAGGTGAAGATTAGAAATTCCCCATTTATTTTTTCATATTGCTCCTGAATGCAGTTATATTTTCAGCTTTTGATTATAATTCAAAAAAGTTCTGCATATAATTGAACTTTCAAATAATATTTTTCTCTGCTCAATAAGCAAAACAGATCTCAGAAATGTGAGGCCAAATTCATTGCTATTTGTGAAGCACTTTGGGAACTGTGGATGGAAGGCACCCTAGACTTATTGACTGGGGTTTTTAAAAATTTTCATGAACTTGACATGTAGTTGGACCTTGTTAGAAATTAGGGGAATATTTGATAGCCTTAATACTTGTGAGGTGTTTTGTATTTCACCTTACAATATTCACTGTGTTTATATTGCATTCAGGGACTCCTCTAATTTTCCTCTATATGCTGTTCCCTAGTGTTTGAAACTAAACTACTGCTTTGATTTGCTGTAACAGTCTGACCTGATCCTATGACTTACACTTCCCTGCATTTATTTTCCTCCCATTCTGTAAATTCCTCATCTTCAAGCATCTGTCAAAATGGGATTTTCTCCCACAAAAGTTCATGTGATAAATAAATTTGTTAGTCTTTAAAAGTGCCACAGGATTCTCTGTTTGTTTTGCTGAACTAGACTAACACAGCTCCCTCTTTGGAACTCCTCTAATTTTGTAATTCCCTTCGACTTGACTATGTGACCTCGTAGCAGGTCTCTTGAGCATACTAGATTTTGCAGAATGTTCAGCTTTTAAGAAGAGTCAGGTTGCCTGTTCTATGAGTGAGTATCCACACATCCTAAGGGAAGGTGCACTGAACTGGGAACTGAACAGACTTATTTATATTTCTCTGGACTTCATAGCCCAGATTACAGAGCAAGACTTCATGCCTCAATCCTAGAAGGTAAAGTGTTAGCTACCCCATTTTACAAATCATCAGGTTGTGGTTGGGAATAGAGCCTAGGTGTGTAGTATAATAGACCCTATTTTCATTCGGTGATCTACACTGCCTTTCAGATGAAGGCCTTGTCTGCACTACAGAATTTTGTCAATGCAAGTTACATCAACATACATCCACCACTGTTATTAAACCACTGTTGCATGTCTGTAATATGCAACCTTCAGGGCCATCCTTGAGGGGCAGGCAAGTGGGGGGACAGCTCTGGGCCCTGTGGTTCAGCAGGTCCTGCGCTCCTTGTCCCCCTGAGGTGGGGTCCCCACACTGCCTTCCGCAACATTTCCATCCCTGCCCATGAGAGTGGAGCAACCACACGCTGGCCCAGAGGTGGGAGTGTGGAGCCCAGCCTCTAGCCCAGGACAACCTCTCTCACCCCCTGTGCCGGGGGGCCTAGGGCCCCCCACAGGCCGATTGATCCTGGGCTCCACCCACCCCTAGAGACAGCCATGGCTTCCTGTGTCAGTGGAGTGCATTCACAATAGCAACTTTTGCACTGACAGAGAGCAGTTCACTCTGGTTAGCTACCCCACTGTGCAACTGGCCGCAGGGTGCTTTGGGAAGGGTTTGCAATGCCTCATAGGGCAGGTACAGCAGCAAATGATGAAGGTTTCTCAATCCCATCATTCCATGGGCATCCTCCTAGCTGGCTAATCACTTTCAATTGTCCTGGTAACCTGCAACCCAGCCATCTGTCAGAAAACATGGACCCGCACTGCAGATCTGCATTGTGCTGTGTATTATGAACACAAGGCTACAAGAGCTATTTCATTGAGTGATATCTTGAAGGAGCATATTAACACTTAGCCACAACATTTTGCTGTAATATGCTGAGTATGGCATTGTTTGCACCTAGCTATGAACCTTATTTGTAATGTTTGCTGTGTGACCAAACTAACTAACGCTAACACAAGAAGCCTACAGAAAGCAGGGATGGATGGGAGTGTGACAGGGAATGTGTTTCTGTGTGTGAAAGAGAAAAGGTGTGTGTTGGAGGAGAGAGCGTGTGTTGCTCACTGTCTCTTAAGTTCAAATGGCAGATGGAAGCAACCACTCCTGAGCACAAGCTGGTGCATAGACAGCTGGTGTCCCTCTGACCCCCTACTCCAGCTCAGCAGAGACTAGTACACCAGCACTGTGAGGTGGACACCCTGACATCAGCTTTCCCCTCCCTCCCTGGATTTGCACAGTACACCAGAGTCTCTTTCCTCCTGCCTTCAACAGCAGCGCAACCTGCCTAGTGCTGGAGAGAAGGATTCCACATTAATTTCTTGAAGGGGTGCTCCAAAGAGGAGGGAGCTAGGCTGTTCTCAGTAGTAACAGGAGGACAGAACAAGGAGCAATGGTTTGAAGTTGCAGCTGGGGAGGTCAAGGTTGGATATTAGGAAAAACTCTCTCACTAGGAGAGTGGCGAAGCATTGGAATGGGTTACCTAGGTGGGAGGTGGAGAAATCTCCATCTCTGGAAACATTTAAGGCCCACTTAGACAAAATCTGGCTGGGATGATTTAGTGGGAGTGGTCCTGCTTTTAGCAGGGTGTTGGACTAGATGACCTCATGAGTTCCCTTCCAACCCTAAGATTCTGTGATTCTATGATTAATGTTTTCATTCTCTAATTCGTTCAGAGTTCTCCCACAGCCTCTTTTCCCCACAGATCCAGGAGATCATAGAATCATGAAAGATTAGGATTGGAAGGGACCGTGGTAACCCCCAGGTCCTTTTCTGCAGAACTGCTGTTTAGCGATTTGGTCTCCAGTCTGTAGCGTGCATGGGATTCTTTGCTAACTGCACTTGTCTTTGAGCCACCCCTGCATAGTCTAGGCAGGAGCATGTTGCTGGGAGCAGGCACATACATGTATAGCTGGATGCAGGGCAGCGGAGTTCAAAACAGTGGGCAGAGTGGTCATGGTGGGCATTCTGGGATACCTGCTGGAGCCCAGCTATGGCAACATAAATGCAATGTCCACACTGATGCTGCAGCAGTCTAACTTTGCCACAAAAGGCTTTACACCTCTCATCGAGGTGGTTTTATTTGGTCAGCAAAGTAGGAGAGCTTTGTCAGTGGGAGGAGCATGGTAGAGTATACACCTCCACTGTTTTGTTAACAAAAGTTGGCTTTTGTCAACAAAACTCTGTAGTGTAGACCAGGCCTCAATATGCCAGAACTGAGAGTTTTGGTTATCTATTGTTAAACACTAGATCTCACTTCCTTCCCAAAGTCAGGGATAGAACAGCAGTTACTAACTGTCAACATTTTGGCTAGCAGTTAGGTGTATCAGTTAATCTCTGTATGCATCAAGACAATATAGGCTGGTCCACAGAAAATCTAGTAATGTTTTTGAGGCTCAAATACTACAGATCTGTGCTAGGAATCTGAAGTTGCTGGATGCTGGTGACCTGTGGCAGGGGTCTTTATAATTGCATAGGAGACAATATATTTGTTTGTTTTTTTAATGATATAATTCACACAATCAGAAGATAGCTTTTAAAATGACAGTTAAATATTCTAATCAGTCAGTTCTGGTTTTAGAGTGATAATACAGGCAAGATATCTTTTATTAGACCAACTTCTAAGAAGCCATAAATCCAGTGTCTCTTTAATCCATAATGTTTAGATTCTAGCCAAGTTATGAATTTAATCTTTCCAGGCTCACCTTCTGAAGGTGTTATGCAGGTTTTCTTTGAAGATAAGGGCTGAAAAGTCAGATATAGAGTGATTACTTAGTGAAAAGTGTTGACCCACTGGTAATATGACATTTTAATCATTTTTCTTTGTGAGCTCATTTGAGAGCATAAATGATTGTCTTGTTTCACCTACAGAGGTGGTATTGGGGTATTTTATGCATCACATGACAGGCACACTACATGTTGTGATTGGCAGCTGTAGGACCCATGAATTTGGAAAGGTCTGTTGGGGGTGGGGGGGTTGAACATTGTAGCAGTGGAGAGATGTCTCTAGGTTTGGGGTCTGTTGTCGTAGCAGGGTCTGGTGTTGCTTTGAGTTGGTGTATGAGGAACTCACCTCTGGTGATGAGCTTGGAGAGGTCGGCAGGTTGTTTGAAGGGCAGAATAGAGGCTGTGGGAAAGATTTCTTTCAGAATATGGTTCCCAATAATACTGATTGTAATTATTTGATGATGTTCTGTATGGGTTCCAGTGAGGGGTGGTAGGTTACAACTAGGGGGTTGTGCTCAGAGGGAGTTTTAATTCTGTAGTGAAACAAGTTCTTTCAAGGTATTTGAGTGACTCATTCCATGATGTGAGCTACTTCTCTGGTGGAGTGTTCTTGTTGGGGCATGGTGGCTTTAAGTTTGTTCCACAGCAGAAGGGCGCCTCCTGGCAATGTCACGGGGAATTACTCAAGTGGTCCCCCTGCTGGTGGCCAGTGCTCTGCTCGCCACATGACAGACTCAGTCCTCAAGTCCTCAGCTCTCTGGCCGAGTCCTGAAGTCACCCCTTCCGGGATATAGCTAGGTCCTCTGGCCCACTTTGCAGCAGTGGCCAGGCCTCGTCCTTGCACTGACATCCTGCGGTTTAGTCCAGCTCCCCTCGACTCAGCCCACAGTTAACAGTCTAGGAGCCAGCGAGCTTGTACCCCACCTGCCACCCACGCCCACTCCTGGCACGCTGGGAGAGCAAAAGGGACTGGGGCCCACCCTCTACACCAGGCCCCAGCCCACGGTCCCTATGTGCCTCCTGCCTCCCTCCAGTCTTTTCATTATCTGACAGGCATCAACTCCCTGGGCAGCTTCCCCACAGCCACACCACTCTCACCGGCTTGGATCCAGCCACTCTCTGCTCCCAGCCCTCAGACCGCTACCGCTACCACTGCTCCTGCCGCTTGCCACTGTCCACTCCCTTCAGGAGGGTTGGCTTCTCCAGGCTGCTGCTGCTGCTGCTGCTGCTGCTGCTGCTGCTGCTGCTGCTGCTGCTGCTGACCAAACTCAGAGCTCTCTGGGGTCAGGGTCCTGCAGCCTGCCCAGGAGAGACCTTCTCCCTGCAGCTCACCAGGCAGACTGACTTTCAGCCCTGCTGCTCCTGGCTTTATACAGGCAGCCTGGCCCTGATTGGCTCTGCAGCCCTCTGCAGCCAATTGGCTGCTCCTCTCCAGCCACTTAACCCCTTCTGGGCCATAGTGGAGCTACTGCTCCACTACAAGGTGTATATTCCAGACATTTTCCTCAGAGCATATTCTGTGCTATCTGAGGCTATGTCTACACTTACAAAATAAAGTCGACTCAGTTAAGTTGACTTAACAAGGTCAAATTAAAGTCGACCTTGTTAAGTTGATTTAGAGAGTCTCCACTAGACTCTTAAGTCGACTGGCTAGGTTGAAGGAGCTGCAGCTCCCAGGAACAAGGGAGCCAGCTCCTGGGAACAAGAGAGCTGGCCAGGGCTCCAGACGCGAGGTATTCCTCGCCACCCCAGCCAGGCCTCCAGCAGTGGGAAACCCCTGCCACACCGGGGCTCCCCGTGTGGCAGGGGAGCTCCAGTGGTGAGGGAAACTCCTGCCGCCCCAGGGCTCCAGCCCCCATGGGCTTGCCGGCTTCCCACGTGGCAAGAGGAGCCCCAGCAGTGAGGGAAACTCCCGCTGCCCCAAGGCTCCAGCCCACGTGGGCTTGCCGGCTGTTCTGATTTTATTGTATTCAGCAGTAATGCAAGGATCCTACAGGCCTTTAGTCTGTAAGACATTATCTTCAACAGTTAGCATAAGGCTTGGCCTATGAGCTTGGGCACAAATAAATGGCCTATTGCAAAACCCCAAGTATAGGGGAGCTAAAATAGAGTGTTAAGGGGAATTTCTGACCACAGGAATAAGAGTGTCATGGCAACAGATTGACATACATGATAACAACAATCACAAAAGTTAACACCCACAGATATCTAATCACAAGAATGTCACGGCAACAAATTGTTGTATATAAATTGAGGTCATTGATATACAAACCTATGGGAGGTCACCCCAACATTAGTAGAGTGAGGAATTACAAATAAAAAAGAGAGGAGAAACCCCTATTGAATATGCATCAGACACAGTAGTCAGTATAATATATTATAAAAGTTGCGTTCCAGGCTATGGGCAGGAGGAGAGAAAGATGGAGTCCTCAGGTGGTGCCAGAATGATGGCCACTGGTGATGAGAAAGTGATGGTGATGAGGAAGATGATGGCTAACATTTCAGGTTGTTCTGCAAGGGATGATGTGAGTATATGGATATTCAGATGTATATTATGTAGTATCTCTATCTACCGGACTGAGTTGGAGTGTTTGTAACTGTGCTAAATATATTCATGAATTATTTGTAAATATAGAAGAGTTCCTATAGCATGAGTGCTGCAGCTGTGCACATCGGGGTTGCCAACTATATAATAATTTGAATAATATTGGGCCTGGTTCTTGGAGTAAGAACCTGTCAACCCTCAAAGTTATAACTGGAAATTCTTAAGTAATCTATATAAGTAATCTATATTCTATAGATAATGCAACAGAAATTAGTAGTGCCCTGGAGGAAGCTGGCCCTTTGTGTGGTGAGTAGTTTGAGGATGGTTTCTATGACTCCTGATGTTCCTTCAATAAGCGTACCATGGCCAAATATGATGGATCTGCCTGGTTTCTGTTGCTTGTGTATCTTGGGAAGCATTTAAAAGGTCCCTGGGATAGATTCTTTGAGGAATAAGATTGTAGATTTTCTCTTGGGGTTCTTTGGGGAAGGATTGGATTATGTCCTTAAATTTCTGAGTAAATTGTGGTATGGGGTCTTCTCTGAATTCTTTTCAGTAGATGATGTCAGAGAATTATCAATTGGCCTTGTTTACATAGTCATCATGTTGAGGACTATGATGTAATGGATCATATGAACAAAGATGTGTGGATGAACATAGCCTTTAATTCTATCCTCCAGATCCTCACAAGCAGCCCGAAGAGTAAATATAAGATCAGCTTTGCCTGTCTAACATCTTTTTGGCCACATGTAGAATTCCTTGATATTTGGAAACAAACACATTCCTAGCTAAATCCATCTGGAGAGGATAAGAACATCCAAACCAGAATCCCTCTAGAAAAAGCCTGAGACATGAAAACCAGGTTGAATGAATGTGGAAGTCTTTTATTGGGAACTAATTAATTATTCAGTGATGATGCCATGTTCGGTGCAGTACTGACAAAAATAAACAACAATCCTGGCCTCTAGTAATTTATAATCTGGCACTCAGGCTGATATTCCAAATCACACTGATTAGTACTTTACCACATTTATAATCCCATTGATTGCAGTAGGCAACAGAGGTATCCCCATTGGCCTTAAAAGGAAGAGTATTTATACTCCTGGAGTACAGCTATCCTGGATCCTCTCAAAAGGCAGGGTGGTGATTGGGGCTCGACTTCAGCTACCAGAAAACACCGTGTGACACAATCTGAAAAACTATTGAAATCCTCATGACAATACTGCTTCTTCACCTGACTGTTCACAAGTCACTTTAGAGAACAAAGGGTTCTGGAGAACCATCTTGTTCACTATACTCACTTCATTTTCGGAAAGAATGGAACCGCCTTTTTTCTCCCCGTTTTGTTCTGTTGTTGAAAGTTTTTGAAAATCATTGGTTTTCAAGCATTTAAATCATCTTGGTTTGACTGTTCAAACCAAGCATACTTGAAGTCCACCTTTCTAAGCAAAGTACAAACTCTTCCTTTTTCCAGCCTTCTGGAAAGTGCCTTTGGGCAGCTTAAGCCAGTGTTTCAGAAGTTGGTTTCCTACTGAAACGTTTCCTCATAATTGGGTTCAATTGTATTTTAAGCTTTTATTTTGTCTTTCCAAACAGTCTACTCTTTGGTGTTTAAAAAAATCCCCACTGCTGCCCGTGAACACCATGTGCTATTCTGGCCACCTGACTCTGTGCTGTTGGAGACCTTAATTGTATTTTCCACCATGCCAAAGGAAATAAATGAAATTTAAATACAATACCAGTTGCCTTTGAAGTCCACTCTAACATCTAATCATTGTTAAAGAAATACTCCTCTGGGTTTTTTTTAATCTTCTGTTGCAGCACAGGCATAAGTCATTTGCTGCTTTAAACCAGAGTAAATGGTGGATTTTCTGTCTTTAAATCATTATTTGAGGACTTTAGTAACTCAGTCAGAGGTTATGGATTTATTACAGGAGGTTCTGTGGCTTTCAGTTGTGCATGAGACTAGACAATATGATCATGATGGTCCATTCTGACCTCTAAATCTATGAGTCCTCATCCCCAGATTCTGTTTATCGTTACAGATGTCATTTTTATAGCCCTGTTTACACTATCTTAAAAATTTCCAGAGAGGTGGCCGTGTTAATCTGTGTACAGCAAAAACAATGAGAATCCTGTGGTACCTTAAAGATGAACACATTTCTTCCGGCATAAGCTTTCGTGGGCTCCAGCCCAACCTGACAAAAGTGGGTTGAAGCTCACAAAAGCTTATGCCTGAAGAAATTTGTTAATCTTTAAGGAGCCACAGGACTCTCATTGTTTTTATCTTAAAAACGTATAACAGGTTTAATCACAAGCATCCAGGTTTGTTAGGTTTGAATTTCTACATTTTGGTCTGAGTTAGAAAATCACCTCTCCTCGACTTCTCTACACTGTCCCCTTTTATTGGTGAATGTAGGAAAAAATATCAGAGGATTAAGCACAAGAGGGCAGTATTTTAAATTTATTTAAAACTCTTCTGGGGGCTCCATTTTGCTAAGTCAGACCAGGACATCCTTGACTTGTATGCAATTTAACAATTTCCCATTAGCCTAATCCTGTTCCTCCTCTAAAATTGAAGTGATCATCCCAGAAGCAGACAGGAAACATTTTAGCAACATTTTTTTAAAACAGATATATTTTAAATGATTTGGCTAAGCTTAAAGAAAAAAATCTGACTGGAATGCTTTTGTTTTGTCCTGTGAAATTACCTTTGCCCTTTGATAATAATTGCAAACCCCTAGTATTTGAGCGCTTATTGCCATAGCAGCTAAGCACCATGGAGCAAACATACTTGTGCAAAGATATCCACAGCAAGTAGCATAAACTACAGTCTCTATTGCAAGATTTCCAGGTAGAGACAGAACAGAACCAACATATATGAGACTCCCCCTTCCATTGTTCTCTGAAAATTGCAACACACTGGTAGTGGAGGCCCACCAGAAAGTTCTCTGAAACCAGAAAGTTCTGCCACCATGTCTGGAGAGTGCCATGACATTGTCCAATAGAAGGAGATTCCCAGATAATCTTAACTGCCACAGTAGGCATAACTTGAGAGGCGGTGTCTCCAACAAGTAAGCCCACTCGGAGCTTAGAAGATCACCTCCTTGGATTCCTCCATGCCTTGGACTGCATCCCAAATTAACATGGATCTAAGGCAAAGCTTTGACCATGAGTGTTAGGATCTCAGAATGGTTTGCTCTAATAACCAAGTTGGTGCCATCTCTGTAGTAGAAGCCACTGCACTGGTAGTCTTCAGGGGCAGCCCTAAGTAGAGAATATTGCAGTAGTGTAGCCTAGAGAAGGGAAAAGCACATGTAGTTCTAATCAGGTTTCTATCCATGCCCAGCACTGTAGTATCTGAATGTATGGGTGACCGTTGTCAGGTCCACAATAGAAAGAAAAGACCTAACCTTTTTGCCCAGTCACAGATAAAAAGGTTAGTGGTTCACCAGTGCTGTCTGGGGATCCAAGAGCTGGGAATCCTGTCAGTGAAATATGGGCATGATATGATATCATGTTGGTCCAATGACTGGAGAAGTTTGGAGTTTGCCACGCAAACTCTCCTTGCTGTTCTCTGGCGAGTATCACCAGGCAGTTGTTAACTGGTATAAATAGTAAGGGTTGATAAGCCAAAAACTCATGTAAAAACCAAGTTCCCCATCCTGCTGCACTTCCTCTGCTGGAAGAAAGTTCATTATTGAGTAACTCGGGGTTCAACAAGGATCCTTGAGTGTATTGTGATCTGTAACCACACCTGGCTCGCTCAGGACAGCCAGCTTTCTGGGGGCCTACCCTGACCGTAGTCAGCACATTTTGGAGTCAGAGGAGGGTCCCTCTCGCTCTAGATTGAATGGCTGGGCTTAAAACCCTTCACTTTTTGCATTGGACTTAACACCACGGTAGCAGTTAAGTGACTTAGAGGTGCCCTGGAGCATGGTCACAAGCTGTTAGTTTATGAAACCTAAAATACCAAAAATAAGTATGCAAATAAGCAACTAGCTACATTTCTTTGTTTCCAGCAGCACAAGCTTGGGGACAATAGCCAGTGCCTCTTAGTAATCTCATCTATAATAAATAAAGACAACAGAGTCCTGTGGCACTTTTAAAGACTAACAGATTTATTTATCGCATGAGCTTTCGTGGGAGAAAATCCCACTTCGTCAGACGCTTTGAAGATATTTATAATAAATAAAAGCAATGATAATGAAACATTTAAAAACTATTCATTAGCTCTCAACTCCTGTGCTGGCAATCACCCTCTCACTGGGAAGCTTTCAGTGATGGTTGGGTCTCATTCTGATATGTGCTAGCTCAATCTGAGGTTAGTGGGCTCGATACAAGAACAGGAGACATTTTCTAGCCTGTGAAGTACAGGAGATCAGACTAGATAGGTCCTGGTGACCTTAAAATTGATGCACACAGATCTAAGGGGGAACTATGGCACAGCTTTCCAGTGCATCACCAACCACATTGACTTTCATGGGCTGCCCTCCCCCCACAGACTGGTTACTTGGATCAGATCCACAGCATTAATGCCATTCATAAGGGTGAACCTGTCCTTACAGCAGTTCCCATGCCCCCCATGTTAACCTGCTAATAGGTGACACTAGCAGATAGAAGGAGGAGGAGGGGCACAAGGTCAATAACATATTTCTACACAGAAAAAACAAACTGAGCTGTATTCAGTTTGCCATGAAGCATCAGTATGTGTCAGAAGTGGCCTCTTTGCAGCCCCCATTGGGTCCCTAGATCTCTGAGTGCACTGATGGGTAGAAGAGTCCTCTACCTGACGGAAATGCAGAGATCTGACCCACTGAAGTGTCCCTTGCTGGCACAGCTGAGTGAGACCGAGCTGGTGGCACAAGTGGCCCAGCACTGCTCAATTGGCAGTGGGGTTGTATTCATTTCTCATCAGATTGATGGGGAGGTCATTGATGGGCACTGAACACTCAATTGCTGTTTCAGTGGTTTGCCGGGAACACTTGCGACTCCCTTTCATGCTTTTAAAATTCTCTGAAAGGTGCTTCCTGAACTTCTTGGTGAGGAAGCAGTAAATGATAGGGTCCAACACACAGTTGGTGCCCATGAGGCATAGAGTCACCTGATGGGCATCATTGATCTGCTGACGCAAGACACAGTTGTCCTTCTGCCACATCTCTAGGACTGTCAGGGTCCAGGGAAGATCAATGAGATGGTGAGGTACAAAGCATATGATGAACACAGCCAGGACAATGCACACCATCCAGAATGCCCTCTGCTTCACATGGGCACTCTTCTGCAGCTGCACTGGCTTACTCAGCAGGGTCCTGATAATGAACAAGTTACACACCAGGATGAACAGGAAAATGAAAATGAAAATAATGAAGATAAGAAGGTGGATGCCAAAGATGGGCATGGTATTATCAGTTACATTATAGCGCTCATAACACCGCCTGAAGGTGCCCTTATCACTGGGCTCCCAGTTAAGGCCATTGTCAGTGAGGTAGTACATACCACTGCTCACTATCACCACCCAGACAGCTGCAGAGAGGAAGATGCCTCTTCTCCGTGTGGTGAACTGAGCAGCTGTGAGGGGCTTGGTCACTGCTTGGAATCGGTTGTATGTGATGACTGCCAAGAAGGCAATGGAGCAGTAGGTGTTAACAAAGAACATGTAGCCAGCCACATTACACAGGAATTGAGGCATAATCCAGTCTCCTCGGTGGTGATAATAAACGATCCACAGGGGCAGTACGATCAGGAAGAGCAAGTCGGCCACTGTCAGGTTCACCATGAATATCTTGATCTCATTTAGTTTCCTCCAAGAATAAACCTGGCAGAAAATCCACAGCACGTAGCAATTGGCAATGAAGCCCAGAATGAAGATGAAGCTGTAGAAGATGGTGAAAAGGGTGTATCTGAATTCAGAGTCCACCTGGCATGTGGTGTTATTAGAGGTTGAGGCAGAAACATTCAGGGTCGAAAAAGTGCTAGCTCCCGACTTCGATGACATTGTGTCACTGACCCAGCTCTTCCACGGCAGAATTTCCCTCTTCGTCCTTTCTTCTTATTCTAAGAACACAGAACAGATGATCTAGGATTATAGGAGGTTGCCTCAAGCCCCAAAGCCATCTGTCTGTTCCCAGTTTGCATCACCTCTGACTGCAGGAGTTCTCCTGCACTCTTCTGTGCCTCCTCAGCCCTCCGATCTCCCCTCTCACTCTCTCACTGCAGATATACACCCTGACCCTACTCCCTGCCCTTCCCCCTGCACTGCTTCCTCTTCTCAGTATTATTCCAGTTTCCTACCCACCTACTTGCTGTGCCCACTTGCTCTGTGGCCCAATCTCCCTCACTTCTCTAGTTCCCACAGCCAACCCACCCATTCCACTGTTTTCTTTATCCTGCCTTTCCAGGAACTTGAGGAAGCCATTTGTAAAGTATGGGACAGAGCTTCTTCTGGAATGTCACCTCCCCTTCAGTGTTTTACTCAGGTACCTAGCCTACATTGGTATCTCAGTGCCTGAGCATTTCTCTGGAAATCAGACATGTTTCTTAGTATCTTCTGCTTCGAGACTGGTCATCTCACAGGGCATTAGGCACCAGATGGGCTTAGGAGCTCATGTCCGCCTACGTCTCCAGCCCCTACAATCTCAGCCTCTTCCCCAGAGCCATCGGGTGAGGAAGTTGCTCTTTAATTGCTACTAGCCCATCTGACTTGCACTGTCCCTCCTCCCATTTATCACTTCCTCTCTTTTCTCCTTTTTGTTGACCAAGCAACAATCTATTGCCACATAAACACAGTGAAAACAGAATCATTAGTTCAGCACATGCAGTGTGTGGTGGGACAGCAGACCCTTGGAGTTCCAGCTCTGAAAAGCCTGGCAGACCCAGAGCTCATCCATTTCTTGAAGGAAGTATATGTTTGTATAGGAACAGACACTGAGTTTCTTGTAAGAAGACATTACAGTATAAATACATCACCAGCTCTCTGCTCAGAGCTACAGTAGCTGCATAGTCAGAGCCCTGGCGTGGTGCTCAGCCATCCCCCTGTCCTGTCCCCATGCCACCGTGATGCAGTGATTTGTGAGACCCAGGAGAGAGATCCATTCCATTGCAGGTTTAAAAACAAGCTGCCCATTGCAGTGGGTGTATTCAGGGTGGTTCTGTGGCATTGCTTGGAGGTTGGGCAAAAGCCTCTGCAAAGGCCTCCAGGAGTATCTGACTTATCAATAGGAGAGAGCATTCAGGGAACTGATATGGCCCTAACACCCAGTCGCCCAAGAGCCAAGTAGAAACACAACACCTGCCTGTATTCCTCAAAATGTCATCTTGCCCTAAGGCACCTCTCCAGTGTGACCTGCCTGTCTCTGATAGAAAGCTCCTGGCCCAAGAGCGTAGGGGAGGAAGGGCCATTCCCAGACACCCAGGTTTTGCTTTCCTTTGTAGCATTGGGCATGGCTCACTTGCTGGTTGATTCTCTGTATTTTAAAGTCTTTAAATCATGATTTGAAGACGTTAATAACTCAGAGGTTCATTACAGGAGTGGGTGGGTGAGGTTTTGTGGCCTGCATTGTGTGGTAGGTCAGACTAGATGATCATATTGGTCCCTTCTGACCTTAGAGTCTATGAGGTTGGGGAAGAGTTAGTAGGCTGGGAGATGGGAAGAGAGAAGCTGCAGGGTACCAGCTGTGGCTCACTCCATGATAGCACTAAAGGAGCCCTTACAGTGACTGCCCTGAGAGGGCAGTGGGAAAATAGTTCCATGCCTGAATCCTACCCAGCAACACGTAGAGGGTTGCTGGGGGTGGCCCCCTCAGAACCCCTTGTCCCAGACTTACCTATACCTACATGAAGAGGCCATCAGCTTGACAGCCAGCACAGTGCTCCTGCCCTGGTGGGTGCAGAGGCTTTGGGGAGGAGACACGCTGTGCCCGGGGTGCCTTCGATTCATGTTCATTGCTGGTTAACCTGTGAGCCTGCTCTTCACAATGTTCCAGCCCCACCTGTCTGCTACACCCAATTTCACTCATGCTTTGCTGCCCTAGAATGGCCTGGAGACATCCAGGTAGAGTCACCCTGTGCTCATTTAGATCAAATCCTGGAATCATTCCTAGCAGGACCACGCCCTGGCCTTCCTTCCCCAGGACTGTGGGGTAGAAGTCACTATGCAGACAAGCAGCAAGAGGAATCAACTGTAATACACAATGCAGGGAATGCAACCAAACCAGTATGTACCTACCTGGGCTTAGAAGTTGCTTCTCTCTGTCCAGCCAGCTAATATTGTATTGACTTGTGGAGACTGAGCTATGCATTGCTCCCCCTGGGAGGGACCCCTCTGGGGCAGGGTGTGCATGAAGCTTCCCATGCTGTGCTGAGAGAGGAGATTGGGGCTCCTGGTTGTCAAATCAGCAACATTTTCCCAGCTAGCAGTAACTGAGACTGATGGGGACTGTACAACAAACCTTTTGAATTAATTACACACGACCAGGGAGGCCAGCACTATGTCCTGAAGTAAAGAATATTTGGGAGAGTGCACCAGCAAAGGAATTCAGTTACTGACTTTCTGGAGGCTGCATCACACCTCCCTCCCAGGAAGGGTTCCCCTCCTATTCAGTACAATAACCGTGGCTCCCCAAACACCCTGTAGGAGGAATCCAGAGCGTGACTTTGCAGTGCAGTGAGACCAAGGGCTGCACAAGCCAGGCATCCAGCTTCGAGTGCGCGTCCCAGCATAAATGGCCAGATCCTCGGCTGCAAGAAAGGCATTTAAGGCACCTCAGGGATCCAGGGTATGAAAGTAGCTTTAAATGACCTTTGTGCTGCCCTTACCCAGGCCCACCCTCATCCCTGTCCCAAATCCAGCCTGTAGACTGGTCACTTCCAACAGCAGCCAGTGTCTCCAGTGGGATCCCCAGGGCTCTGGGAACCCTGGGACACACCCTATGCCAGGAGGGGTCGGTGGCCTAGTAGCCTTTGCGCTAATGTGACCCAAAGCTGCACTGCAGGCTCTGGCCACATGAGGCTGTGTCCCAAACAGAGTAGGTGTATCCAGCTCGGCACATGCCAGTCTCCACTCAGTGTAGACTAGACTTGGGCTGGGACCTGGGGGGATGGGAACCTGGGTTCTGTTTCCTACAATTCTGTCCCTACAATGAGACGTGAAATGAAGCACTGATTGCTGGTGACCATTAAAAATCCCATGAGGCTTTTCAATCTGGGTCTGAATTCCAGCATTGTGACGAAGTAGGGAAGCTCCCACCCAGCACAGAAGGGGCCTTTGGGTCTAGCTAGCCTCACTCTGCTACACCTGCAGCCAACGCCAAGCTTGGAGGCAGGAGAAAGGAGGGAGCCTGGAGAAGCGAGCTGCCTCCCTGCCTGAGGGGAAGAAGCCCTAGCCTGCCAGGGAGAGAGAACAGTCTCCGCAGCCCAGGGAGATGCAAAGGAGGCCTAAGTATCCAACGCCCGGGGAACCGAGTGAGTGAAGCCCAAGCATACTGTGGAGCTCGCCCTCACTGACTTGTGGCTGTCCCGCCTGAAGGAGCCTGTGATCACAGCAAGGCACCGCCCAAGAGGAAACCCTACAGGAAGCAAGCTGCCCAGCAAACTGGAATAGAGGGGCCATGCCCCACACTGAACAGACTGGTAGGAAGTAGCCGTTAGAGTGCATTTTCCCTCCCTTCTGGGAGCCACCCTGCCCTTGTCTTCAGAGGTGGGCTGAGACCTGGTAGAGAGGAAAAGCCTGTGTCCCTGTAATCCCCGGCCTCAAGGACTGAGGCTCCTCACGCAGGCTTTAACCTCTAGGCAACCCAGCCCTCCAAGCCATCTGTTACAGACGTCTTGGCTAGATTCCAGCCTGGATAAATAGTTCTGTTTACCAAGAATCCCCCCCAGCAGCTTCAGCAGGGAACATCATTCTTTCTTTCTTCTTGTAAACTCTGTAAACTTCTTCTTGTAAACCTCTGGCACTGGCCAGAGGTGGCTGCCTTTCAGCAACACAAAGTGATTCCTGGGGATGTGTCTCGGATCCACTGGGGTGAAAGGTGCTCTGTCAGGCTTCCCCAGCCCATTAGCTAACAATGTGGGAAGGATCATCACTCAGCCATCACTTATGTTATACTCTGGCTTCAGAGAGAGTACGGCCAAGGCCAGGAACGAAGACAATACACACTATGTCTCCAGGACAATGATATTTCATATTCATCCTCATTGCCAAGCACTAGACAGCAGAAGGCGAGCATCATTAGTTCCATTTTACAGTAAGGGAACTGAGGCACAACGGGGAAGTGATTGGGACAAGTCACCCAACAGCCTGTGGCAAAGCTGGGGAGGGAGCCCAGATGCCCTGATTCCAAGTCCAGCACTCAATCCACTGGGTCATGTTACCTCAGTACAGGATAGACAACAGCATTGCAGCTTGGCACAGCAATCTCACCCCTTAAACCATGCTCAGAAATTCAGGCTAAAATGAGAATTCCATATGAACAGCATAAGGGAAAGCTAGTCCTACTTACCAGAGTGAAATGGATTCCCAGTGATCTCTCCAATGGCAGCCTTCAAAGAGCAGTGGTGTGTGGTGTTTGTTGGGTCTGCTTTCAGGTCATGTTCACGCCTAGCCTGTGGCTACAGCCTCTCTCGGTATGCAGTTCTAGCTATCAGAATTGCAGAACTGAAAGGATTGCAAAAGCTTCCTGCAAAGTCATCAGAGAAGAGGAAATGTCATGTGGTGTCAGGCAGAGAAAAAGAGAAATAAACTAAAACATGAAGGAAAAGCAGCTTAAACATCAGAGCTGGGAATCCCTGAAAAGCCATTAGCATTTCGTAAAAGGAACTTTACTTCTAATGGTTGTGTTCTTGACAAAGATGAAGACATCAGAATTGGCCTCTGGAAACCAAATTCCAAAGGGATAGCCGTGTGAGTCTATTGTAGAAAGACAACAGAGTCCTGTGGCACTTTTAAAGACTAACAGATTTGTTTATCGCATGAGCTTTCGTGGGAGAAAATCCCACTTCATCAGAAGCTTTGAAGATGGGAAACTTACAGAATGGGAGGAAATTAAATGCAGGGGAGTGTATGACATAGGATCAGGTCAGGCTGTAACAGCAAATCAAATTGAAAAAAATCCTAACACCTATTTTGATTTGCTGTTACACCTGGCACTGAGACCACCCATTTGGTGCTCTGGGGCCCAACACTCCAGGACTGGAGTCACACCTTGCCTGCTCTCTGGAGCTGGGACTGGGGCCCAAGAACAAATGGATGTAAGTCAGCCACCAACACATTTAGTCTTGAAATTAGAGGAAGGTTTCTACCCATCAGAGGGGTGAAGTTCTGGAACCCAGAGCTTGTCTCTTCTAGCTTTGAACGTGACCACTCATCTCACATTCACTGAGCAGCAGAACATATAGATTCCAAAGCAACCCCCTCTGAGCCAGGGACTGGGAATGCCTGTGTATCCCATACTCCCTTGTCTCATCAGATATGTGCTCAGTATGTGTTAAAGAGATTGACATACAACAAGCTCCAATTGTCATGTTCTTTTTTGTTTTGAATTCTTTGCTATCAACGAAGGGACAATTAGCCATTTTCGCTAATTAGCTGAATAGTGAATTATCCTGAAACAATTCAAGACATGGAAAAAATTCAAAAAGCTTATTTCTTTGTGCTAAGTTCTTTAAAAGAACCAAATCATTTCCAGAACCCAGCCAGACATTCCATGCACAGGAAATGATGTCGTAACTCTCACTATAACAATGTCATGCGATGCACCCTGCCACATCCCTAGAGTATGATCTGTGTAATGTTCCTGTTCACTTTTACAATGTAATTGTACGTTTTAATGCAAAATATGCCATGCAAGATTCCTTTTGGAATGCTTATGACATACTCTGCATTATTATGTTATCATGTTTCCTGCAGCATCATACATGTGTACCTATGTGAAACATGTCCCCATGTATTTCATATGCCTCAGGGTGGAGTGGGTGGGCAAAGAAACAGAGTTATCTCTCAGCCTGTACACTGAAGAGGTGCATGATGAAGACAATGCAAATTATGCTCTTTAGCTCAGGAGGGAAAGATCATGATATAAAGGATCACCTGACCCCAAAAGGTGCGGGGGCAGCGGGGGGTGGGAGGGAAGGTGTTTGGAGAAAGAAGTACACACACTTGGAACTGTCTGGGACTTTTGGCCAGAGAAACTCCATCTTCAATCATCTCCATGTACAAGCAAGGACTGGGCCCTCCCCATGAAGGGGCAGAGACTGGCTGGAAACAATCATAGCCAAATTTGAGTGGTGAGCTGAGCATAATTATAGTAGTGATTTTAGGTTTGAATGCATCTTATATTTTCATTTGGTAGTATGAACCCCAACTGATTGATTGTGCATTGATTTGCTATATACTCACTGAAAATCATGTTTTAATCAATAAACTCTTTTTAAAAAATCTAAAACTGTGTGGATTTTAGAGAGAGATTGGATATGTGGACGCCTAATTTAGAGAAGCTAGTTGCATATCAGTTTCTTTGTTAAACTGATGGTGTAAATGAGCCTGCATGATGTGGGAAAGGTCCCAATCCCTACAGGATGGAAGTTCCCAGTGTGGCATCTTGCGGTTGGGAGTGCTCGCTGGGTGTCCATCCCCTGAGTGGCTAGTGAGAGCACGTCCACTGCCTGGGTCCAGTTACATGCAGGAGGCTGGTGCAGACTGTCCCAGGCATGGAATCCACCAAACAAAGCGAAATAAGTCAGGGTCTAGGAGTGGGCAACTGGGGAGGCACAGCAGCACACCAGACGAGATTCCAGGAGGGATATGGCACAGTGGGAGCAGGGTACATGCACAGCTTCTTGCTCTAAACAAGGTTGACACTTGAACACTGTTATTAGGGATTTTAAGTGAGTTTTAAGTGCAGTGACCGAGAACCGTCAGAAGGAGATCGCGGTTTGTTGCTTTTTGTTTGTTTATTTCAGGAGAGGGAAATAAGCAGAGGGAAACCCAAAAATGGATATCAGTGAGGCAGATGTAATTGGAAATGACTAGGATGCAAGCAGAGGCGAGAAGAAAGATAAAGAACACCAAGAGAGGGAGGGAGAAAACCAACGCCAGGAGTAAGAAAAGGAGAGAGGATTTATCAGGTGGCAAGCAGAGATGGAGATTTAAATAGCAGGGGACAGATGACATCATTCCCAGGAAGCTTTCCACAGATGTGCCTTGGAGTTAAAGCTTGTAGAGGAAGCTCTGGCTGCAGCTAAAGTGGGTGCAGGGAAAACACAAAAAAACCCACTCCAGATAATAGGGGCCGCTGTAGAGAGAGTCAGAGAAGCTGAAAAAAGAATCCATTGGAGAATCATGGTCATGGACAAGCATGGGGGCCTTCCAGGTATTCCAGTGTCTCCTTCCACACCTGAGACACCCAGCTCGATGAACTGATTCCTGGTTGCCAAGAGACAGACTGCATTAAAGAGAACTTTACCATTGTTGAAAAGCCTTGTGCTGTGCCTGAGATTTCTAAGGAACTTTCACAGCAGAGCTGTCGGGCAAAGCTTTGTCTGTGTTTAATGGGATGCAAGTTGAGGAAGCTTAAGGTATGCTGATACATGTGAGAGGGCTATCAGCCAGGAGCCTCATCCTGAGAGCCTGGGGGGGTGAAACCCCAGGAGTTACAGTGGAAGCCTGTGTGTCTCCTTGGGGTGGGGAAGAGAATGGAGGTTTGCTCATGTCTGCCACAGGAGATAGAACTCGCTCTGCAAGGCATGGAGGGTTATGCCCCAGAGTGAAATCCAGAGAAGGAAGCTCAGGAGGAATTTGTGGGGATGCAATAATTTCTCTCCATGGCATTTTGGGAGGAGATACCCAAGACAGGGGTAGCTGACTCAGGGTCTCTGCATCCAAATACTCATCCCCACACACACCTGTAATGTGATCTGTATATCTTTCCTTTCACCCTTGCAATGTAATTGCATATTATCTAATGCAAAGTATGTCACCTAAGGTGTTTTTGGAATGCTCCTGGCATGCACTATATCAAAGTTATCAACCTTTTTGGCTCGCGGGCCACAGATATCATTTTTACAGCCCTGAAGAGCCATCAGCCTCTGCCAGCAGGCCTCCTCAAAAAGCAGTTTGCCTCCTTGCTTGCAGATTTCCTGTCTCCCTGGCTGCAACAGGGAAACTGCACACATCCTGCAGCTTTGTGCACTCTAGGTAGGTCCCAAGGCAGTGGCTCCCATCTGCAGCCAGAGAGGTGGAAGATCAATCTCCCCTCCCTCTGGCTCCAGCAAGGACCCCAGCATTGATGGACCTAGGCAGAGCACTTTGCAGTGCTCCCTGCTATAGCCAGGGGGATGGGAGTGCTAATCTCCTATCCCTTTGGCTGCAGCAAGGAGCCTGCATTGGTCTTTTAGCTCTCTGGAAACATGCCCCACATGGGACCTTAGGCAGTGACTCCATTCTACAGCCAGCCAAAGGGGAGCTGAGGGCCACTTTGAAGCCCCCAAGGGCCACTTTTGACCCCCAGAATAAAGGTTGGGAACCACTATGCTAGATTATTGTCATAGTAGCATGTTTCCTGCCACATCATACATGTATAAAGATATGAAACATGTTCCCAAATGTATTGTACATGGCTCAAGTGAGGGCAGACAAACAGAACTTGGTTCACGCACACCCAGGAAAGATATGCATATAAGAACAATGAAGCTGAAGTACCTCGGCCTGAAAAATCATTTGACCACAAGAAGGGCTCCGAGGGGGTTTGAAAGGGAAAAAAGACACACTTTGAACTGGTTAAGGGCTTTTTCCATGGATTCTGTCTTCTAAGCAATATCAAGGAGTGATACCTACCCACAAAGCGTCATCTGGCTAAAGATCATCATAGCCAGGCCTGTGTGGTAAGTTGAGCATGACTGCAACAGTGATCTTAGTTTTGAAAGCAATTTTTCTATTTGTTTGATAGTGATTATCTCCTTGACCAAATTAATAGCTGATTTTGCATTGATTCACCTTACATTCACTTAAAATCTTGATGTAACCAATAAACGTACGCTTGTTTAGACAAAACAGTGCAAATATTAAGAGTTAGTATGTGTGCCTGGCTGGGAGCAAAAGCTGATGAATATCAATTTCTTTGTTAAATTGATGAACCGGTGTAAATGAGGTTGCGGTGATCAGTGAGGTGCGCTGATAGAAAAAAGCACGAGCTCAGAGCAAGTGTAGCATGCTCCCATACTGATGTTGCAGCATTTCACATCCATTTTCTCTCACCTGGGTTCTGGCGTTGGACCCACCACCACATATCACGGCACCTCCCAACAGAAAATAATGACACCCAGGCCTTCTCTTTCTTTCTCCCCACTTCACTGCTAGCCAGATGCAGGCTTGGGTTGCTGAATGCAGAACAGCAGGACAGTGATGCGGTCATGGGAAAACCTGGCCACAGGAATGGGTTTAGCAGAAACTCTAAATGCAGCTAGGCTGGCCATCCCGCTTTGCTCTGCCAGCAAGTTGCAGTGTCTGGGTCTGGCTCCCAGGAAGGTTCTGCCAGCACAACCCTCATCGCTAGTCTTCCTCATCAGTTAGCAGCTGTGATGGGAGGTTATGGCAGAGGAGGAGGGGAGCCAATATCTCAGGCAGGTGGGCCTGGTGCCAGGCAGGGCTTTGAAACTAAGAGCAAGGAGAAAGCCTGAACTCTATTCAGTGTAGAACCAGAGCAAAGAACCGGGCAATGTGTTCCTAGGAAGTTGTGCGGCTGGGCACAGATTGCTGCACTGTGACCCAAGTGGAGTATTCTCAGCACAGGGCCTCCAGTTACTGAAGACAGAAGTGCAGCAATCATTTTAGGTCATTTATCATGTATCTTGGGTGCCATCTCAGCATTTGATAAGATCAAGTGTGGCTTCCTTGCCAGACGCAGATGGAGGGTGTTCCTGATGGGTGCATCTCAGGAGCAGGGCAGAGTCAGGAGGGCTTGCACAAATCATGTTTTAATCAATAAATTAATATTTGTTTTACCTTTTATCTAAAGCAGTGTGGATTTGGAAAGAGAGTGAAAGTGTGGACGCCTAACTCAGAGCAAAAGTGATGCCTATCAGTTTCATTGTTAAACTCATGGACCGGAATAAATGAGCCTGCAATGACCGGGGAAGGGTCCTGATCACTACAGGATGGAAGTTCCCACTGTGGCATCTGGGGACTTGGGGTGCTTGCTGGTGGACCTTCCCATGAGCAGCTAGTGAGTGCACTTCCACTGCCTGGGACATGCAGGAGGCTGGTGTGGGCTGACCCAGGAGTGGGGATCCACCTGGCAAAGTGTGGTAGGTTGGGGCCCAGGAGTGGGCAATCAGGAAGGCAAGCAGCACACCAGACTAGATTGCAGGTGGGGAATATCAAAATGTCATTGATGCTACTGGGCTTCATTAGACCCCTTCAAAAGTCAAGGCTATTGTAGAAGCTCTGCCTCCTCAAAACATGAGCCAATTTCACTCTTTCTTAGGGCTATTGAATTATTATGGAAAATGTATTCCATAATTAGCAATACTACTAAAACCACTACACGAGCTTCTCTGCTAAAACAAAGCCTGGAAGTGGACTGAAGCCTGTGATGTTGCATTTGTCAAGGCTAAATATTCACTGCTAAATTCAGAGGTTCTGACACATTTTGACCCATCCTTACTTTTACAATTAGCCTATGATACCTCTCCTTCTGGCATGGGAGCGGTTGTGTCATGCATTATGCCTTCTGGAAAGGAGAGGTCCGTTGCTTTAGCATCCCTTACCTTAAGCAAGGCAGAAGCTAATTATGCCCAAATCAAATATGAAGCACTTGGAATTATTTTCAGAATTCAGAAATTTCACCATTACTTCTTTGGATGGAAGGTCACACTTCTCATTGATCATCAATCTCTAATATCAATTTTTGGACCGCACACCAGCATTCCATCATTAGCTGCTAATCATGTGCAATGGTAGGCATTGTTGCTTTCCGCACACACATATGAGATCAAGTATTGGAGATTCACCCTGCACCGCAACACAGGTAGATTCTCAAGACTGCCTTTACCAGGTAACTGTCCAGATCTTGGCCAGAAAGAAATCTACTTTGAAGAGGTGGAGAACACATCCATCACTGCTACACACTACCAGGACCTCCTCCGGACCTGGAGGCTCATTTTGGCCTCCAGGTCCCTTGTGCCCACCGAGGGGGAGGACCTCCTCGCGGAGCCCCTGCTACACAACCCCCATCTTAGTGTGCAGGTGGTGGAGGCCCCCTCCGTGAGGCGGAGGTTGGTCCTGGCAGGCGTCACCAAAGTCGGAGACCTCCTGGACTATGCCCGGGGGGACTGGGTGGATCCCCTTGTTCTGGCTGAGCGCATGGGGCTCTCCACCCTTCGAACCCCCCGGCACCTACTCCAGGAGGTGAAGGCAGCCTTGCCCCCTGCTGCTCGGGATTACCTCGCGCAGGTCCTGCGAGAGGGTGCTCTCCACCCCCCCTCAGTCCTGGCCCTCCGGAGCTTTTAATCGGGCCCCGGCCCCGCGAGCCCCCCCGGCCGCCCCCGCCCCATGCCCCGAGCCGGCTGCTAGACTTGCAGCCGGCCTCCTTCCGAACCGCGCCACGAAAATATCTGTACACGCTCGTGCTCCATACCATCCACTTCCTCGCCCTCGTGTCCCGCCCCGATACAAAGTGGCGGGACCTGATCCCACCTGTGGAGGGCGAGGACCCCCGGTGGGCCAGTCTGTATGCCACCTTGACTCCACGGCCCGCCGGGGATATAAGTTGGTGGCTCCTTCACAGAGCCGTGAGCACGGGCGTGTTTCTGGCGTGGTTCACTCCCCGTCCTGACACCTGCCCCTTTTGCGGAATGAGGGAGACCCTGGCGCATGCCTATCTAGAATGCGCCAGGCTGCAGCCCCTTTTCCGGCTCCTCCAGAACCTCTTATTGAGGTTCTGGCTGCACTTTTCCCCACACCTTCTTTTATATGCACTCCCTATCCGTGGCCCCACAAAGTCGCGGGACCTCCTCGCCAACCTCCTCTTGGCTTATGCCAAAACAGCCATTTATAAAACCAGAGAGAGGAGGTTGGCTGAAGGAGGTTCCTGTGACTGTGGGGCCTACTTCCGGTCCCTTGCCCGTTCACGCATCCGAGTGGAGTTCCTCTGGGCAGCGTCCACTGGCTCCCTCAATACTTTCCGGGAGCAGTGGGCGCTGTCCGAGGTTCTCTGCTCGGTGTCCCCTTCCGAATCCCTTGTTTTGAACCTGTGACCCTCACACCCCTTCCTGTTATTTCATTTGTTGTCCCCCGTTCTCAGTTGGTGCTGGGCCTAGTGCCTCTTCCCCTTAGGCTGGGGGAGGGGTTTTAGCAGTGGGCGGGCTTGCGCCCACCCACTTTCCCAGCTTTCCAAATAGAATCACTGCTACACAAGTAAAGAAAGCAACCTGCATTGATTCAGTACTATACCAAGTCATGGTCCTAGTGATGCATGAAACATCTCAACGGGATTCTCAGGCCTCACCAGACTTTCATCCCTATATGTCCAGTAAGATGAAGTTATCAGTCCATTCTGGTTGTCTGTTGTGGGGATACGCACCATTATTCCACCACTACTGAGATCACAGATTTTAGAAAAGCACCGTGGAATAGCACGCATGAAGGAAATTGCACAAATCTACTTTTGGTGGCCTAGCCCGGACAGTGCCATTGAAGAAGGCAAAAGGTTGTACTTCATGTCAGAGTGTGAGGAACACACCTCAGTTGGCACCTCTGCCCCCATGGGACTGGCCTGAAAATCCATGGCAGCATATTCAGGTTGATTTTGCCAGTCTATTTGAAGGAAGTGTGTTCTTGGTTGTTGTTGATGCCCACTCAAATGGCCAGAAGTCTTTGTAATACCATCCACTACTGCTCAAAGCACTATCCAGAGATTGCCTGAAATCTTTAGTAATTTTGAACTGCCAGAGCAACTTGTGAGAGAATTTGAAAACTTTATGAAAGCAAACGGGATACATCACATCACTTTGGCACCATATCATCCATTGGCCAATGGCTTAGCAGAAAGGTTTGCGCAGACAACGAAACAAGCTTTAAAATCTGCACGGGGATATTTGTCCATTCAAAAGCATCTGGACACCTTCTTATATCCTACAGAAACACACCTCATGCTGCGACCAGTGTCTCCGGCCTTTCTAATGATGGGATGACAGCTGCACACTTGCTTTGATCTGTTGAAACCCTCTAAAACACAACAGGTTGTGCAATGTCTACATTGCAACCAAGTAATCAGATGTGCAAAAGACCAAACCTTTAGTTTCTGAAGCTAGATGGGTCCCTGAGACAGTCGTCACCCAGATAGGGCCTGTTTACCACACTGTCCTGATTGCAAATTATTTCATCTGGCAGCAACATATAGGTGTTGCAGGTCACAAAAGTCCCAAGGACACATCTCCAGTTGAGCTGCTTGACCTCACCACTACAGGCGACATATCTGCAAACCTAGAGTCACCTGTTCCTGATTCCCCTTCTCCATCCATCTCTGCAGCAGACAAAGCTGCAGGTATGGAAAGAAAGAACAATCCAGTGGCTCAGGGGCTAGTGGATATGGGGCTCAAGTCCCTGCTCTGCCAGGGACATCTTGTGTGACCTTAGACAAGTCACTGCCACTCTCTGCCTCAGTTTCCCATTTGCCAAATGGGAGAACAGCCCCCTGCAGGGGAATGCAAGGATAAACACAGGACAGAGTGCAGGTGCAGAGACAGCAGTGAGGCATCTAAGGAACATGGCACTGAGCCCACACAGACACCCTGCAGCAGCAGAAGGAAATGCTGCTTTTACCTGCACTGAGCCAGTATCAGCTATAATTCTTCCTTTACCCGCACCTCATATGGCTGGGGAGGAGGGTCTATAGAGAGCTCAGTCACCAGCATGAGGAAGGTACCAGGACCCTGTCTTCCCACTGTCCCACATCCACCCAGAGCCAGAATGGGGTGCAGGCACAAGTCTGCTGAGTCCTATGATTGAGCAAACACATTGTCTCCTGCTCTTGTGGGTTTGGGAGTTTCTAAATATCCATTCATTCCCTCCTGCCCATGGGGATTTGTGGGGGAGGGCTGTAATTATCCATTCATTCCCACCTGCCCTTGGGGCCCAGGGGTTTATAACTATCCATTCATTCCCTCTAGCCCTTGGAAGCTCAGGCAGCAAGCCAGAGAGAGCCCCGACTGCACAGGAAACAGGTGTTCTGCAGAGCCTAAGGCAGGGCCTCCAGCTCAGATAGGGACAGCGGGGGCAGTTTCTGTCCTAGGCAGGTGGAGGAAGCATGCAGCAAATTGACACAGCAATCAAGGGATTGGCCCAGGCTGGGGGAGGGAGATTCCCACCAGAGGAATGGCCAGAAAAAGAGCTCACCTCAGGAACATTGAGAGCTGGTGCTGCTAGGAACCTTTACAAATTCCAAGTGCTGAAGAGCCCCTGAGAATGAAGCATGTTTTCCTGTTGCTCAGAAGCCTCTGCCCTACAGGAATGCAGGAGAAGGGGGGTGTTGCAAGAGAGGGGGCAGAAGGCGGCAGGTGAGTGAATCAGTTTCCTCTTGATGGTTACAAAACTCCCCAGACTTGCTATGGCGCTGAGGGTGCAGCCTGCGGCAGGACCTGCGTTGTGCTGGGGTTTCACCCACTGACTCATGCAGTCTTGGCAGCTCTTCCTTCCAGGAAGCAGGCTCTCCTCCCTTGGAATGAGCTGGGAGGCAGGAGGCTGGGAACCTGACTCACACTGTTGGGGGAGTTCTGTGGATTTCACCACGGCAGCTGCAAGACCCTGCCCAAGGACCGCACCCCAGAGATCAGCTGAACAAGCTCTCCCTTGTGGGCAGATCCTAGCAGGAGCCAAGAGGGGGGTCACAGCACGCTGGTGGGAGTCAGGAGCCCTGAACGCTTGGCCCAGCATGGAAGTGTGAGTGTCACTCCTCAGAGCCTTGCTTCCCCCCCTCTGCACCCCCCCCCCAAAGTGAAACAGTGAGAGTAGAGTCCCAGCTGTCTGGTGGCCTTAGAAAGACAATGTGCTGGGGCTAATGGAGCATTGGAGCCAGCCTCTGGAGACACAAGCAGCCTCGTGACTGGCCTGACCCTCGGCCTTTTCTGGGGGTGTTGGGTCACAGTGCAAGTGATGGTGTAAGTGCTACCCCCCACCTCCCTCACTGTGCGGCTCAGGCCTTAGCAACTAAACAAGCTGTGACATAGGCAGCAATGCCCACCTTTATAGAAACTGTTAACGCTGCTGAGGGAGCACCGCACTCAGGGCTGCCAGGACCAGAAAGGTTGGCAACCTCTGACTTATAATGTGGAGTTTGGAGCTTGTGACACTCCTGAATCACGAGAAGATTCTCCAGCTCTGAGTCTCTGCTGTTGTAAGAGCAGCTCATGTGTGCACTCCTTCACTCACAGGACTTTCCCAGCATAGGTGTGGAAAAAAACAGTGCGGAGGATTTTTTTTTTTTTTTTTTTTTTAACTATTTTGCAATTACACTGGTTTCAGAAGGACAGACCAATTCCTGTTTGTGAGAACAGCCAGATTTGAAGCAAAGGGCCAAATACACCCAAACATTAGATGGAGGAGGTGTGCCCCAAGTGTGTGCAAGCCCTGCAGCTGCATCAGGGAACTAGCCATCAGCCTCTTGGAGTGCACTAGCGAGGTCACTGAGTGTGCTGCATCAACACACAGCTGATGTCCTAATGTTATGGAGTTTCCTCAGTCTCCCAGGCCACCAGCTCTAAGGAGCTGCCTATACACACCAACCTGGTACAGGTGCAATGTTAAATCATGGAATTAAACCATCACAGCTGTGTGGGTTTGGACTTGAGCAGCCATTTAAACCTGCCTTACAGGAGAGCAGCTTGCCCCGTAATGTACTAATTCATGAGGCTTACACTGCTCCAGCCCATCTAGCTACATGGACTCCAGTGAAAGTTGTGTGTGTAGAGAAGCCCATTAATGGAGGGCTGGCCACACCAGACCTGGGTGGTGCTGTGAGCCCACTGGGCCATTCACTCAAATTCCCCAGGTTTGGGGGCTTTTGGGCAAACCATCCCTCTCTTGGGGCAGGCTGGTACAGGGGCTGGTGACACAGCAGTTCCCCAGAAACCTCCTCTGTGGTTGAAAAGCTTTGGGGCTCCTTTGTCCAGGAAAGGGGTCCCAGCACTGCCCCCCAGCTGCACCGGACAGAGGATCCATACATCTGGGAGCATGTGTGAGGTGGTTTGGGTAGGAGGCTGGGGGGGAAGGAAGGAGCAGGGAGGGGTGGCATAGCTGGGGGAGGGAGACCTGCTGCTCTGCTGGCTGGCCCTGGCTCCCCATGCCCCCTTCCCCACCCAGCTTCTCCTGGGTCAGAGAAAAGAGGGTGGGACAGCTGTGGGCTGGAGGGGAGAGGAAAGGACTGCTCTGGTCTGCCAGCCACACTGCTCCCCTTCGCTTCGCTTTGCCAGCCAACTCTGGGGCTGGAGAGGAGCGGCTTGGGATGGGGGGAAGGGAAGAAGAGGGGAGGGGGGCCTGCCACTCTGCTCTGCCCAGTCCTATCAGCCATCTTCAGTGTCCCAGGTCTGGGCTGGCTTGGGTTGGAGGGGAGTGGAAGGGGGCCCGCTGCTGTGCCCTGCCAGCCATCCCTGAGCCTGCTGCTCTGCCCTGCTGGCCAGCTGGCTCTGCGGCTGGGGCTGGCTCGGGCTGGAGTGGAGGCAGGGCTGCTGCTGCAAACCTCAGGGCTTGCAGGCCGGACAGCAGCCTTTGGCAGGCCACAATCCAGCCTGCAGGCTGCATGTTGGACAACCCTGGCCTAGGAGCAAAAAGGCCTTGGGTCATGTTTGAAGTGACTGTAGTGTAACCCATATGCCTGAAAAGGCTATCTCTGAGAGACCTGCTGAGGGTGGGTTACTGTTGTTGGGCAGATTAGTGACCCACAACTGGAAACTTCCAGTAGCAGGGAGTGGTAGCAATTTGAGCATGCTCCACAGTGTACCCTGCTGGTGTGACCAGTCAGATGACTGGAGAGCAGCAGCCTGAGCAGACAGGAGCTGCCTTGAGGGGAGACCATGTGCTCAGTGTTCTGGAGAGGAGCTGAGCCAGGAGTGAACAAGATGTTTTCTCCATGTAAAGGAGTCATTTGCGACAGACCTTGCAGACATGCATATGGGACTGAGGGCTGGTTGCAGAGGAGAAGAGAGACCCTGCATGTAATGCTACAGAGGATCCCAGCAAAGAAAGAAGAGGACAGCTATTTCTTGCCACTCAAGCTTCCACACTGGAACAGAGACTGTAGCTGAGAGTTGGGTGAACTCCACACAGACTTTGGGACTCTTGGGTATCTTTCATGCAGGGGATTGTTCTTGGTTAATTGTAGTTTGTTTTCTTAGGATAAGGTTCATTTAGTTAGTAGTTAATAAAGTTCATTGTTATGTTTATTGTAGTAGTATTTTAATGTGTGAGTGTAGCTCTGAGCAAGCTTCGCTGTGAGTCCTGTACAGACTGGATCCTGGGTCTCCAGCTGCTTCCTCCACAGGGGTTGGGGTGTATTTCTGTGGGGCACTGGAGAAGGGCAATTAAATGAATTTAGCCCACCCGAAGGTTACAGTAGCAAGAGAGAAAATCAGGGCTTTACAATGGTAAAAGTAATTGGGAATGCCACTCCCGGGCCCCACAAATTTCATTCCTATGGATTCTTAGGGGAAGGGGGCCCAGAGATTAGGAAGATTCCAGGGCCCATTCCGGGCCCCATCAAATTATACTTTAACCACTGGGGCTTTGAGATACGGTGGTTGTGTCCCTAAGAGCGCCTCCCACTGGAGCAGTTAGTGCATGTTAGATTCTCACCTTCCCTTAATCTGGGTTAACTATCATGTCTCAATCAGCCATAAACTGAGACCCTGTTGGCAACAGCCCATTGTTTAAACTGACTCCCATCCGGAGTCCTTAGCTGCCAGCCCGACTGGCTAGTTAGTGTAAGTGGTGCTTGCACCCACAGCCTGGGACGCTTTGCACAAGAGCTCACCAGAGACCGGCCCCAAGGAGCTGTCGCCAGTGGATAAAACTGCACACATTGGGCCACCAGGTGAGAGGCTAGGGCCTGGGTGCCATGCCTCATCCAACATAGGTGCCAGGGGGCTGAGGCCTGGCTGCATTCATGGCAGGAGATGGAGTGGGAGGGTGCCGGGTGCAGGGCAGGAGAGCTGGAGTCAAGTCAGTTGCAGTCGGAGGGCTGAGAGCTGACTGACTCCCAGCTTCCTGTGTCAAGAGGCAGCCTGAGCTATGTGGCTCCTGCCAGATGGAATTACCTGTAACAACAGTGAAGTCAGCAGCTGCAGGGAGGGGCTGGAGAGGTCCAGCCTCACATTAGCTGTGCTAAACTGGCCCAGCTGAGCAGCTCCGCCCAAAGACGGGGACAGGGCAAGGCAAGGGGAGAAAGAATGAGCCTGGCCTGGCTTCCCTATGGGCCTGGGGCAGGGCCATGTCACCAGGGCTGGGGCTCGATGAGAGAGGAGCTGGGGCCTAGAGCCAGGTCTGTGCTGGTGGGAGCTGCAACTGTTCAGTGCTAGAGCACCAAACCACCTCCATGAGCAGGCCCAGCACAGGCCTGACAGTGCTAGCTCCCCAGTACACCCCTGCCTGTGCTGGGCTGGCGGGAGCAAGGGGAGACCACCGGGGAGCCTACAGCTGGAGGAATGGGTGTCAAACCTCCAGTGGGGAAGTGCATGCTCTTCATGTACCAGCTGGTGAGACTTGCCCACATGCTCAGGGATTAACTGATTGCCATATTTGAGGTCAGGAAGGAATTTTCCTCTAGGGCAGATTGGCCTGGGCTCTAGGGTTTTTTTGCCTTCCTCTGTAGCATGGGGAATGGCTCACTTGCTGGTGGATTCTCTGTATCTTAAAGTCTTTAAATCATGATTGGAGGACTTTAATAACTCAGTCATAGGTTAGAGGCTTATTGCAGGAGTGCATGGGTGAGGTTTGGGACATGCATTTTGCAGGAGGTCAGAATAGATGATCATACTGGTCCCTTCTGACCTTCAAGTCTAAGAGTATCTGAGCGAGGGGCCAGATCTCAGGAAATGTTTTATAATGTAAGAAGTGAGCACCCAGGGCAGCTCCACGGAGCACGACTCTGATCCCAGAAAAGCAGCTGCCCTACTAGTAAGTGAACTCTAAGCCCTGTCAAAGGAGGGACATGGGTGTGCTGTAGAGTCCAAGCCGCTGGGGAAAATGTTGCGATGGGATTGTCTGCATTTTAGTGCTCTCCCCAAAGGAGGCAGCCCTGGGAAGCTCCTCTGCTCCTTAGAGCTACTCCAAGAGACAATGAATGTTGTCTCAGCAGCCAAGCTGTGTAGTTAGTTTCCTGGAGTGAGAGTGAGGCCTAGGGAAAGCTGCTGGCAAGCGTATGAACTGGTTACGGTGGGATTTTTGTAACTTCCATTAAGAAAACTCAGGTTCCATAGGCCCAGGGAGAGACATTATGAGTCACCAGGACTTGCCCATGTGACTCTGGACTCCATCTTATTCCTGTAAATTTCTACAAATAAGATGGAAAAGGCCAAGCAACATAAAAGATAGCTGCAACATATCCATTTTGTCTTCAGTCATCTTCTCATCTATAGCCTTCAGCCATCACCTACCTCTGGATCTACTGATCTACAACTGAAGCTGTGAAACAAAGGACTGAGACCCATCCACATATTGGATGTACACCAGCGGGACTGTACAAGCCTGCAAACTCCAAATTCTACTGAGAACCTGATGTAGATGGACTTTTTCAGTCATTTGTATGTATGTGATTGCTTTAATCCTGTAACAGTTCTTATAGTTTTTTTCCTTTTTATAATAAACCTTTAGTTTTAGTTACTAAGGGATTGGCTGGCAGAGTGGTATTTTGGGTAAGATCCAAACAGGGACTGAAATGCAGTAAAGGGGGCTGAGTATACTTTTGCTTTAGCTTCTTGATAACCAGTGTGGGGAATCAGAAGTATTGTTTGTGGCTGGCTGGGGAAGTCTGACTTCAGGTCACCCACCAGTACTAGGAGAATTTGTGCTCCTTTTGCATCCTGCCCTGATCTTGGCATTTTCAGGTGGACAGGTCACAGTCTGAAATTAGCTAGTAACACTGAAGACAGAAGTCTTAAATTCAGGGGCATTGCCGGGAATGGGCCCATGGGGCCTGTACCATGAATGTGGTTCAGAGTGCCCCGAGCCATAGGTCGCCACAGCATGTAGCACCTGGGAGCTTAGCAGGACTAGGGGGAGAGGCCTTTTTAAATCTCCTGCCTCGTAGCAGCCCAGACGCATGGCCCACAATGGGAAAAGAGGAGTGGGAAATGTAAAAGTCACCACCCCATGGCCCAGGCCCAGGCAGCATGTTCTGGGCTGTGGCATCTCTGGCAGCTGTGAGGTCCTCTTCTTGAGTTCCAGGAGCACAGGACAGGGTAAGTACTACCTGGGTGAGGTGAGGTGGGGGGGGGCAGGGGAAAAGGGTGCTGTGGGAGCCAGCCCTGTCCTGGGGAGCTGGGTGAGTGAGGCCAGGGGAAATGGGAAGGGGCTGGCAGCAGCAGGAAAAAGTGGCCAGGGATTAGATGAGGCAGCCCCAGGCCCCCGCCAGCAGCAGCAGTGGAGAAAAGCAGCCAGGGGGTGGGTGAGGCAGCCCTGGGTCCCCACCAGCGGCAGGAAAAAGCGGCTGGGGGACGGGCGAGGCAGCCCTGGGTGGGTGGTGAGGCGGGGGAAGCTGCGGTGGGGGTAGGAGGGTTGGTGGGGAAGCAGGCTGGTGGTGAGGGAAGCAGTCGGGGTGGGGGGAATTGATGGGGAAGAGGGCCAGCGGTGAGAGGGGTGAAGCAGTGGGAGGGAGGGCGGGCTTGGTGAGGAAGTGGGCCAACAGTCAGGTGGAGAAGTGGGAGTGGGATTAGTGGGGAATTGGACCTGGCGGTGAGACAGGAGAAGCAGCCAGGAGCTTGGGGAAATGGACAGCAGCAAGGTGGGGTAAATAGCTGGGGGGGGGAAGGAGGCTGTGACCCAAATCTTTTTGCTATTCAGCAATGCGTCTGCTTACGGTAACCACTGATAGTTCTCGGAAAACATGCACTCAGCATGCAGTGGCAGTCCCAAGAGCTAACAGAATGTTAGGAACCAGTAGGAAAGGGAGCGATAAGACAGAAAATATCCTAACAGCGCTGACTCACTCCGTGGTATGCTCACATCTTGAATATTGCTGGGAGTTCTGTGTTGCAGGGCTGAGGAAGATAAGATCCAAAATGGGTGGAGTGAGAAGGAGCAGTTTTATTTAGTTACAGCATCTAGTCCACTCATTGGCCTTCGCCTCATGACCAACAGAATGAGCTCCAAGTTAACTACTTCACAACTTCTTATCCAAAATGGTATGTAAATGCACACTATCTACAATACCCCTAAAACCCATATTTGGTAACAATAATTGTAAAACGAATATTCTTGGCTACAGTAGCAATAAATTATACCTGCCCCTGTTGTTGTTTACAGTTTTAGATTACAGAGTGAAGGCACTTTACCTTGAAACATATTACCTTTACAAGAGAAATAACTACCTATTCTTTAGCAAGCAACTTGCAAGAAGGGGATGGAAGAGGCAATATTACAACTTTTCATTAATAGGTGCAAGAAACCAAGAGAGAACAGTCTCTTCTCACTACATTTTTTTACCCAGGTGTTGATAAGAGGAGTTGTCTGTCCCCCTGGTAACCTCAGCACCATAACACCTGCTTAGCATCAAGATTTGCTTCTCTGTCCTTCCTAACTCCAAGACTAGAAAACTGCTGTATGATCAGCACAGGATTTCTGCTCGTGTTATTACCCATTCAGCCCAAACCAGGGGTCCCACAGAGGACAATTTGTGCCCAAAGCCAGGGCCCAACCCCAGGAATTTGGTGCTGTGCTGACCTCCTTTGTCCCCCTGCTCACATTCTGGCCATCCTATCTCCAAAAAAAGATATATTTTAATTGGAAAAGATACAGAGAAGGACATCTCAAATCATTAGGGGGATGGAACAGCTTCCATACAAGAAAAGATTAAGAACAGTGGGACTGTTCAGTTTAGAAAAGGGATGGCTAAGGGGAAACAGAGGAGAGGTCTATACAGTCATGACTGGTGTGGAGAAGTGAATGGAGAAGTATTATTTATCCCTTCACATAATGCAAGTACCAGGAGTCAGTCAATGAAATTAAAAGGCAGTGGGTCTGAAACAAATATGAAGAAATACTTCTTTGTACAAAACACAGTCAACCTCTGGAACTTGTAACCAGGAGATATGGGGAAAGCCAAAAGCATAAGTGGCTTCAGAAGGAAGATGACTGAAGACAAAATGGATGCCTTGCAACTACCTTTTTTTTTTTTTTTTTTTTTTTTTTATTAATCTTTTGGCCTTTTCCATACTGTTTGTGGAAATTTACAGGATTTATGGAATTTACAGCAATAAAATGGAGTCCAGAGTCCCCGAGGCAAGTCCTGGTGAGCCATCAGGTCTCTCTGTGGGCACGCTGTACCCAAGAGTTTCCTTAATGGGCTGGTAAGCAGGCTATTGCTGCAGCCATCCTGTCTGGGCATTTCCCAGAAACACATCACAAGTTGAAATACAGATACATCAAACATATTCATAACTTCCAATATAAATATGGCATGTACATAAACAATCTAACCATTCTTAGCAAATTATAACCTATCGGTACCTACCATGCCATATCTCATGAGGATTTTTTGAAATATTGATATTAACTAATATCATAAACAGTCACAGATAGTGTCAAGGACTGTATGACATGACGGAACCCTCAATAATTGCCCTGTTCTGTTCATTCCCTCTGAAGCATCTGGCAGCAGCCACTGTTGGAAGACAGGACAGTGGGCTAGATGGACCATTGGTCTGACTCAGTCTGTGGGGTCTTCCTCCAAAAGGCAGAATTTTATAGTGTTAGCTAAACTAACTCCATTTTGTCATGTAACCTTTGCGGCAAGCCTTACCTTTAGCAACTAGGGCAGTAACAAGATGCTCATTATGATAAGAGTAAAAGCAACACTAAGAAATAAAAGTGGGATGCGCTGCTATCCACGCTTAGCAAGAAACCTCATGTAACGGAAAGGTTTTGCGGTTGGAACAACACCTGTACCTGTCAAGGATGAGTTATAATCATGATGTCATTAAAGGCCAAACACACTGTAACCCCAGTGGTTAAAGTATAATTTGATAGGCCCCAGAACCCTCCTAATCTCCAGGCCCCCTTCCCATATTGTCTGCGCCCCCTTCATGCATGTTCAGGCCCCAGCCCAGACAGGCATTTGCAACCACTTCTCAGTACCACATGCATCAGTTATCGCTCCATAAAAATATTTATAATTTTATATAGCATTTATGTCTATAGCAATTATTGTCACAAACTAGCAAACACTGCATAACACAAGACCATCATATCACCCCCTCTCCTGCCTCATTAACTCAAGTATGATGACGAAAGCTCATGCGTTAAATAAATGTTAGTCTTTAAAAGTGCCACAGGACTCCTTGTTTGTTTTGCTGAACTAGACTAACACGGCTACTCCTTTGGAACTTATCTACCATATGGTTTCCACTGGTCTTATCTCTGGTGGAAACTTTCCTAAAAAATGCTAACATACACAAGGCTATAATGAAGACTTCACCAGTATATGACTTCTGTAGCATTGCCAATAGCTTGGGTGTTGGTTGAAGTAACTGGAAATATGTTACTTAAACATAGATAGAAAAGGGAAGACGGCATTAAAATCACCACAATTTGTGATTCATAAAATCAGGCCTCACTTTTCCATATCACCTTCTATCTGAAAAGCTGAAGTCACTTTACAAGGGATAACGAACCAAGCTTTGTACCACCTCCTAAAGCAGTGGTTCTCAAACCTTTTCACGTTGCAATCCCTTTCACACAGTCAGCCTCCAAGTGTGGACCCCTGCCAAATTAAAAGTACATATTTTTTTTTGGCAACACTATTTTAAATGCTAAATTTATAACCAAACCTTCTGCCTAAAATGAATTTATCTTTTCTCACCACTTTGAACATAACCCTAAGCCACATTTTTATGGAATTATTTTTAGACGCAGAGAAGTTATTTTTAAAATTGTTATTGTTTAATACTGGTGGGTGCAAAGAATTTGTATCAAAACAGCTTTTCAGAGCAAACTTAGCACCCATTGCCTCCCTTGCTTCTGCACAGCTATTGGCAGCTCTGGGTGGCTCACAACCCCTGCATAATAACTGTGTGACCCCCTAAGGGGTTGCGACTCCCATTTGAGAGCCTTTGTCTTAAAGGGATACACTAACCTCATTTTACAGATTAGGAAACTGAGACACAGCGTTGTGAAGCAACTTCGCCCAAAGTCCCACAGCAGTTTTGTGGCAGAGCTAGGACTAAGACCCAGAACTCAAGACTCTTATGCTTTAACCACTGAACAATACTATCCCCTAATATAACCCCACACCCGGCAAACCTTTGCACAGGGATGAATGCATTTTTCATTAGGATCTTAAGGAGTACTAAACCATTCACTAGTAAAAACTATTTAGACCTTAACCCTGTAGACAATTTCCCTTTGACCACTGTAATGCCACATGTGCAGCGTGTCAGAATGTTTTTAGCAAACACACCATGGATGCCACCAATGTTCCCTCTAAGCTGATGATGCAGCTGAGCAAGTTATGGTAACTCAATTCAAAAGAAATGCATAGATGTGTTTTCATTCAAACTTTAATAAAAATGTTAAACTGAAATACTGAAGTTTTATTAATTTACTAAACAAATGAGATGATGACACTTGCTGTCGCGCCTATCTAGCCTCTACCACCATTTACACCTCACAGTTTTTGTCGTCTGTCTTTGTCACATTTCCAGGCTACATATACAGAGTCAAGGTCAACCTCATGATAGAAGGTTCAGAAATTCTATTAGCAAACATCCTTAAAGCTCTAAATACACAAATGGTCATTTTCAAAGGCTTATACCTTGACCAAATCTGAGTGTGTTTTCATGGGGACCTTTCTGTCCCCAGAACTATCACTCTATCAGTTTTACCATGGAGGCACTAGAGTTCTTCAAGGAAAAGACATTTAACAATAGCAAAATTAGCTATTTTTCACAAAGCTCGCTCTTGGAAAGGGCTGAGCCACTTTTATTGAAACTTAAAAATTGAGCTTGAGGCAGAGAGTGAGCAGCCCACATGAGAATGTTAATTCTTATAAACAACTAAGAATAGTGGGCTTCTAAAATATTAGGCAGTCAAGTGTTATTCTTCCTATAGAGAATACATGATACAATAGTAAAAGTATTCTATCATCATGAGTCTGAGGAAGCAGTTCATGAGTGACAAAAGGAGTTATGCAGGTCATCCTCAACTTATGCCAACTACAATCCATCATATACTCTGTATGTGATACTTACATTACATGAAAAAAGTTATGGTAGGAATGCTTTAGAGATTTAAAAAACATTTATTGCAAATATTTTTCAAACTCTCACTATAATAGCAGGTGTATTAGTTACCATGAGTTCAGTGTCCCTTGCATCAGAGGAAGACACAAAACCCTCAAAGTTGCATGAGACAGCTTGTCCATGCATATAAAAGTCAGATCCATTGTTCTGGGCCCCTCTAAGGGTAGAAGTGAGCATTGGATCCCACAGAAAGGTGGAAAGCTCTGCAAGGCTACATTTTGGATCATTAATGTGTTATGTTTGTTCCTCTGCTCCAGGACTGAACATAGCTTTAGGTGGGAAACAAGTACATATTGTTTTCCAAGTTGATTTTATATTACATATTACAATTCAGTGGGGAAAGAGTTGGGGGCCTCCTGTTTGATTAAGGGGAAGGGGACAGGGAAGGGAAGGAAACTGAGCAGGATTCCCACTGGGAGGTACTTCACTGAATTACTTTTTGGCTATGTCTACACTACAAACAGATATGAGTGCAAAACAAATTGCTTGAGCCCCACCAGCTCTTTCCTCATAAATGAAGCACAGCCTCAAATCCACATCACCCCAACCTTGTCCACAAGTGCCCACATCAGACCCCTCTTTCCCCATGTCCTCCCGAGTCCCCATGCGCATTCCCTAAGCTCCCTGTCCCCAAAACCCCACACCAGCCCTCCAAACTCCCCAGCTTCCCCCATCTTCACTCCACCCCCTTTCAGCCCCCCAACCCCCTCCAGACCTCCCCAGGCCTCTCTGTCCCTAGCCCCACTCCAGTCCCCCAACCTCCTCCATCCCTCCCCAGCCCCCCACCCAGTCCCTCTCCAGCCATCCATAATCCCCTCCACCCCTTCCCAGCCCCCACCAGTCTCCTTGTCCCCATGTCCCCTTCACCCCTCCCCAGGCCTCTAACTCCATCCATCCCTCCCCAGTCCCCCCATCCTGACCCCTTGCTCGACTGACTCGCGAGTCCAGACCCCTCCATTCCCACCCCCGGTCTCCGCGTTCTCCCCTTACCTTAACCCCTGATACAAAGGCCCAGGGCTGGCCTGCAGCGGCGGAGCACGGCAGGTGGCACAGTGGCTGGATCAGGCCATGCTGCCAGCCGCTGCCCTCCGCTCCCGCCACCACCACGGGCAGGCAGCATGGCCGGATCAGGCCTGGGGCTCCTTCCCGGCTCCTCTGCCCCTTTCCCGGCTCCGCTGCCCGCCGCCTCCCCCCAGCCCCTTCCCAGCCCCCTTACCTGGCCAGAGGCTCGGAGCTGCAGGGACAGCCAGCAGAGCCACTTCTGGGCCAGGCCGCTCCTGCCCTGTGCACGCTCTGTCTGAGCATGCTCAGGGCAGGACATTTGAACCTCCCCAGCCTGGCCGCAGCAGAAGTCTGTGGCTTTGCTGGGGCCCCTGGGCGGAACACAGTGTTCTGCCTGGGTTTTCTATTTTTAGGGGCCCTGGAATGCTGGCCCCTAAAAATTGGGGGCCCCGGAACAGCATTCCGGTGCGTTCCCCCTTACTTTTACCTCTGTGTAACCCAATAGTATAAGTACACTGCTTTGCCTGCTTGTAGGGGTTGCCTTTGTTCTCCTTGGGGGCGCAGGTGCAACCTCACAGCTGTGATCAATAAAGAGCTCTCTTTTCTCTTCTTCAGTCTCGTTGGTCAATTTGTAGGAGAACGACAAGTCTGGCTGTTCTTACATTCTTAAAAGGCATGAACTGGGCTCTGGAGTCAATGAACTCTTTGTTTTAAGGCTTGATTTGGGGAGTGCCTCCTTTTTTGAGCACACCTCCAAGCCCATGGCAGAATGTAATCTCTTCACTTCTGATTTTGAGGAGCCCAGTATTGAGTCTTAGATGATGTGTGATACCTTTTCTTTGTCACCAGTGAAACTGATGGGTCTCTTGGTACAGCCAAGGCCGAAGAAGTACTGCTGACAGATACAGAGGTGCTCAGAGTGAGCCGGAACACTGTGCTGGAAGGCAGAGTGCTGAGTCCAACACCTGGTACTCAAGTCTGGCTGCCCTGTCCTTTTTTGAATCTGGATTTAAACCTCCCCAGTCCTGATGGCAGCAGAGGGGAGGATCATTAACTAGCATGTTTGCCACAAGAATGGCAGGCTTGACTCCTAGTCAACAAGGCAGGGGCGTTGCTGGATAGCAAAAAGATCCAGGGCTGTGGCCCCCAGCCCACTCCCTGCTAGGCCCCCCCGCCAGGCCACATCCCCAGACCCCACCCCCAGCTAGGCCCCACCCCCTGGCCAAGCCACTAGGCCCCTCCCACAGTTCACAACCCCCCCCTCCCCCCCACACACACACACACCCAGAAACAAACCCACACCCCAGGCTCCTCTCCATGCTGGGTTGCAATACAACTCCTTCATACTCATCTGTATTAAGAACTCTAACAGAAGCAATCTTTCTTAAAAAGTCAGACCATGTCAGAAGGACACATAAAATGTGTCTCCCTGTCTGATAAGGCACAACATTCCCCATCCCCTTCAGGATCCCGTGGCTGAATATCAGGAGCCAGGGATCTCAGCAAACAGGAGTGGGAAGGAGGGTGGTGGAGCAGGAGAGTGGGGAGAAGGGGAAGGGTGGCAGGGAAACAGTGCAGCTGGATGGTGGGCACCAGGAAAGGCAGCACAGCAGCTGCATTTTCCCATGCTGTTCCAGCCCTGGGCCACACGCCTGAGCATGCCGCAAGGCAGGAAATTGCAAAAGGCTCTGGCCAGATCCCAGCTTTCAGGTGCACACAAACCAGGTGGAGGAAGTTGGGGAATTCACAAGGCAAGCAGGTAGACTGCCTGGGGTGTGGTGCCATGAGCGGTGTCACACCAAACTAGCAGACCCAGCCAGCCAGGCTGCAGCCTGTGCCTCCCCTGCAAATAGCCAAAGAGAAGACAACAGAGTGAACTGAAGAAAAGGCAGAGAAGGCTGTTCCCTACTCTCACCCCACAGCTCCTGCCAGCTCTCAATCCCTCTCCTGGGGAGACAAAGCAGAAAGGACAACAGCCAAAACTGAGAAAGCCTGCTCTTATAGGAAAGGCAGAATCCAAACTAAAAATGCAGCATTATTGGGCTGACAGTAATGGGAACAGAACTGAGGGGACAGGGGTGGGGGGACAGATCCTGCACCAGGGGCCAAAATCACCGTTTCCAGTACCTGTCAGAGAGAGGGCAACCCTAAATTGTCACATACACCCTAGGATGGGCAGGGGAAACTCAAACATCAACCCCATTTCCTCCAGTCATCCTCCACCCCCTACTTAATTACAAACAAACAAGAAAACCAAATTTCAAAGCACAGAATAAATTTTAGGTGCACAATATGGAGCTGGTCTGCAGAATTATCTTTATAAATAAGGCCAGCATTGGCACCCCCAGCTGGGGGATGATCCCTTGGCCACTCATCCCCCAGCTGACCTCACTGCATGGGGAGGAGGGGCGATGCCCAGCCGGACTGATGGACCCAGGCCCAGAGGGGGTCCTGGCTGGATGAGAGGGGTAACCCCACCTCACACTTGCCACCTGGGCCAGGGGAAAGCGCAGAAGGGCTGTGATCCCCAGCCCGCCCTGTCATATGTTGCATAGTGGGGTATAATCTATATAACTTTGCTTTCACTCCTGCCATGTAATTGTGTGGTGGTTTGATGAAAAATGTGCCATGCAAGCAAAGTTCCTTTCTGAATGCTCATAAACATGCTCTGCATTATTATGGTATCATGTTTCTTGCAGCATCACATCTATGTGTATATAGATCAATAGATCTGAAACATCCCAGGTATTTCATATAGCTCTGGGTGGAGTGTCTCTCTCTCAGCATGAAAGCTGATGAGATTGGATACATGAAAAAAGATAATGTAAATAAAGAGAATAACCTAACAACAAGGAGAAGGGAACAAAGAATCTCAGGCTATGTACACACGATAAACTTGTCCCGCAATAAGTTATTGCAGGACAAGAAAAGCGCTATAAATATAGCGCTTTTGTACGTACATATGTGCTGCTTCTATCGCAAAGGAGCATTCACCGTGTGAATGCTCCTTTGCGATAGAAGAGCAGTGCATGGTGGGCACCTGTCCCACCATGCCCTGCCCACAGCCAGCCCCCTAGCTCAGTCCCGGGGCTTCGGGTGGCAGCAGAAGCTGCTCCTGCTGTCACCCGAAGGCCTGCAGCTTCACTAGGGGATTGGCCCGAACCGGTGAGAGCAGCCCTATCCGTGAGAGCCCCCGGGGCTGAACTAGGGGGGTGGCCTGAACCGGCTGCCCTATCCGTCCAGCAGGCCAATCCCCCAGCCGCAGAACCTGGCCATTTAAATATGTCAATTTCACGGCTCCGCTAGAGCCGTGAAATTGACATATTTGACAGCTCCAATGTCCCAGAGTGGCCCGGTGTGGCACTCTGGGACATTTCCGGAGGCTGTCAACGGCGCAACAAGCGTCCACACATGCTGTAGCACGGAACAACTGTTCCGTAGTAAGCCTTACCACCCTCGTTTGGGGTGGTTTACATGTTGCGTGGCAAGAGGCTGTTGCCGTGCAACAAGAAGCTTTCATGTGTGGATGCTTTGATAGTTATCGCGCGGTAAGGAGCCTTACCACGCGATAACTCTGTAGTGTGTACAAGGCCTTAGTCCACTGTGGCTTTTTCAACACAGGCCAAAATGGAAGCACATAAAATAACAGTATTTCTAGCAGGTAAAAATAAGCTTCACTCATGATCTCCCAATAGAAATCTCAAATCTTAGGATTTTTTCCCCAGCCCTGGCATTTGCTCCCCTACCAGCCTGGGAAGTGGGAGAGAGGGGACTCCATTTGAAACCCATCTCCCCTCAGACTTGGGGAGAGTGAAGATCCCTAAGAAGATCAAAGCTGAGGATGGGGGAGCTGTAGTATGGCTTCAGGATGGGGGGCAGCTGATGGAGGTGGGAGGACTGAACTGATCCCTGAATTAAAGGGGTTTGGTTGGGGACAGAACTGAGGGGATAGGGTTAATTACTGGGCAAGGAGTGAGGGGGCAGAGGTGGGGGGACAGGTCCTGTACCAGGGGCCAAAATCACCTTCCAGTACCTGTGGGAGAGAGGGCCACCCTAAATTGTTACATACTCACACCCTGGGATGGGCAGGGGGAAACTCAAACACAAGAAAGTAGTTTAAAAAAGGGATCTGACAATCCATCCATCTGGAGAGTAGTTCCCTAGGAGGGAAAAGATAAGTGGAGAAGAATGCAACTAGGGAGCATTGATGACTGCTGCTGTTTTCAAGAACTACATAGCCTTGAAAACTAGTGCTATCCGCTCAGAACTAGTTGCCCGTTTGTGTCTGTTATTCTGCCCTTGCTTTTCTAAATAAGGGTGGATTGTAGCAGAATCAATAAGAAGCTGTAGCTCTTTCCTGTCTAATGTATTCTGAGGGTCTATAAAGGATACTGCCCGACAACACGGGGGCAGAGATTTCCTTTGTTCTCTCCCCGTGAGCGCTCTCATATTCTGAATACAGTAAAGGCTTGCTGATCACACTCAAGTTTTGCTTCGGAGTCTTTCTTTGACGAAAGGAAGGCATTAAGCGTGTCTTGGTCTCTTTCCAGATGCTGAGGTTCCCAAGGATGACGACTGTTGGGTTAATAAATGCAAAGCTGAGAAAGCGAGGTATTTCTGTGGCAAACTAATAAGATTCCCAGGAGGCAGTCAGTGTGTTTCTGCAGAGATTTGCATAGCTAGGGAAATTAGCTTTGCCTTGTACAATTTTCTTTTTCTTCCTCGGAGAAAGAACTATGTCTACGGCCTTATATTTCGCCCCATTGCTTTCGTGCACTGAGGATAAAGTATCTAATGCTGCCTAATGGGCCCCTGATCTAAGGGTGGGTCTTCACAAGGGAGTCCCAGGGGCTTGATGAGATGAACCTATGACACGCTGGTAACTATGGATCCAGTAGGAACCGAGGACTCTGAGCCAGCATTAAGAGGCTTACAGCAAGCACGAGACAAAGTGTGGCCCTGGGTCCAGCACGGATAGTGAGTTCTTATTACAGGATTGGCCCTCAGTACCAGACTATATCTTGGCCCTGGCTTTGGTGGGCAGAGCCTCGAGGGCACTTTTACACACCAGCGTACAGAACCAGAAAAGGTGGCTCCTTAGGAAAGACAGCAGGACAAGAGACCCACCTCTCGACTCGTTTCTCAATCGCTGGTACATTTGGCAATTGAAGGGGCTCTGCACCAGGGCACTGAATCCTGCCCAGGACCAGCGAGAGCCATTGCTAGATATTTTGAGCTATCATGGCAAAGCCCAGCAGACTTTTCCTCTCAGCCAATCAGCAGGCAGCCGCACCGGTCCAGCTGCAATTTGCAGAATAATTCCACTCTGGTACAAGCCTGCAGAAGCAACCCTGAAGCCAAGAGGAGCTTTGTGGGAAGTGTGGCCTTATGGAAAAGTTTGACCTTTAACAAGGGTCACTGCTGTGACTCTCTAGTATGCACTGTGCCCACGAGGTAGGCAGCCAAGTTACCCCCTACCCAGGAAGCAAGGGCAATTTCTACTGACGATAGCCTGACAGCTTTTACCAGCAGTAAAGGAACGAGCCCGTGGCAGGTCACATGTCAAAAAAAACTCCACCGGCATCTCAAGAACTAGACTGAGCAAGGATGAAAATTCCACCAGCAAACACGCTGGTCATGCTCCAGCCAGCCACAAGCTGGGAGGTAGCCAATTGGCCACCACCAACTGATCCCGCCTCCTGAGAGAACCAGCAACATGCTTTTTGGCAACTTAGTGCATACAGGCCTCTCAGCAACAAGAATATGGACACAGTCACCTCCCTGCAGCACTAAACCCCCCCCCAAGCACTTACCTGTTTGTGCCCTCAGATGGTCAGCGGAGAAGACGGCTCTCCAGCATGTAGAGAAAGCATAGCCCCTGCAACTGGAGAGGATACAGTGAAGGTGGCACACGCTTGGCAGCAAACTGCACTGACTCAGCTCTTCGCCAGTCTGACTCTACTCAGCACACAAATGTCCATTGTGTCCGCTTAAGGAAGTGCCACATCAAGGCCTGGGGAAGGGATCTCCACTCTCCTGAGCCAAGGCAAAGCAGTTTCTATAGTGGCCAGCTCATGACAGTTTACAAGCAGGAGCTGTAGCAGAGGCCGGCCTGGGGAAGTGTTTGCACCAGGTGAAGATGTGCCAACTACCCGAGGCTGATGTTCTTTCTTAACAGCTAAAATGTGCATCTTTGGAATAATTTCAAGCAAGAATCAAATAACCTGGGTAAAAATTTATTTTACATACAGAAGATTGCAGCTGACTATGGAACAAGAGAAGAGTGTTTTCTTTCCAGAGGTGACTTTATATTCACAGAGCTCTGAACTGGAGAGCCAGGAGTTTGCAGTTTAGGAGTTAGATACAATGAAGCTTTCAGCACCACTCACTCTGGGTGGAACTGAAGGAGCTTTAGCTGTGCAACTCCCCCCCCGCACCCCACCCCAACCCGCATCAGGCTGCAAATGACCCCAGGGCTGGATGAGATCTTTCCAAACTTTGATTCGCTGAGGATGAGGCCCGGGAAGGTGCCAAGCACCAGTTCAAGCATCTTGTTTAATTTGACTCTGATAACCCGATACATGAAGGTGGCAGAAATACACAATCTCCGTGAAGTACAAAACATTAAATTACAGGGCTGCAAACAGGACAATAACAACAGCGGGACCCTCCTACACCAGTTATTATACGAGCAGCTGGTTCATGACTGATTTTATACCACAACCCTAATTCAAATGTACAGAGTACAAAAAATACTGTGACCAATATTCAGTTGTATTGGAACCAAACAATCTACGACAAAGCAATATTATCTAGGTGGCCAATAAGTCCTTAAAAAGCAGGGGGAGCAGAGGAGACTTGCTTGAGCACAGTTGCCGCCGAGCTCATTCACGCTGCTCCATTTTTACTTTGGGAGGTCTCAGGAAGGTCCTATTTTTCTTTTCTTTCTTCCCTTTTGTATTTGCCTGGAAGTTTCTCCAGCTGTCCACACGGCCATCACGACTTTCCTGAGCAGGACAAAGGAAGGGAAGGTTAATGAGAGCCAATGGGTCACCTCCTACTACCTATGGCAGACTGCAAGCATTTCTATCTTCACCCAGCAGAAGGCACTCCCCAAGGAGATCCCTAGCAAGAGTAGGATGAGAAGAGCCCTGCACAGATACAAACAACTCGATCTGCATCCAATCTGCATCCACAAGAAATAATCTGTGGATACCCACATCACAGCCATCGATGCAGATACGCACGGCTATAATGCAGCTATCGGCAAATTTGCAGGGCTCTGCAGTCGAGCAGAATATGACCAAGGGTAACTGCCAGATGGTTTCCAACCTCCAGTGCAAGAGAAATATGTCGGTGCCATGTTCTACCTAGCCTCTAGCAAAGACCAGCCAAGGCTACAGAAGTAGTGGGGCATCAAATTTCCCGGAAGCACAAAGCAAACAGAAAACCTCACTTCCCATCTCTATCTGAAATCACTGTTCATCATTCAACAACTATCAAGTCCTCAGTCCTAGCTTTCAGCCTTCTCCACTCTCCACCCCAATAGAGCAAAGTCTTCAAAGTATGTGGTGTGAAGGAACATTGTGAGGGGCACGGGAGCCCCTGCTGTTCTGGGGATTCCAGCAGGGAAGTGCCAAGGCAGAGTGGGGAAGCCCTGATGCAGCCCCTAACACTGACTGTGGTCCCACTCCCAGTCCCAGCTGAGGGGCAGGGGGGAGCGGTCATAGGTGCACAGGCAAGAGTAAGGAAAGGCACAGGGTAAAAAGTTTGGGGACAACTGCAGCAGAGATTCTGTGCTGCAGCCTTAATGTCCGTCCAGCCAGAGCTCTTTCAGTCTCTCTCCTGCCTCCTTCCTTCACATCACCCCCCTTCCCAAATCAACCCACAACAGAGGTGTGGTGGAGGAAGGGGTATCAGCAGCATGCTTGACTCCCCTCCTCCACCAGTTCTCGGACATGACTGGAAGCAAGTCCAAGCCCCAAGAGGGGAAAGGAAGGCACCCACAGACCTTGCTCCTATCAGCCCTGAAGGCCCCAGATAGCGGGACAGAACAAGGAGTGTACATGGGTGGTGTGTTTCTTTCACATCATCGAAGCAGCAGGTAGACATCCTGACATGCCTCTGGCCCAACCTAAACCAAGACAGGTCCAGACTCTGATTTTGTACCAATGTCAATATTTCAGTTCAGGGATGATTTTTTAACTTCAACAGTTACATTGGTGCAAACCCCTAGTGTGGACAGTTACACTAGCTTCAGTCTCTTCACACCTGGCTAGTGTATTTCCAGAGATTTTGGGGAATCGCTATAGCAGAGCAAGGCGCTCTCACACCAGGCAAGATGCACTGATTTAACTAGACCCATTTCTACACCGAACCAAGCCTGCGCATGGACTAACACTAACAGGTTGGGCCTCAGGCTGAAAAGTCTGTGCATCCTCGCATTGCAGCTGCCCCAGCTCTTTCAGCTGGATGTTAGTGACCAGAGGCACAGTTCAGAACTTTTGAAAAGCAATTTTCCCTCCTGCTTTTAGGCCTACAAATACCCAGAATGTCTAGACTTGTTTTCCCACATTTATTTGGGGGCTCAGGGTGGGCTGGGGTCTACTGGCCCGTAACTGACCAGATGGAGAGAGCTGGGTCATTAGCAGAGGAGTGTAGGGTGTTGGAATTCAATGGTCTAAAGAAAACCAGAGTTTTGAACTGTCTGAATAAAAATCCCTTCTTTCAATTATTCTGTTGTGTTTCTGTTATACTGACAACACCATAACCCTCCCAGCTCTCCAGGGGCCCATAAAACAAAAGCCACATGACAGAACCTTGACACGTTCCAACAGGGTCGACATGTTGACAGAATCTGAATTTCTCACATAAAAAAATGCAGAAGGAAAACGTAAGAGAACTTTCAGGCCAGCCAAAGAGACAAGTTTCCAGGGGTCCTTCTCTGCAGGTCACCTTAATATGTCTCAAATAAACCCAGCAAATACCCTGAAGGAAACCATCTTTCACTGTCCAAGGACAGACAAGACACTAACAAATGCTTTCCTTTCCTGAATTCTAGGAAGCAGACTTGGATTGGAACATGGGGCAGCAGAGGAAAGCCGGAAGTGCATGAAGACACGCTAGTGAGTCAGATGGAGACGCAGCAGGAGCATTCCTGGAATAACAAATCCATTCTAAAATAGAAACCTGGGTCCAGTTTATGTAACAAGGGTGGTTGCTGTCTGCAATGCAACTGATTAAATGCAGTTCTTCCTACTTCACAGACTGCTCGCTTGGTGCAGTTCTCAGAGCTGCTGGCTTCAGGAACATTAAATAAGGTTATATTACTTTGCAGAGCCTTAGAAGGTGAGCTGGATTGTTGGATTGTTAGCTCAGAATTGCTAACTGCTTCTCATTGCCAAGCCTTTGCTGTGGTGTTGATGACCCATGTGAGCACAGAGCACTGGCAGCCAGCCATAGCTTTGTACTTGTGAACTCAGTAGGTTTGAAATGGAGGCAAAGGAACACAGACTGCTACGATGCAATTCCCAGGGTCACTTTCCAGGAACGAATCATCTCATTTGAAGCAGAAACATTTGTCTTGCAGCACTGAGAGCCAGAAGAGAATCTCCCCTATAAACCTGAAATAATCTCAGCACAAATCTCCACTCCATCCACACACACAGGGTCTGACCAAGAATTCACCTGCTCTTTTGTCTCTAAACTTTCCCTTGAAGCTAGGGGTGGGGGTCAATCACTCCAGCTCTCATCACTAGCAAAAGTAGAGGGGCTCCACTTCAGCACCGATTTGGTCTTTGATACACTGCACCTCTGGCAATCTCAGCAAACAGAGAGGGCAATTTTTGAGATGTGAGCCCCTGGAATCAGAAATTAACCTGAGACTTGCTTGGGTCATTGAACAGCTATCAGAGGTTAACTGCTATTAGCCACCAAAGACCTGGGCTCAGATGGCATCTCCTGACTTGGGTTAGGTATCAACCAGTGACACTGGCCTGCAATTCACCAGACACCTACTCTTGGAAGGGGCAGGGATCATATCTTTTCTCTTGGCTGTGAGATACCTGTTCTGTATCATGAGCATGCAAGGGTGCTGTTCCAGCCTATGACTGAGGCAGCAAAAAGTCCTGTCGAATCCATCATTACACTGTGTGTACTTAGCGTGCCTTCAGTGGATGGGATGTTCTTCATGTTCACACTTCACAATCTATCCCAAAGGTGATCTGATTCCCTAAATGCAGGTGGCAACAAGTTTTGCTGCATATTACCTCAAAGTTCTTCTGCCATTCTCGCTCTCGCTTGGCTTTCTCCTGGGCCTCGATTTCCTCCTCCCTCTGACGCTTCCTGTACAAGAGGCCATAAGCAGTAGTTATGGACCCACCAGCATTTATATGAAAGACACACACAACACCTCACCACAGAGACATCTGCTCCGCCTGCGAGGGAGTGACTAACTGCTTATCAGAATCCAGTGAGAGGAAATACTCATTCTTAGCATCTAGTAGAAGCAAAGTGCAAGCAAAGGCCGCATTATTGATACAAGACCTAGTTTCAAACCATATAGATGAAAAGAGGAGAACATGTATATACCAAACCATACAAAACACTGACTGGTGAACCATCAGGACATGGATGTCATCAAATGACACCACCCAACACCAAAAATATTTCATGTAATTAAATGAGCAAATTTAGCCCTTTCCACACTACTTGCATACACACACA